>OY748296.1:14645441-15244289 GCA_963556515.1 Nudaria mundana
AATCGCTTCCTTGGCCGTATTCTACCGCATTTACCACGGCGACTGTTCTGAAGAGCTTTTCAACTTGATCCCACCCCGATCCCGAACAACGCATCGGCAGAGATACCACTTCCACTCAGTGGATAGCATGTATTTTTTTATTTTTTTTTATGTTTAGGTTCATTTAACTGGACACACCATTTTACAGACCTCTAAACGTCATTCGTATACTTCTAGAATTTGTGAGTGTCCTTCTCGAAGTGAACACAACATTCTGCAAAATATAGGCAATTATGTGGGCAAATTACAGTCAAACATTGAGTAAACAATAAGATGTTAGTGTGTATATAAATGATGTTTCATAGAGCGGACAGAGCTATTGGAAATATCAACTTCGTTACAAATATCGTTATAGGCAGAACACATACGGTACAACGGCGAGTGTTAGGCATAATTGGTTCGACAGAAAGGCAAGCTGAATGTTTTTCTGTTGTGAGTGCGGCAGCCAGAACGAGGTACAACTATGTTCAATTGACTAAGAGTACCAGGAGTGTCCAGTTTTCCGTTGATCAGTTTATGCAAAAACACAATATCGGCAACTTTACGCCTGTGTTCTAAAGAAGTGAGATTAAAATAGATAAGTCTAGAGTCATAAGACACTAAACTGCGACATAGATTACTTGAATACGCCAGATGATACAGGAACCGCCTCTGCAGTCTTTCCAAGCGCGTAATATGTACGGCGTCAGAGGGGCACCATACTTGACAACAATATTCGAGGACCGATCTGACGTAACTGTTTGGCGAATTACGAAACCAGCCAACCGGGAACTTTTGCTTATAATGTTGTCTATATGCTGACGGAAGTCTAATTTCGAATCAACCACAACACCCAGATCGCGAATGCTCGATACTTCAGTTATTGGAGTGTCAGAAATATAATAAGTAGCGGCCACTGGATCCCTTTTTCGTGTAAATTTGATGTGAAAGCATTGTTCGCGATGAATGATGTTCGCGAGAACCTAACGTTATAAACGTTCGTTTCACTTCCGATCGATAGTGGCCTGGAACGCCCTGCCTGTGCAGGTGTTTCCTCCCACATATAATCCTGGGTTCTTTAAGCGGAGCGTGAAGAGGCACATCAGTAAGTCGTCAAGTTGAGGGCCACTCTCTATAGTACTGTGTGCTGTGAGAGTGGCCCACAAGAGCTAGACCAGGCGGGCGGCGTCAATTTGGCGAACCCAATATAAAAAAATACCATCCGCTGCAGAGGGACACGTTTGTCCTGCATCGGGCAAGATTAAACAGAGAGTTACGGGTCAAAGCTGTTCTAGGCACAGTAAAATGTTAGGAGTATACATGGAGAATCAAGGACAAACTTAGATCAAAAATACTATAGAATATTGGATTCAGTACAAATACAACGCGGAATCTTGGCACTCGAATACTATTTAGCTACCTCACTGCACAAAGCAAAGAATGCAACTGAACTGACCTGTGACCTTGCTAAATGATTTTAAATAAAATACTAGGAAACTTCAAACGCCGACCGCGACGCCGAATAGCGCTTCGTGTGGCATCGTTTGATGCGAAACAGAGACAAAATGTTCCTACCAGGAGTGAGACGGAAGGCTTTTCACAAGCGCGCATTATTTGTACCTATTTTGATGTCGATGACCGAAGCAGCTGATTTAAGTTCTAGTGTTGTTAAACAAGTGTGTATTTTATTCGGTAATAATGTTTTTTTTATGAAATTTTTATTTCTTTTGTGGCGGTCGCTACATATCGAAACGGGTTCTGGTCGACCAGCTGGTGGTGCTGGCTTCGGGTTGATATAACCCTTACGTAACACCCGGTATAGGTCATTATCATTCACCGAGCCTTATCCCAACTGAGTTGGGGTCGGCTTTCCAGTCTAACTGCGATTCGGCTGAACATCGATATTTTCCGTGAAGCGACTACCATCTGACCTCCACAACCCACGGGCGATATCGAAGTTCTGTAGTTAGACGAATACTACGTAGGTCACACTATAAGTTTTGCGTAACTTAAAAAAAACAACATGTTAAAACCAAAATATTATGTTTATTGCTTTTCAAAATACTCTCCTTTACATTTTAAACATTTTTTCATGCGATCGAACCATTTTTTAAAACAGGAGGACCACAGATCTGAAGGCATGTTTTCTACGTGCTGATTGAACGCTATCACTGCCTCTTCGGAGTTGGTAAAAGTGAAACCTCTCATCACATCTTCGATTTTGGGGAAAATACAGAAATCACAGGGTGCTAGGTCGGGGCTATGCGCAGGATGGGTGACAAGTTGTACTTTTTCGGAAACTAAAAATGACTTTGTTTTGTTGGCCGTGTATGAAGAAGCGTTGTCATGATGTAGGAGAACGCGGCTTTTGGGTCGTCTTTCGCGACCTTTTTCTAACACTCTGGGTAAACAAATGGTAGAATACCACTCGGCATTAACACACTTTTGATCTTCAAGTGGAATTGTACAGATGGGACCCGTAGCTGAGAAAAAAAACGCGATCATTTTTTTACCAATGTTTCTCGCCTGCCTCACTTTTGTTGGCTTGTTCTCATTTTCAAACACCCATTCACAAGATTGCTGTTTTTTTTCGGGTTCAAAACAATAAATCCACGTTTCGTCTCCTGTGACAATGTCATAAACAGCATAAGAATGTCCGTGGTCGTACTTCATTAGCATCTGTGAGCACCATTCCACGCGAGCCCGCTTCTGCTCCGCTGTCAGTTCATGAGGGATCCAACGACAACAAAGTTTCCGAACTTTCAATTCTTCGTGTAAAATTTTATGGATTTGACTCATACCAATCCCCAATAGTCCTCGAATTGTCTCATAGGTAATCCGGATAGGATAGGAAGTACGTCCCTCGTCACGGCGCGGGGAGCAACGCACCAGGAGACAACACTCAAGGTCACGACTGGGGTTGCTGAAGTCGTGGGTCGGATACGGCGGCTGGGACTGGACGTGGCACTGAATAAGTCCGAGGCTCTGTGTTTTCACGGACCTCGGCGCGGGCCACCTCCAGGATCCAGCGTAAATGTAGGGAGCGTTAGCATCGGCATCGAGCCCACAATGAAGTATCTGGGGCTCGTACTCGATAGCCGGTGGAACTTCGGACCACACTTCCGAAGTTTGGTCCCCAAAGTGACGGGGGCGACAGCCGCACTTTCGCGACTGATGCCCAACTTAAAGGGACCCAACGCTTCCTGCAGGAGACTGTACCTGGGGATCGGGCGGAGTATGGCCGTGTACGGGGCTCCCGTATGGGCGCCGAGACTGACGGGCAACAACGCTGCTGTTTTACACAGATCGTTGAGGACCTTGGCCGTCAGAACTATAAGAGGGTACCGCACGATCTCCCTAGAGGCTGCATGTCTCCTAGCCGTGACCCCTCCATGGGACCTGGAAGCGAGAGCCCTTGCGTCTCGAGAAATCGAGGCTCAGCGGTCCCAACTCCGCCAGGATCTCATGGAGACATGGAAGGTGCGACTTCAGCAACCAAAGTGGGGAACCACCACCATCGCGGCGGTGAGACCGATCATGGAGGAGTGGCTGCAGAGGCAGCACGGTGGCCTCACGTATCGTGCGACACAGATCATCACCGGGCACGGAAACTTTGGTGAGTATCTGTTTCGCATGCATCGTGAGGACCAGCGTGTCAACACTGCGAGACTTCCGGCGTAGACACGGCATTCCACACGTTGGTGGAATGCTCAGCATGAGCGAGTCAGCGCCGGGACCTCGTTGTGGGCCTGGGCGTAGATACGCTCTCGCTGGAGTCTCTAGCGAGAATCAGTGGAATGCGGCCGTTTCCTTCTGCAAGCATTACCTGCTTGTGCTCGTGAAGAAGGCGGCCGGTAGGGTGAGGGAGCGTACCCTCCCCGCTGAGTTCCGAAGTGTGCGGCGAGGGCGCCGCAGACGTGACTACGCCCAGAACCATCGACCTCCATGATCGGAGCCTGAGGACGATGGATTAGCAACGAGTATACGACGAGTATACAAGGCCGCCTCTGCAGTCTCATCTCCTTGTCCAGCGTTCTGGACCCTGACGCCCTGTTATCCCCGTATCCTCTTCCTATTGCCCATGAAAGGCTCCTGTATGAGTGCTATGGATGCCTTACGCCTGGAGGCCTCGAGTAGGAAGTCTTGGGTTGCCACCTGTTTCTTCATTAGGTTTGCCTGCACGATTCTGTATGGGGTAGCAATGCCCGAGACGCCCTTAGTAGTACTGAGTGGTTGTCCTTGCTATTTCGTCCCATCTCATTCTTAATGAGCATGTGTTATACATCGCGCTGTGCCGTGTGTCGCTCAACCCGTGTGTGCCACAGTGTGTCCCGACGGCAGTTAAAACAGGAAGTCTGTGTTTCCACCTGCAGCTCCGAGCACTTGGCCTTCATATGAAGGCCGCCGCAGTGGCTGCACGTGGGCTTTATACTCTTACAGTGCTTCCTGCTGTGCCCATAACCTAGGCATAGGGAGCACTGCACCAATGGAGATTAATTTTAGCTTTAAAACTTTTCTCAAATTATGCTACATGTCAAAAGACCAAAATTCGTGTCACATCAAGAAAACCAAAATTAGATTAACAGGCAACAACATTGAAAATATGATTTCTTAATATACTTATGATGTTCAGCTACTTTTGGAATACTAGTGTTCAGCTACTTTTGGAATAGAATACTTTTGAGTTTATTTTGTTCTCTTGTTGTGTCACTGACTTATGACATTTTTAGTGTTCGGATGTTTTGGAAGTTTGAATGTGTTCAGCCACTTTTGGCCGACTGTACTTATAGATTCTGCCTCATGGTGAACGCACACTATCAGTCGAACCTAAACGTACTTTAGAATTCTGTATAAAATGTTCATCTTTAATATACATTGCCAAGCATCCAGGATAACTCCTCGGAAGGATAACCCACCATCGGACGGATAGCACCAGCGACGGGAGATGTTTCGAGGCTCGGATTATTGCAAATTTTTGTTATATTTTCATGCAATTCTGTATTTATTAAATTAGTTGATAATATAATAACTGTTCAACATAAATATATTTTTAGGAGAGGCTACATAATTCGTCCAAATTCAGTAGAATTCTGGCAATGTCAGCGTGACCGTCTTCATGATAGAATCAAATTCAAACGACCAAAAAGCAACGACATTCCTGATGGTAAACTATTGCATGCAGGAGAAGATGGGTGGGTGTTTGAACGTCTATCCCCATAGTTATAAGAGTAACAGTTTTGTAGAGAATTATAACATTTAATTTATAAAATATATGAAAGTACAAAATCAAACGTAATATATTTTTTTTAAATAAATCCTATGATTTGTTATTATGACTTATTTTTAATATTTCTCTTTGTATACCACCTGTACTCTTCCAACAGACATTACTTTTTAATTGATTATTTGTTTCTATTGCTTCTTCAAATTGTTTAATTCCACCACCCACTCCAAAGTAATGGGTTTTAGCTGCAACAAATACACATCCATCTTTGCTTAACCTATCGGTAAATAAGCTTACTAGCTTATCATAGTTGCTATGGTTATATATTGTATCTGATGTAAGAATGTAGTCATAGACTTCACATTCAGGTAACTTTTTGTTAAATGATTCCCAGTCTCCAGAGTAAAACTTGCACTTTTTTATTTTATCTTCCCGTTCAATTTCTTCTTCTATATTTAATAAAACATTTGGTATCGTCATATATTCTAGTACTTCTTTATTCTGAAAACGATAATACCTTGTTAGACGAACAATTTTTTTTCTGTATAATATGAAGGAACTGATGTTAAGCTTACATAATCTTGAAATGTTACTTCAGCCCCCTTCAAGAATGCATAGATTCCTAATATCCCAGCACCACATCCCAAATCCAGCACTTTTTTGTTAGAATAATTGTAATCAGATGTGTTTTCTTCGAGAAATTCCACAAGATCATAAGTGCATTCCCAAATTTTTAGTCCCCCTGAAACAAAATAGTAAAGCAGACATTGTACATGAGCCCTTCAAAATACTTTCATGGTGTGGAGTTAGTAAGAGTACCTCACCTGCAAGCAGTACACCTACCGATCCACAGGCGAGGCTCTGATGAACATAAGTTCCTTCCTGATAAGCTGGAATAAGCTTGCCATATTATGTGGGACTTACAAATTGATTGGTGAAAAGTGGGCGTTTATCATGCCTTTACCAACTCTTATCAGTCCGGAAAAACAGGCGTGATTTTATATATGTAAACTATCTCTCTCTAAGGCTATGTCCTTTGAAGACCTTTGATGGGCAACAGAGTTCATTCACCTCTAGGGTAGGCATGAACCACCAACTTCATCTATATATACATAAAAATGAATCTCTATTTTCCTTGGTCACGACATCACGTGTGAACGGCTGGACCGATTTCGCTAATTGTTTTTTTGTTGAGTTTGCTATTATCAGAAGGTTCTTATGAAAAAAAAAATGCGTTACGAAGTTCGCCAGGACAGCTAGTTTTTAATAATAATTACTTACCTTCATATGCTCCTGCGACAAGGTCACTGTGTTCTTTTTCTGCTAGTTCAATAGAATTGTTGAATCCAGTTTCTTTAATATTTGCAACAGCATCACTAGTATGTAGATGGCCTATCTCAATGTCACAGGTAAACATCTTGGTACGAGATACCTTATGGTCAACATTTACTATTTGATCTTCTGGTGTTACCTCAACACTCTCGTGCCAATTAATAATATCATTCATCATTCACCGAGCCTTTTCCCAACTCAGTTGGGGTCGGATTTCATTATCATCTGTTAAATAGATTAAACAATATTAATTAGGAAATTGGCAAGTTTACATTGATAATTGAAAATTTCTATTATTAATAATTATCTGAGCCTATAATAATAATGAATATTTTTGAACATTCTAACACAACGTCATCTAGCCCAGTCATATGCTTGTGCTATGGGATATAGACACACTGATAAACATACTTATATATTTTCTAAATACATACACATACATAGAAAACACTCAAACTCCGAAAACAAACATTTGTGAATCACACAAATACTTTATTCAACACAGGAATTGAACCAGAGACCCCAATGTATGAAGCCGATGCACCACGCCATAGAAAACGGTCATCATAACTATCGTGATCTATAGTCTATCTCTATAGAACAATAGATACGTATAGAAAGAAGGTACCTACACTTTCCTGGTGAAAAGTGTACCTTCTCTAAGATTCTAAGATCCAAGGTTCCACAAAAAAATTAATCATCAGACCACCGACCCCTCAAGATTAATCAATGCACTATGCCTCTATAATATAAGTACCTTTTGATTCACTACTGTTAGCTTCGCCAGAAAAGTTGAATTTGAAGCCAGTCATTGTTCACGATTTATCTATTCCTGGTCCGGCTGGTTCCTGCTTCCTGCTATAATAGAGCATCACTAAAAGAAATACTTTTATTATGGCTACGTCCTTGGTCTGACCATGCGAAGGAAATGCTGTATTTTATTTTATAATAGTGCCAGTAAACAATAATGGTACCGTAAAACGGGCAGTGTGTCTAGTACCAGTTCCTTAAATTAATTTGCTCGAAATACCTACGTTTTCGTATTCCCCATACATTTCACACCAGCGCCCCTAGCGGTAACGTCATGGAACTGTGTGAAATGTATGGAGGAATACGAAAACGTACCTATTTCGAGCAAATTAACGTAAGGAACTGGTACTAGAGACTCTGAATAGAATAGGCTTGTGTCCACTAAGAATAAATCGTAAGTATGTTTCTTATGACTATTTCCAATGAATAGACAACAAAAAGTAATATAAATTAGTAGACAGAATAAAGATTACTATTATTTTTAGAAAATAAGTTTGTAAAAATTAGGCATTCAGTCACGTCACATCAAACACCAATCAGAAAATATGACGTCTCAGGTTGCGCTCTCACACCATAGAGTAAGTATGTATGAAGAACTGACTTCTTGTTCAAGTTGTGTCTGTGTAATTTAATTGTTCGTACCTACGTTTTTATTAATTTACGATTTTTTGTTAATTTTAAAGTTAAATTATTATAAATCTAACAAAAGTAGATTGAACAAAAAGCAGTTTTGGCGCATTATTTCGATGTGCATTTCGAGACAACCCTTGAATCAAAATATTGCTAGGCACCTATATTAAAGTTAAAGGGCTAACCAACACAATTTATTTATAACTTTTTGGAGGTTTTTAAATTATTTTATCCTTTTTTCAATTACTTTTTAATCGTCGTAGGTTTTTTCAAAATTTTTAATTTTGATTTTTATTTTAAACTTCTTAAAGAGCGCCTTCTAGTAGGTTGCTGTCCTTACACCTGTATAAGAACCCTCACTAATCAACTACAAATCCATTCCTAAAAAAAGCCGCATCAAAATTGGTTTTCATCACAAATAATGTTAGCTGTAGCGCCCCCTGATGAGTTGTCACCGTAACATCTATCTAGAAACCTGTACCAATCTAACTCAAACCCATAACTGAAAACTGCATCAAAATCGGACTACTAGTTTTTGAGAAAATTGGCAACATTGCTTTTCACAAATAATGTTCGCTGCAGCGCCCCCTGGTGAGTTGTCATCGTAACATTTATCTAAGAACATGCACCAATAAAACCTGAACCCATAACTAAAAACTGCATCAAAATCCGATCAGTAGTTTTGGAGAAAAATGGCAACATGTATTTCCACAAACATCCTCTCACCCCAAACCCATATACCATCTCCGTTCCGTCGTAGGTAAAAAGCTATGCGTGTCCAGTCTATAGTGTATAATCCTTACAAGTGACATGTTCATGATATTCACGGCGCTTTTGACCTTTTGGTAGTGAAAAAACTATAACTAATAAGCGATCTTGCGCTTGAATATTTATATTACGATTAGACGACTAATTTATGGCTTAATCGCTGCAGCGAACTTCGTTCGTTTTTGGTCAGGATAGCTTCGTCAAACACATTTTGATTTGTTTCGCAATGTGTGACATCAGCCAAGGCGCCATGACAGATTGGAGCGTTTTCGTTACCAATTTAAATACATTCTTTAGATCGCAAAATAAACTATGTAAATGTTTGTTTTAAATCAAAATAATACATTTTTGTGACCATATAGATTCAAAACTACAGATTTAATCAATTTTTGAAATTTGGGACATAAGCCGGGTGAATAGAAAAATACTTGGGAATTTTGTTTTGACCCATACGTCGTATCTATTGACCCTGTATTCCATTTTTTTTTTTTGAGAATTTTTGGCATAGCTTCAAAGGCCTTTGTGCCACCCCGTATTCCGGGCAAATAGAAATTGACCAGTTTTTTGTCTTTTTCTCCTAAGTAGATAATAATTTGCCATTAAAATTGTAATTAGGTTGTAAAATAACATAAGACTCCCATAATGAAAGCAGCTTTATTGTCCTAAACTTAGAATTTATATTACTAAAGTCGGTTTGAAAGTTCGGATTGTTTCTATTCACCCCGTTTTACGGTATAACACCAATAGCCCTCTAATATTACGATTCATTGTTTTTTTTTAGAAAATAACGCAAAACAAGGCGGTATGGTCGAAAGACTATAGCCTACCCGACATTCTTTCTTTTCTTGTCTTGACAACAAAACAACAAATTGCAACAAATTATTATTTTCGTTTTGTGCCGTAAACACGTCCTATAAATAAACGTAGTGGTTATAACGTACCTGTTGGTTATAATTATAATCTTTCATGTACATTGTGATTTGATATCGCAGGCAGATAATTTGTGTTTCATATTTAAATGAAGTCAGTCAATCTCTTGGATTTCCATTTATTTGAATTATTTTAATACCCATATTGATAGTTGATGTAATGGAGGGAGTTTATAATGTACTGGATCCCTCCGCACAAGGGCTAACCTCAGAGTGTGACCTGCCTCTGGATATCGTGAAAGAGGACCCTGAGGATGTTGGTGAGTTGACATTCCTTTATATGAAATTACATATATCTTCACACAGCTACTGTGTATTATTACTATACATAGTAGTAAGTGTCTATACACTAGAAGTTCATCTGAAACATTACAAAGCGAACAGCAATTATCATGATTGTGTGTTAAATAATAACGCCCTATTAGGTATGCCAGTATATGTTCACAGACTAACAGTCAATCTATCTAATATTCTCTTTCATTCACTTACAGAAGGTGTAGATAAAAACGGTCACATATCTGTAGACAATATGAAGGAAGAAATAGAGGAGCTTGTGGATATTGGTGAGTTTTATACCTGCTCTATATACTGCACTATTGCAAGCTCTAACATTACGGAAGATCTGAAGTACTAACAATTTAGAAAATCGAGTAGTCAATTATCAAGGGCCGGGTGAGCTTGTTAGTATTGTGGAGTGGTAGCAACACTATTGTCTATGTTGTGTTTAGTTACGCACAACACTAAGCTCATACTCCGCCATTGTGGAATGTAATTAAGTCATGTAACGCAATTGTCTTCATCATAAAAGTGGGTCATTATAGAAGTCTAATAGTAATCATTTCACCATGTATATTAATTATGTACAGTGTTGTCCGTTTAGTGCGAAGTAAGTGGGGTCTAATCGTTGTTTGCCTCCATTTAGTGGAGTTGGTAGGTTTGAGCAAGGAAATAAAACTGTTTGTATAGTATTCTCTAACAAAAAATGGATGTCACATATTCTTTATATAGTCTAGGTTAAGTTATCGGACACTTTTGTTGTTCTGGACGAACAGTTTGGTGTTTTATTATAAAAATAAACAAATAGCCGAAACACATAATTTAAAAAATTATGTGCTCCATTATATTGGAACATCTTGATGTGACCATTCTTTACTGATAATTTGAAGAAGTAAAATATGCATTGTACAATAAAATCTACATTGAAAAATGTATTGGGCTAGCTTTGTGGAAACTAGGAATACTGAATAAGGTAAAGCAATTCTTTACACCACACCAGAGGTGTCTGCTGTTCAAGACGCAGATTAGACCCTGCGTCGAATACTGCCCTCACCTCTGGGATGGCTCTGCAAAGTATTTGCTGCACACACGGGAAGCCTTGAGCCGCTAGCTCAGTGCCTTTATTTTTTTAATTCCGTGGCCCAAGGCCGCGGCCGCTCTAACGTCCGTTTCCGGGCGGGTCTGGTTACTAGCAGAGGGTATGTCCAGTGGCGCCTTGCGGACTTTGACCACCTCTGTGGTCTCTGCGGGTGTTTGGTCGGGACGAGAATCCCGCGTCGTTGGGGTCGGGTTTTATCCCGCGTCAGTGAGTGAATCTGGTTGCGTGCTATGGGGCAAAGGCCCCGCAGCACGCAACCCTTCTAGCCTGCTTCTGTAAGGACGGCGGGTGGCGATCTCGCCGTCCTCAGGCCCCTAGCTCAGTGCCTAGCAATCGCTTCCTTGGCCGCATTCTACCGTATTTATATATCCCTCCCACCCTCTTCCTTCCGATCCCGAACAATGCGTTATACCACTCCCACATATTGGATAGCATGTTCGCGAGAACGGAACGTATTAAACATTCCTTTCTGTGACGAACGATAGTGGTCTGGAACGCTTTGCCTGTGTACTTGTTTCCTCCCACATATAACCATGGGTTCTTCGCTAGACGTTCGTCGACTTATTATAAGTGTCAAGTGTCTTTGGACATAAATTAATGTCAGAAAATAAATGTAAATTTTAATATAAAAAATGTTTTTTGATTGAGTATATATTTGTGCATATTTTGGCATTTTGATTGTGCATATTATTATAATCCGTTGTCTAGTCATAAAAGAAGTACTTAATTGTAAATTTTTTATTATTATTCTTGATCAAGCAGGCAGTTGAAAAACAACTGATGATGCTTGTAATTGAAGTCCTGCTGGTGCCTACTAATTTAAGTCTTGGAGTTTGAGATATTTTTGTCAAGTCTGTTCATGTTGTGGACTAAAATCACGTCCTCTGGTAGCTTATTCCACTCCATGACAACCCGATTGGTTAAGAATTTTAACATAATTGATTAAAACATTGCTTTTATTATATAAAATACACATGGACAATGGACAAATTATGTAATAAAAATATTATTATAATTATGTAAAATGCATATGTTATAGCCCTCGCCCTCGCTTTGATAATGAATCTACAATCTGTTCTCACTTGCAGAAACCAGTATTATTATATGGGGCTCCCATGTGGGGGGAAAGACCCGAGAGACTGACGTCCAAAGTGTCTGTTTGAAGCAGACAGTTGAAGACGTTGGCCATCAGGATAATAAGAGGGTATAGTTCGCGAGGCCTAAGCTGAGCTTTGCATTTGTGTGAGTGATGACAAATAGTAGAGTAAAAAGGTTGTGTGTAGCTGTGTGTACAACACATGTGCATGCGCGGATCCACCATGGTGGGCAGTATGGACATGCCCACCACCTTCATTGAGAAAATGACGTCACATTTTCACGGTATTGAAATAAATTCTGGATTTGGTTATTATCTAGTTTAAAAAAGGTATTGTTACATTAAAATGTTAACACCATAACACCAGGGTTTTTGCTACGTTGAAATGTACACTAAACAAAATCATGGCAAAAGCGTCATTTATTTTGTAAACAATTTCTTTGTAGTAAAACAGACTAAAGTTCTAAAAACCATTGTTTTGGGTTTACAACAGTTTCTCTATTATATGTTCTATTATATTTTCCATTATACTCGTATTAAATAATAATTTATCAATTAACATTAGAATGGAGGTAATACGAGTGTGCATTGAAAAGTAGTCGGCCTAACACTGACCCATTTAGTTTTAAAAATCAAATCTACTCACATTATTTAGTCCAGTTCAGACCTGTTAATTGTGTGAAATTTGAAACGTGTGCGATAATTAGTTTTAATTTTATAAATTTATTAACAAAGCAATCTGACATCATTTCCGCAAATAGAGCAAATCGAGCAGCGTGCCGTCATTAAGTACCTCCATAAGAAGGGGCTGTCATCAAAAGCCATCCATGATGATATGGTCAGTACATTAGGGGATTGCGCTCTTTCATATTCATCCGTCAAAAAATGGATAGCAGAACTCAAGCGTGGTAGAGAGAGTGTGAAAGACGAACCCCGCTCTGGAAGGCCCTCGACGTCCACTACTGACGAAAATTTAAAAAAATACTCGACTTAATTATGGGAGACCGCAGATTGAAAATTAGAGAGATAGCCGAGATTAGATTATAGGCATATCTTATGAATGTACTCAAAACATAATAGTCAACGTGTTGGGTTTCCACAAGGTGTCTGCGAGGTGGGTTCCGCTACTGTTTTCAGTTGAGCAAAAAAGGATGCGATTGACTATTGCACGCGACTGTTTGGAGTTATTCGAAGCTGATGAATGTGATTTTTTGAATCGTTTTGTTACTATGGACGAAACATGGGTTCATTACTGTACACCAAAAACAAAACAACAATCAAAACAGTGGAAAAGACTTGGTTCACCACCCCCAAAAAGGCTAAGTCGGTTTTGTCGGCAAGTAAGTAAGGCAGTATTCTGGGACTCGAAGGGTGTGATTATGGTTGATTATCTTGAAACGGGTCAGACTATAAACTCTGATTATTACTGCACCTTACTACGTCGTTTACGAGAGGAAATAAAAGAAAAACGTCCAGGAATGATCAGAAGAAAAGTCCTGTTTCATCAAGATAACGCTCGTGTTCACACGTCTGTCCAATCAATGGCAGAAATTCACAAATGTGGCTTTAAACTGTTACCGCATCCACCTTATTCACCTGATATGGCACCGTCAGACTTTTTTTCTGTTCCCTAACCAAAAAAAGCACTTGGGAGGTCAAAGATTTTTGACAAATGACGAGGTCAAAGCAGCAGTAGACGCATATTTTGACTCTAAGGAAGAATCATTTTTTTTCAACGACCTAAATGCTTGGAAGGGAAGATGGCAAAAGTGCATTGAACTTGATGGTGAATACGTTGAAAAATAAAAATATATTTCATTTATTATGTATTTATTTTCTTGGTTAGGCCGATTACTTTTCAATCCACTCTCGTACTAGGTCGCCGCAGTCGCGAAACGTACCGCTACGCTGCAGCATATATTTGAGCGAAGCGAGTTTTGATTCAAAGTGATATAACTCTGTCAAAGTATTTTTTGTCATTACGCTATGGGAATTTTTACCATCAATTAAATTATTTTTATTTGATCGATATTCAAAATTCTGGCTTCGTAAGAACCTGGGTAATTCTGTAAGCTTTGATGAGTGCAAGAAAATCCGAAATCGGCCAAGTATTCGCCGAGAAACAATTTAACATAAATCGTAATTTGAGTCACCCGTTGAGAGCTCCGCTCACCTTCGGCTCGCTTCGCTCAATTAATATCTACTTAAAGATGGAACAGTTAAAATAAATCTTTTAATAACAGTATTTTAAAATAAATAAGGATGTTTGTCACGATCCGTACATGTATATGTTGTGTATTTGTATATGTGTATGTTATGTATTTGAAAAAGTGTGTTGTGTAAATATTAGAATGTATTTATGTGTTGTGTTTGTTGTGTACTGAAGGATGAATTTGTATAAGTATATAATGTACCTATGTGTTCGTATGTGCATTATTATTATGAATTTGCGTACATACTAGTAATTACTCCAGAAACTTTAGCATGGCCTCTCCCTCCACACCTTCATAGTCGTGTTGAAGTAACCACATTGTTGCAGTAGCTTTAACCTCGTGAAGATTTGAACCTACTTTGTTCTGATTTTTGTGGAGTAAATTGTATACCTTACAGCTCACCCAAGCTTTTGAACTGGCGCCTAGCGAAAGCAGTTCTACTACGAGCAACGGGACACACTGACCGCTTGCTGCGCTTATTACCGGGCTTAGGAGGAATTACGCTTTGGTGAATTGCTCTTAGCACAACACACTCTTGGGATGGCGCTCGTTTCGCTCCCTTATATCTATGGGTCTGACAGTGAGAACTTAACTTTCAGCGTATAGCTGAGCAGTGGGGTACCTAAATGGCTTCTTATTCAATACTTTGAGCACGGCTCTCTGCGCTCTCTCAAGTCCTAGAAGTTGCGTTTTACCTGCTACCCCCCCCCACACTGGGATGCACTACTGAATGACCGATTGACCGAGGGCGAGGTAGCTGTGTCACGCAGAACTCTGAAGAAGTAAATTAACTTTCTGGTTCTGGCTTTCACTGCAGCAACTTGAAAATCCCACAAGAGCCTACTATCTATTAGTCTACTCCTAAATAATTTGCATTGGACCGAGTTATCCTGACAACCACAGTTAATGTCTAGGGTGCAAGTATGTGCCTTTAACGCATAGTTGAGAGGTGGAGTATTAAGTTAAGATAGAGAAAAAGGGACAAAGAGTATTTTGTTTAGGTTGATTGTTAGTTCTGAGAATGCCAGGTCATTACTATACCCTGGCGGAGGAAGCAGTGCCGCGATCCCTCCATGGGACCTGGAAGCGAGAGCCCTTGCGTCATTGTTTCAATGGCACAAGGAGGCGCTGGAGCGGGACCACAGACCTGCGTCTCGAGAAATTGAGGACCAGCGGTCCCAACTCTGCCAGGATCTCATGGAGACATGGAAGGTGCGACTTGAGCAACCAAAGTGGGGAACCACCACCATCGCGGCGGTGAGACCGATCATGGAGACTGTAATCCGCCCATTTTGACAGTAACACTGACGGTAATTTTGATAGTACATGGGGCACACTAAAAGTTTTGCACTTCTAGCTAATCGGAACTATTTGAATTTCGAATGTTATATTTTTTTACACGTTGCAACCTTCTTAGTAATAAAAAAAACAATTGGCGGGAAATCATTTGTCAATTGTTTTTTATCACATCAAAGTTCTACGTATGCAACGAAAATGGAATTAAGTCGAAAAGATTTTAGAGCGATGATTTTTTATGATTTTAAAAGTTCTCTCTCTCCGCAAGACTGTGCCGCTCGTTTTCAAAATGCTTTTGGGAGAGAAGCACCTTGTTTGAGCACCGTGAGGCGATGGTTTGCTGAATTTGAAAGAGGTGGAGTTTCTTTACATGACGAATTTCGTGAAGGGTGGCCTTCAACTGCCGTCAACGAAAATAATGTGGCTACTGTTAAGCGGTTAATTGAAGAAAACCCGCGGATTACCTATGAGACAATTCGAGGACTATTGGGGATTGGTATGAGTCAAATCCAGAAAATTTTACACGAAGAATTGAAAGTTCGGAAACTTTGTTGTCGTTGGATCCCTCATGAACTGACAGCGGAACAGAAGCGGGCTCGCATGGAATGGTGCTCACAGATGCTACTGAAGTAGGACCACGGACATTCTAATGCTGTTTATGACATTGTCACAGGAGACGAAACGTGAATTTATTGTTTTGAACCCGAAAAAAAACAGCAATCTTGTGATTGGGTGTTTGAAAATGAGAACAAGCCAACAAAAGTGAGGCAGGCGAGAAACGTTGGTAAAAAAATGATCGCGTGTTTTTTCTCAGCTACGGGTCCCATCTGTACAATTCCACTTGAAGATCAAAAGAGTGTTAATGCCGAGTGGTATTCTACCATTTGTTTACCCAGGGTGTTAGAAAAAGTTCGCGAAAGACGACCCAAAAGCCGCGTTCTCCTACATCATGACAACGCTTCTTCACTCACGGCCAACACAACAAAGTAATTTTTAGCTTCCAAAAAAGTACAACTCGTCACCCATCCTGCGCATAGCCCCGACCTAGCACCCTGTGATGGCTGTATTTTCCCCAAAATCAAAGATTTGATGAGAGGTTTCACTTTTACCAACTCCGAAGAGGCAGTGATAGCGTTCAATCAGCACGTAGAAAACATGCCTTCAGATCTGTGGTCCTGCTGTTTTAAAAAATGGTTCGATCGCAAAAAAAAATGTTTAAAATGTAAAGGAGAGTATTTTGAAAAGCAATAAACATAATATTTTGGTTTTAACATGTTGTTTTTTTAAGTTACGCAAAACTTATAGTGTGACCTACGTATACACGAAGTTATACTAAGACCGTTTAAATACGCGTCTTGGCCGATCACTTTCACAGCGGCTACACAATTCTGCACTTTAACGGAAAATGATACAATATCCTTATGATAATCTTGTGACACAGGTTGTAATTTCTTGATATCTAATAAAATGCGTGACAATATTAGGTCAGGATTTCCAAACTGTAGCTCGAGTGTGGCCATTACCTTTGCAGGTGAAGTAGGACTTATCAGCAGCGCCGACACTGGTTCGCGAGCTGATCCTTTTAGACACTTCCTTAAGCGCCACAAATTTTCACTATCATTGAAATTACAACAACTCAACATACAAAAGGTCCATAAAAAGCTGAGCACTAGTATTCCAAAATTAGCTGAACACTAGTATTCCAAAAGTAGCTGAACATCATTAACATCATAAGTAGATTAACAAATCATATTTTCAATGTTGTTGCCTGTTAATCTAATTTTGGTGTTCTTGATGTAACACGAATTTTGGTCTTTTGACATGTAGGATAATTTGAGAAAAGTTTTAAAGCTAATATTAATCTCCATTGGTGCAGTGCTCGCTATGCCTAGGTTATGGGCACAGCAGGAAGTACTGCAAGAGTACCGAGCCCACGTGCAGCCACTGCGGCAGCCTTTATATGAAGGCCAAGTGCCCCGAGCTGCAGGTGGGAACACAGACTTCCTGGGGCCTAAGTCGCGTAATGAACGTAAAACGCCATGCTACTGCTATATTACTACGTTGCAACTGCAATTGGTCAAAAAATTGGTAGCCTGCTAAACTCACAAGCAACGCGCCATGATGGTGCCAGAAAGGCATCTAACCGAATGACTCAAGAGTACAGTCATCATTAGGTTAAATTGGATTTAGTTACTCCCGACATTACCAACTTCCCAGCCTCTATATCCCGGGAACTGAGCTTCCCACCTAAATTCGGGGCAAATTTTTGTTCCCCCTGTAACACCTCCCAACACAAGTTCCATTCGCCTGCAAAAAAAAAATCCCGGGAATTCTCATCCCGCAAAAATTCCCAAGATTCCCAGTACCCCAAATCTCGGAAACTAAGCATCCCAGGTAAATTTTGGCCTCATTTTGCCGTCCCATGTAAATATTTGAACGCCATCACCCCACAAAATTTTCTTCCCAATTATCATCCCACACTCCACAAAACTTGAAGCCCCCTATATCCCGGTAACGGAGCTTCCCAGCTCAATTCTGAGCAAATTTTTGTTCCCCTGCACCCCAGCAGAGACGTATTCTATTCGCTTGCAAAAAAAAATCTTGGGAATTCCCATCCCACAAAAATACCCAAGATTCCCAGTACCCGATATCTCGGAAACTAAGCATCCTAGGTCAATTAAGACTTCATTTTCGGACCCCCTTTGAACCCACCACAAGTAATAAAACTCCATCTCTGCCCATAAAAAAATCCCAATTCCCATCCCACTTCCCAAAAATGTTCTATTCGTTTCTATGTTCCCCTCTAGGTTCTATGAGTTGGTCTGGGGGCTATATCCTGGTCATCACTCCTCACACGCTGCTATGTTGCAGTTTATTGCCAGAGGGCGTCAGCGTAACTTGCTACGCCGACGATATCCTCGTCACGGCGCGGGGAGCAACGCACCAGGAGGCAACACTCAAGGTCACGACTAGGGTTGCTGAAGTCGTTGGTCGGATACGGCGGCTGGGACTGGACGTGGCACTGAATAAGTCCGAGGCTCTGTGTTTTCACGGACCTTGGCGCGGGCCACGTCCAGGATCCAGCGTCAATGTAGGGAGCGTTAGCATCGGCATAGAGCCCACAATGAAGTATTTGGGGCTCGTACTCGATAGCCGGTGGTACTTCGGACCACACTTCCGAAGTTTGGTCCCCAAAGTGACGGGGGCGACAGCCGCGCTTTCGCGACTGATGCCCAACTTAAAGGGACCCAACGCTTCCTGCAGGAGACTGTACATGGGGATCGTGCGGAGTATGGCCGTGTACGGGGCTCCCGTATGGACACCGAGACTGACGGGCAACAACGCTGCTGTTTTACACAGATCGTTGAGGACCTTGGCCGTCAGAACTATAAGAGGGTACCGCACGATCTCCCTAGAGGCTGTATGTCTCCTAGCCGCGACCCCTCCATGGGACCTGGAAGCGAGAGCCCTTGCGTCATTGTTCCAATGGCACAAGGAGGCGCTGGAGTGGGACCACAGGCCTGCGTCTCGAGAAATCGAGGCTCAGCAGTCCCAACTCCACCAGGATCTCATGGAGACATGGAAGGTGCGACTTCAGCAACCAAAGTGGGGAACCACCACCATCACGGAGGTGAGACCGTTGTAATGTTTATTATTTTTGATGTTAGGATGTCAAGGATAAATAAAGTATTCATTTAAGCCACTATATATATATAGATAAAGAAGATAAGTAGTACACAATAGTGTCCTGTATAAGGAATATTTGTAAATTGTCAAATAAGACTTGTATATAGTACACCTTTTAAAAAAACCAAATTAACACTAATAAATACTATGTATTTGTATCGTTACCGACCAACCTTTCAGTAAGCAATGATTATTGAGAGGGAAAATATTCGCACAGACCAACAAACCAGTTCGAGCGCCATGTAATGTTTATTCTTTTTGATGTTAGGATGTCAAGGATAAATAAAGTATTCATTTAAGCCACTATATTTTTATTGCAAGAACCTTCTAAGATAATATAGGGGAACTGAGGGTTCCCCTCGACAAGGATTTAATGTACTTTTAGCGTAGGATACAATTTAGGTCTATTCTAGGTGCTATGTTATTCAGTATACAGGGTATATGGTTGGTGCGCTTGGTCGGTAACGATAGAGTATCTTTATGAAGATACTGTGGTAATTAAGGGTAATAGGTTAAGGGATTTTATAAGATACTTTCCCGGTGAAATACGCCACTCCTGCGAGCCGGCAGACACCGTCTCTGTTCCGGTCTCTGCCCACTCCAGGCAGAAGGAAGCTGGGTTCTCACCCAGGTAGTACGGTAGTACTAACACATGCAAAGCATGCATGCGTATCGTGTAAGTCGGTCTCTAGCCAATCCTGGCCAGATAGGCAAAGATTCCTGTTTAAATTTCGTAAGACCACTCCAGACGCAACACGTGTGCGTTCAAACTCAAACCTGTAAGGAACGAGAATCCACTGTCAAATTATACAGTACATACGCTAACCCGCGCCACCAAATGTAGTTGTACATTTTATCTAAAACTTACCAAACTTCGAAATAAATTACAATAAATTAAATTGTAATATAAATATGTGATGCGGGCGTAGCTCGCTTGTATAAAATGGCTGTCACACAAGTCACGTGGTCCAGCGTCCAATCAGGAGAAAGCCAGTGTTGCCGCTATATTATGCAAATTTCAACCAACTAAAATGGAATAATGCCACTACAAAAATTACAACATTACACCGTTCATGGAGGAGTGGCTACAGAGGCAGCACGGTGGCCTCACGTATCGTGCGACACAGATCAACACCGGGCACGGAAACTTCGGTGAGTATCTGTTTAGCATGCATCGTGAGGTCAGACCCGCGTGTCAACACTGCGAGACTTCCGGCGTAGACACGACATTCCACACGTTGGTGGAATGCTCAGCATGGGCGAGTCAGCACCGGGACCTCGTTGTGGGCCTGGGCGTAGATACGCTCTCGCTGGAGAACATGCTACGAGCCATGGTCTCTAGCGAGAGTCAGTGGAATGCGGCTGTTTCCTTCTGCAAGCAGGTAATGCTCGTGAAGGAGGCGGCCGGTAGGGTGAGGGAGCCTACCCTCCCCGCTGAGTTCCGAAGTGTGCGGCGAGGGCGCCGCAGACGTGAATACGCCCAGGACCATAGACCTCCATGATCGGGGCCTGAGGACGATGGATTAGCAACGAGTATACGAGGCTGCCTCTGCAGTCCCATCTCCTTGTCTAGCGTTCTGGAAGCCCCTGACGCCCTGTTATCCCCGCATCCTCTTTCCATTGCCCACGTAAGGCTCCTGTATGAGTGCTATGGATGCCTTACGCCTGGAGGCCTCGAGTAGGAAGTCTTGGGTTGCCACCTGTTTCTTCATTAGGTTTGCCTGCACGATTCTGTATGGGGTAGCAATGCCCGAGACGCCCTTAGTAGTACTGAGTCCGTGCTATTTCGTCCCATCTCATTCTTACTGAGCATGTATTATACATCGCGCTGTGCCGTGTGTCGCTCAGCCCGTGTGTGCCCCAGTGAGTCCCGACGGCAGTTAAAACAGGAACTCTGTGTTCCCACCTGCAGCTCCGGGCACTTGGCCTTCATAAGAAGGCCGCCGCAGTGGCTGCATGTGGACTCGGTACTCTTGCAGTACTTCCTGCTGTGCCCATAACCTAGGCATAGGGAGCACTGCACCAATGGAGATTAATTTTAGCTTTAAAACTTTTCTCAAATTATGCATAAACTTTTCTCGAATTTTGGTCTTTTGACATGTAGTCAAAATACCAAAATTCGTGTTACATCAAGAAAACCAAAATTAGATTAACAGGCAACAACATTGCAAATATGATTTGTTAATCTACTTGTGATGGTAATGATGTTCAGCTACTTTTGGAATACTAGCGTTCAGCTACTTTTGGAATACTAGTGCTCAGCTTTTTATGGACCTTTTGTATGTTGAGTTTATTTTGTTCTCTTGTTGTGTCACTGACTTATGACATTTTTAGTGTTCAGATGTTTTGGAAGTTTGAATGTGTTCATCGACTTTTGGGGCCGACTGTACACCTGCCGATCAATAGATGAGGCTCGGACAAAGATAAAAGCTCCTGATAAGCGGCAATAGGCTCGACACCTATTGCGTAGGACCAACAAAGTTACTGGTGAAAAGTGAGCGTATAACATGCCTCTGCCTACCCCTTGACGAAACGGGCGGGATTTAATGTTGTATTTTAAAATATATTTTGTGATTCGAATTTTATCAAATAGCAGGATGCAAGAAGATTTATTTGACATTCTTTTATTCAGATGTGCGTCATCCTGAAGGAGAGACTGAAGTACAGGACGTCATCGTAGGACCGAGCCCCTGTACGACTCACACTGTTGAAGAAAGTTCCACTCACCACAAGTTAAGTAGCTCAAATACAAATAGCGCTGCTGACGATAATAATGTTAAAATAGAAATATCTTCAAATGAAATGAGCTCAATCCGAAGTGCTAAGAGTTCAAAGGACACTAATCAATTCTCATGCAATATTTGTCAGAAACGTTTCACTCGTAAATCTTATCTCATGAGACATGTCCGCACACACACTGGTGAGAAACCTTATAAATGTAGTGATTGTATGAAGTGTTTTAGTGACCAGAGTAATTTAACAACACATATGCGTACACACACTGGTGATAAACCTTATAAGTGTGGTGATTGTACGAAGTGTTTTAGTCACAAGGGCAGTTTAATAACGCATATGCGTACACACACTGGTTATAAACCTTATAAATGTAGTGATTGTATGAAGTGTTTTAGTATAAAGAGTAGTTTAATAACGCATATACGTACACACACTGGTGCGAAACCTTATAAATGTAGTGATTGTACGAAGTGTTTTAGTCAAAAGGGCAGTTTAATAACTCATATGCGTACACACACTGGTTATAAACCTTATAAATGTAGTGGTTGTATGAAGTGTTTTAGTATAAAGAGTAGTTTAATAACGCATATACGTACACACACTGGTGCGAAACCTTATAAATGTAGTGATTGTACGAAGTGTTTTAATCAAAAAAACAGTTTAATAAAGCATATGCGTACACACACTGGTTATAAACCTTATAAATGTAGTGATTGTATGAAATGTTTTAATCAAAAGAGTAATTTAAGAAACCATATGCGCACACACTCAGGTGAAAGGCCATATCAGTGTAGTGATTGTAGGAAGTGTTTTAGGTTTAAGAGCAATTTAATAAGGCATATCTGTACACACTGGTGAGAACCCTTATCAGTGTTGTACGAAATGGCCTTTCACCCACCCATCTTGACAGATCTGTTCAACAATATTCTGAACTCTAGCCACATACCCAAAGAGTGGGAAAACTCAATAATTACCCTATTATACGTAGGTCACACTATAAGTTTTGCGTAACTTAAAAAACAACATGTTAAATTATAAACTTAAGACTAACGTATACCTCTTTATTACCCGACGTACACATGTTAAAACCAAAATATTATGTTTATTGCTTTTCAAAATACTCTCCTTTACATTTTAAACATTTTTTCATGCGGATGAACCATTTTTTAAAACAGGAGGACCACAGATCTGAAGGCGTGTTTTCTACGTGCTGATTGAACGCTATCACTGCCTCTTCGGAGTTGGTAAAAGTGAAACCTCTCATCAAATCTTTGATTTTGGGGAAAATACAGAAATCACAGGGTGCTAGGTCGGGGCTATGCGCAGGATGGGTGACGAGTTGTACTTTTTCGGAAGCTAAAAATTACTTTGTTTTGTTGGCCGTGTGTGAAGAAGCGTTGTCATGATGTAGGAGAACGCGTCTTTTGGGTCGTCTTTCGCGAACTTTTTCTAACACCCTGGGTAAACAAATGGTAGAATACCACTCGGCATTAACACTCTTTTGATCTTCAAGTGGAATTGTACAGATGGGACCCGTAGCTGAGAAAAAAAACGCGATCATTTTTTTACCAACGTTTCTCGCCTGCCTCACCTTTGTTGGCTTGTTCTCATTTTCAAACACCCATTCAATCTTGTATTGCTGTTTTTTTTCGGATTCAAAACAATAAATCCACGTTTCGTCTCCTTTGACAATGTCATAAACAGCATTAGAATGTCCGTGGTCGTATTTCAGTAGCATCTGTGAGCACCATTCCACGCGAGCCTGCTTCTGCTCTGCTGTCAGTTCATGAGGGATCCAACGACAACAAAGTTTGCGAACTTTCAATTCTTCGTGTAAAATTTTCTGGATTTGACTCATACCAATCCCCAATAGTCCTCGAATTGTCTCATAGGTAATCCGCGGGTTTTCTTCAATTAACCGCTTAACAGTAGACACATTATTTTCGTTGACGGCAGTTGAAGGCCGCCCTTTACGAAACTCGTCATGTAAAGAAACTCGACCTCTCTCAAATTCAGCAAACCATCGCCTCACGGTGCTCAAACAAGGTGCTTCTCTCCCAAAAGCATGTTGAAGACGAGCGTCTGATGAAGTCTCATGAAGTCTTGCGGAGAGAGAGAACTTTTAAAATCATAAAAAATCATCGCTCTAAAATCTTTTCGACTTAATTACATTTAGAACTTTAATGTGTGATAAAAAACAATTGACAAATGATTTCCCGCCAATTGTTATTTTTTATTACTAAGAAGGTGCAACCTTTAAAAAAATATAACATTCGAAATTCAAATAGTTCCGATTAGCTAGAAGTGCAAAACTTTTAGTGTGCCCCATGTATAAGAAAGGTAATTTGGATATCGGCAACTACAGGCCAATAAGTTTATTACAAACTACATACAAAATATTCACAAGTGTTCTGCTGAGAAGAATAAGAAACACGCTGGAACAACACCAACCTAGAGAACAGGCAGGATTTAGGCCAAAATACTCAACTATGGACCATATTTTTACTCTGACGCAGATTGTTGAGCGCTACAATGAATATAATAAAGAACTCTACATTGCCTTAATTGACTCTTGCAAGGCTTTCGATACAATTTCACATAGAGCACTAGAGTCACGAGGAGTTAACACGAAGTACATAAAAATACTAAAAAATATCTACGAGAATAGTACGGCCTCAGTACGAACGGAGCGCATTGGAGAGTCATTTCAAATACTGCGAGGTGTAAAGCAGGGTGATCCAATCTCTCCAAACCTTTTCACAGCGCTACTAGAAAATATATTTGGCACACTTTATCCACACTGGAAAGGAAACGGTATCAATATCAATGGGGAGCTGTTAAATCATCAATCGTTTTGCCGATGACATCGTAATTCTGAGTGAAAGTCATACTGAACTAACTTACTTGATCCAAAAACTGAACTCAGCAAGTATCGAATGTGGATTAGAAATAAACGTTGAAAAAACATGCATCTTAACAAATGGTGCAAAAATACCTACACAAGTCACTGGACTTATCATAGAGATATAAAGTATGGGGTAGTAGAGGGTCAGAATATATGTTTCCGCGATCAGACACTAACAGAAGTAGACAGAAGAATTAGGCTGGCCTGGAACAAATATTGGTCCCTGAAACAGATATTTAAGGCAAAAGTTCCCAAAGCGCTTAAGAAAAAATCCATGGCGGTCTTTCCGACTTTGCTTTATGGTTTTCAAAATTGGATACTGTCATCGAAGGTTTTAGGAAAATTACAAGTATTTCAGAGAGCAACTGAACGAAGCATGCTGAATGTTAAACTAAAAGATCGCATAAGAAACTCGGAGATAAGAGACAGGATTCATTTAGTCGACGTAGCCAAACTAGCTTGCAAACTAAAATGGAGATGGGCGGGTCACGTAGCGCGCACATCAGATGGCAGATAGACGGAACGCGTCCTACACTGGTACCCGCGCGATGAGTCTGCCCGACGCGCGCGAGGCCGTCCTCACCAGCGCTGGAGGGACGACATCGAGGATGTGGCTGGCGTCACATTGACGCGACACGCGGCAGACCGGACTTTGTGGAGATGGATGGAGGAGGCCTACGCCCAGAAATGGGTTTCCAAATGACAGGATTGAAGGCATGCTAACTACCTGTCAGTCGAGTCAGTGGATTACATTTAATAAATAGAATTTATTGAATAGAAATTATTAAATGTTATTTTCAACATAGGTATTGTAACGCCATCTCGTAGCGAGTAATAAGACTACCAAATTCAGCGCCATCTAGTAGCAAATCGCAGTACTACTACGTATCGCCTTTCTGGAATATTCTCTCAAGGTAACTTCTACGTAACGCGTTTCTCGACACATCTAGAAGGTTCGGGAGAGTGACAGAGTGTTCGCGGTGATTCTCGGCTGAAAATTCTAGACCAACGAACGCCCTATATATGCCGAGCGCTTGGGCGGGAGATCATCAGTATTTCCAGAGCGATAATACGAGTTATACCTGCGAGTTCAAGTGCGATTAAAAGTGTTCAGTGAAGCTTATAGTGAAGTGTAAATTAGTGGTGTAATAAATAAAGTGTTTGTGGTAGTTTGATCGGCATTTTTAATTCCGCAGAACCCCGGCTCGTAACAATTGGTGTCAGAATTGGGGATTTGGACAATGCCGGTGTTACTGAAAGAAGACACAGAGGGCGTCCGTACCAGGGGTCAGCGCCAGCAGGAGTTGGACTGCAGGCGCTTCGGAGGTAATACGCCGGAGAGGTTGGGTGGTCAGCAGCAGCCAACGGTGGAAGCTGGCCCGCCCACGGTATCTCCAGCGCCAGCACCTCCAGACTTTGCTGCGCTGATGGCGATGCTGCAGGAGCAAGCCCGTCGCCAGGAGGAGCAGGCCCGCCACCAGGAGGAGCAAGCCCGCCGGTTGGAAGAACAGCAGCTGCGGGACAAGGAGGAGCAGGCCCGCCGCCAGAAGGAGCAGGCACGCCGCCAGGAGGAGCAGGCACGCCGCCAGGAGGAGCAGGCACGCCGCCAGGAGGAACAGACGCTTCTCATGAAAGATCTTCGAGCGACTTTTGGCAAGGAGATGAATGTGATGAAGGATCAAGTTCATCATGTTGAGAACCGCATCACGGAAGCCGAAACTCGGATTGAAGATGTAAAAAACCAGATTACAGATGTGAGGAAAGAGCTGGGAAATCTGAAAGCTGGAGATGGGATCGCGACTTCCTTACCTGCCGTACCTTCAGCGCGTGGATTTAAAGTACCGCCATTCGATGGGACATCTTCATGGTCGGCCTATAAAAAGCAGTTTGAGGCCGTTAAGAAGGCAAACGGGTGGAGCAAAGCCCAGGCCATGACTGCGCTTACATTGGGTCTGCGAGACAAGGCGTTTACCATCCTAGAAGCTCTCGGAGACGATGTATCCTACGAGCAGCTACTAGAAGCCTTGGAAACCAGATACGGTGACGCTCACCTGGAACACGTGTATCGTGCGCAGCTGAAGGATCGTGTCCAGCGCACTGGTGAAAACTTAATTATAAAATTCTTTTATAATCTATGGTCAGCTGACATTCAACCGGCGTCCGCAACACCTGTGTGGCGCCACTTGTCATTCAACGTTCGCCATCTTTGAGACATTCAAACTATTTTTCTCCACAAAATAATCAATATTAAATAACTTAACAATCCAAAAACTGCTCAAAGTGAAGTGTGTTTATGTAATAACAGCATCTGACCACCGGCGCCGGTTTTCAACAGGATCTCAAGGAGCTAGGGTGAGTCAATCTTATTGACCTCATTTTAAAAAGTCAAATTAATAATTAAATGGGCTATCGTCATACATTTTGGTCCAATCGAGCCAGGATCGATCAGTTACGATATCAATATAACTGAATATCTATGTATTTACATGTATTTATCGATATAAATTCATTATTTCATCAACTTTCATTATAAAACTATTAAGTACCTACGCTGGTGCGACATATTTGCATATTTCTATGTCAATTCCTATTGTAGGAGTCTAAAACCTGTGTAAAACATAGAAATATACACATCGTATCTCAAATCAGTGTATATTTTAATGCAAAACACAGTACTTTAAGTTTTCATTTTACAAAAATATCTGCGATCACGATCGTGACCGCCATTGTATAAACATACTTTGCAGTTTCGTAATTTTATTTAAAATGACTAAAAATGACGCGACTGCAAGTACTAGCGAGTTAGCTACCGTTATTGATGTTAAATTTCACAGTTTAGCGGGTTCGCATATTACGACAAAAGAGATGTGTTTCATGAGATTGCAAAAACTATTTGATATTTCAAAGAAGGTAGGTACAGACGCCGAATCAGACGCAGTGGCGCGAAAAGTTTGAAAATAGTGTCAGTGCTATAACAGCTATAAAAAAAAGTCTGTATGCGAGTTATGTACCGTCCTACAATGATCGAAGTAGTTTTGATACTATGTACCATCACATTCGTGGCGTCTATGAAGGTATGTTTGGTTCCAGTGAATCAAATAGTGATCAGTTGAATAAAACTTGTAAAAGTGAAAGTCAGTGCGTGAAACCTAGACTACCTAAGTTGGAACTATTTCCTTTTGATAGTAAACTTGAAAACTGGCCTACTTTTCGAGACATTTCTCAGCTTAATTCATAGTAATTGTGGAATAGCAAATATCGAGAAGTTCTACTATTTGCTTTCAGCGGTGAGCGGTCCCGCATTAACTATCGTGAAGTCTATGCCAGTTACGTCTGACAATTATCCTATTGTTTGGTCTACTTTAGTGAAGCGATATGACAACAAACGCGCATTAGCTACTAATTATTTAGATAAAATATTTAGTTTTAAACCGTTAGTTCTCTGTTAGTTAGAATCTGTCACGGGACTTAACGAATTCTTACAGACATATCAAGAAAACGTTAAGGCCTTACAGCTGGTCAAGGTCAACGACCTATCGGTATTTATATTATTTTATGTCGCTTTGCGTAACTTAGACTACGTAACTAGGCGCGAGTTAGAAAAAGAGATAGAACAATCTGAGTTATAAGGAATTAATACTATTCGTGGAGAAATACGTACGTGTTCTCGAGATGGCTGGACACATTCCTGGTTCTTCGAGTGGTAGCCAACCGTCTACCACAAAACCTAGGAAAACACAGCGAACTGTTACACTGCACCTCGGAAATCTCTTTTTAAAAAAAAAACTATTTGATTTGCACAAAATGTATATTCACAAAACTTATAACTAACTTTTATTAGAACTGGTAAAACTTAAACTAGGTAGATGTAGTAACGATTTAGTAGGTAAGACCTTACGCAACGGAGGATTGGGAACAACTGGGGAATGGACGCGAGCTCTCACGTAACGCGAGGGCAGGCGTAAAATGCTGATGCAGCCCTCTTGCTCTGCACCACGGGATCAGCCTGCGTATGCGATTATCCCAACATTAGGGATCCGTAACAGCTCCCCGGTTAAGAGTAAATCGTAAGGGTGGTAACGAGGTTTACGGAAGGAAAGGAAGGAGAAGGACAGGACTAGCCGTTTCTCAGGGAAGGAACCGGGATCGTCACGGGAATTTCTATTTCTTCATCAGAGGATTCAGGACGTTCGGGAACTTTGGATTTTCTACATAGCAGTGTACATTTCTTAATAATTCTAGGATTTTTGTAACATTCGAATAGAATATAAAATATAATTAAACTTAATATTACACAAATTATAATATAGAAATAGTTATCGCCGTGCAAGGCGATATCGGGTTTATTGATTATGTCGTTGAGTCCTTTCAACAATTCTGGACTCTGAAAAACAGTATTATCTAAATGGATATTTTTTAAATTTACGGGAGAAAGCTTTGATACAATATTCTTAAATTTAGTTTCATTACAACATATATCTCTTATAATAGTTAACTTAACATCTAGAGGCTTCAAGTTTATATTAATACTAGTTTTGGATAACAATCTAATATCCCTATTATAAGCAACACATCCTTGAGGTAAGTACAATATTCCAGTACCGCTTACATTTATTTCTATAATTGTAGTATTACATTCTATACTTAATTTAACATTTTCTGACATAACGAATAACCACTTGTTATTTCGCAGTGGTTGCCAGATATTTACATTGCCAGTGAAGAACTTGGTAGGGCACACATCGGGGATTCAGGTAAGTATTTTACTAATAAGTTATGTTTCACAGGAAGGAGAAACCAGAGTAGAAAAGTTAAGAGAAGTGTCACAGATGTAGTGATCACCTTTTATCAACTTACAAACATTCAAGTCTTCTAATTTACAATATATAGATCTATCTTTGCTAATGGCCATGTATTTGGAAGAAGGTATAATTGTTAAATATTGGTTAGAAACAGGCGTTACTTGGCGAAAATCCATGACAAAACAATGGTAAGTAAAATGTTTTAAGAAAAAACTTTTTGAAAAAAGTTTTTTCTTAAAACATTTTACTTACCATTGTTTTGGTATAATTGTTGTAAAAGATGTAGGGTTCTTTGGATCATAAGGTGTTGGACAAGGTAAGTTATGATATAGTAGAAAGTGTGTAGGGTTTATTAGAGGTATTTCGAGTACAAAGACTAATTTGTCTTCATTTAAGTAGCAGGAAACAGAGGAAACATTAATGATACTGTGCATATTATCTAAATTGAGAAGAAGAGGAAGATGGTTAGGACTTGAGATGAACTTATAGTTATTGTTTAATTCTTGATAGAGCTCTCTGGGAGTTAAGATAGTAGGATATAGTACATTGGATTTGCTAAATATAATCGAGTTTACAATGTCCTCGATTTTAAAAGATAATGTTAAAAGACTATTTTCTATTACAGATATGAGTTCTAAGACGCGAGATCGCAAACCCAACTCATTTGATATATATGTCAGATTTCTGACATCTTCGTATAAGGTGTCAATGGCAAGATTTAGTTCGTGTTCGTTTGATTTAATATCGCTAATGGTTTCGTTAAAGGTTTTTAGAGTAGAAGTAGTAATGAGAATGTTTTGTGCCACTAATGAGGCTAATTTCTTTTGGTCAGTTTGAACTTCTCGAATCGCTTGGTCGTAGCGAATAGCATCTTGTTCGTCCATTGTGCCGAACAATGTTTTAGATAGAGTGCCTATTACACCCAATAGGGCTGCTCTTTTGGATTTACGTGAGGTAAGGTAGAGAATAGCATCGGTGTCTCTGGTTATGTCTTCATAACGCGTTACTAGGGGTTGAAAAAGATTGAAGCATTCTATGTTATCTATTATGTCGCTGTTCTCGCAGAGTGATATAGAATTGTTAATGAGATCTCGTAAGTTAGTCAAGTGTGGATTAATGTATGATATGTCTACTGGGATAACTACGCTAAGGTAACTATTAACTATATTTAGGGATCTTAGAGGATCGAAGTAGATTCCTGAACTGTTCGTTGGGGGTTCGATGAATTCTTGACTCAAAATTCCGGTGGACAAGGTAATGCTGCAATAAAGTTTAACTAGTATTAGTTTGTTATATTTAAATTTTGGCTCTTAGTGCTAGTTTCAATTCGTCGTAGTGATGAATGACGTGACGTCGGTTTATTAGTAATGTCAGAGAGTTTCTGCCATTGATTTTTATTACTTTAAATGGTCCTTTCCAGACCGGTGAAAGTGCTTTACGAAGTCGTACATGGTTCTTGAGGTAAACGTAATCTCCTACTTTATACTGTATCGGGCGTGAATGTGTATCGTAATACTGTTTAGATCTTTCTTTTGAGATTTGTATATTTTCGTAACCCTTTTGCCTCGAAAGTTTCATGCGATGATTCAATGCTTTAACGTATTCTGGGTATGTGAGGTCTGTTCGTAACTCGTAGACGGAGTCGGGAATGTAGGCTTTTTGTCCGAAGAGGAGTTCGTATGGTGGAAAGTTTGTAGTACAGTGGACGGATGTATTGTATGCTAGCATGGCAGTGTATACATATTTATGCCAATTGGAATATTTAGAATATTTTCGTTCACGTAGGATTTGAGATACTCTGAGAGTGGAATGGCTGCGTTCAAGAGCCCCTTGGGTTTGTGGATGATACGGAGAGGACCATATTTGTTTGATTTTGAGGAATTCGCAAGTCTTTTTAAATAGTTCAGCAGTGAAATTGGTACCTTGGTCAGTTAGAATGGATTTAGGGATGCCGAAAATTGAAATGAAGTGGACATTCGCATGTATCTTCTGCAGTGGCGTTGGATATTGGATAAGCGAGAGAAAACTTAGTTAAGTCATCCTGTAGAGTGACTATGAATCTAAGATTAACTTGCCCGGCATCACGAAGTGGGCCGACGAGATCGAGGCTTAACCTTTCGAAAGGTTTTATAGAAGTTGTAGTAATTTGCATTGGAGATCTGTTTACTTGCCTGAAGGCTTTGTTACTCTGACACAAAGTGCAATTTTTTACGTAGGTGTCTATGTCGCTGCGCATGTGCTTCCAGTGGTATCTTTCCCTGATACGATTGTACATGCGAGTAGACCCTAAATGTCCAGCGATGGGAATGTCATGGTTTTCCCGGAGTATTTTCATGATTTCGGATGGTGTAGGATAGATTATTGTGTTGTGGTAAATGTGAACAGGGAACTTTTGTTCGTCAAAGATGTAGCAGAATATGTTATACAATTTAGTCCATGAATGGTTGTCGAAAGGATTTTTGAAGTCAGTGATGGCGAAGCCATTGTTAAAATCTGTAAGATTTTCAAGTATTAGGGTTTTGAGGTTAACTAGACATTTAAATATATCTGTGTACGAGCTATCATTGAAATGGTAGACTTTGGTAAATAGGAAATATAATTTCTTTCCTTTGTGATTGAAACAGATAGTAGAGTAAAGAGTTCTTTCTAAGTTTAGTATTGTTTGAGAATCTTCCATTTCGTCTAATATTTCCTCGACATATGGATTTGAGTTATCTAAATCAATGGAAGTAGGTATTATAATGTTCTTTGTATCGCTCTTTAGGATGCTATCATTGTGGTCTAGAATCATTGCGTTACTGCTATATTGTTTATTTGACATAGCTTTCAGGAATTGGCTGTACCTTGCGTCTGAAGGTGGATCAGTGTTGGAACCAGGGGAAGAGTGAATGATGTCTGGAGTTAGAGAGTTAGGAGAGTCTTCAGGTAGTCGTTCTGTGTTAGTATCGTCTCGCGGACTTGAAAGGGGTCTTGTTTCAGGACTTAGGATATCGGATAAGGCGTCGTTATTTTCTAAGAGATCTACTGATGGTATGTCATTAGAGTTTAGAGATTCGTAAGGTAATTGAATATCGAGGTCGTCAAGGGTTATAGGAATAAAGTCCGGATATGGAGTTTGTGTTCTTGGTTTGGAAGTAGATGGAATAGGATTATCGTAAGGGTTTTGAATTAGATTAACTGGGAATCTGGATAATGCGTCGGCGTTGCTATTTATTACGCCTTTCTTGTATTCGATTTTGTAGTCAAATTCTTCGAGTTTAAGTCGCCAGCGGACAAGCCGGGAACCAGGGTCTTTACAATTAAAAAAGCCACTTTAGTGGTCTATGATCCGTGACAATAGTAAATTTGTAACCATACAGGTAGGGTCTGAATACTTTAGTACCAAATACAATAGCTAGACATTCTTTTTCTGTTGTGGAGTAGTTAACTTCGGCATTGTTTAGGGTTCTTGAGGCATAAGCAATGGGACATTCTTTGCCGATGTCTCCTTGGGATAGGATAGCGGATATATTTTGCATAGTTTGAAGCATAAAGGTTAGTACAAATGGTTCAGAGAAGTTAGGATATATGAGAATAGGAGCAGATGCGAGTTTGAGTTTCAAGTCTTCGAAAGCAAGTTGCTTTTCGTGTGCCCAGATAAAGAGAGTGTCTTTCTTTAGTAACGAAGTCAGAGGTTTTGCGATTTTTGAAAAGTCTGGGATGAAACGGCGGTAGTAGGATACGAGGCCTAGGAAGGACTTTACGTCTTTGGGACATTTTGGAACTGGAAATTGGGATACGGCTTTAGTTTTGTCTGGATTTGGGCTTACCCCTTCTTCACTTATTGTGTGTCCGAGGTACCCGACTTCTTTACGAAGGAACTCACATTTGTCGGGTTGAAGTTTCAGATTATGTCTACGTAGTCTGTCAAAGATTTTCGTCAATTTGTCACAGTGGGAATTGAGGTCATGGCTGTATATAACAATGTCATCTAGATATACGTAACAGTGGACTCCTTGCAGTCCAGCGAGTGCGGTGTTCATTAACCTCTGGAACGTAGCAGGGGCATTCTTAAGTCCAAAAGGCATGCGTTTGAACTCGAAAAGACCTTGGGGAACGGTAAAGGCTGTCTTAGAGGCATCTTCTTCAGAAATAGTGATTTGGTGGAACCCGGAGCAGAGGTCAAGGGTTGAAAAATATTTGCTTTGTCCAAGTTGATCTAGTATTTCATTTATTTGTGGATTAGGGTAGTTTTCACCGATAGTGATATCATTCAACGTCCTGTAGTCTATGACTATTCGCCATTTTTGTTGTCGGGAAGAATCTTTTTTCTTGGGGACGACCCATATTGGTAAGGACCAAGGTGAGACAGAAGGTTGGATATATCTTGGGATAGCATTTTTGATACTTGGGATTCGACTTCTTGTTTGTGGATCTCTGGGAATCTGTAGGATTTTACGTTAATTGGTTGAGAGGCGTTAGTTTTGATTTCGTGTTTTAGTAAGTCTGTAGTTGATAGTTTGTCAGATGGTAAGTGGAATATGTCAGAATACTGTGAGCAAATTTCTAGGAGATAGGTTCTTTCTTCGTAGTTGAGGTGATCGGTACGTAGCATATTAAGTACCTCGTCTCTGCGGAGTGCGGATGGTTTAGTACTATCGGAGTCAGAGTGAGTTTGGAGAGAATGGATTTCGAGTGGCTGGATTTTGATTTTCATGTCGGAGTTTATATTCATAATTTTCTCTGAAGTATTTACTACGGATATATTTACTCTATTGTTATTCTTGACTTGAACGATACAATTGGCTATTAGGAGAGAGTCCTATTTTGCATTCAGGATTGTCTACTGTGCATTCTATTATGGTTTCAGTGCGAGGTAGAATGTTATATATGGGTTGGCAGTATTTTAATTTAGTGACTATAGTCCGGCAATTTCGTGCGCGACCGTCCCGCGGGGTGACAGACGGTGGCGGGGACGAGGTAGCGCGTCGTTATAGCACACGGCTACACACGAAGAGAAGTTTGCCAGGATAAATCTTGCGATAAGTTGTACTTACTTGTGACGTAATATAGGAGTAAATAAAAAGATAGAACTGCTTTTATTGTTTATATTTTTTTATTATGCTTGAGGACAAATTATTAGGAAAACTAAAATTATAATATATTGTTTTATTATAAATCAATTTCCATATCACTTTCATGTTCACTCTCTGTTTGATCTTCTTCATAACTTTCGTCGTCATCATCATCGTCGTTTTCCCCCAGTTTAATTATGAATCTAAAAAGACATAAATGTACTATAGAAATAATAAACAACTTCACGTACAATGACATGTTTCCGAGATTATAGCTTGAGCACTCTGCCAAGTTAAAGCAATAATAATCGATTATGTTAATAAACAATAACGTACCTGTCCATTTCATCGTCAAATACTCGATCTGAATTATAATATTCGTCCTCGTTTTTTATGACATGATTATCACAATCGCGCCACTGTTCAACCAAATAATTAGAAAAAAAGCAATTCTAAATCTTTTAAGTTTTTATCTAAGTTCGAATCAAGGGAAGTCCTTGCGAGCTCGCCTTTTACGTACCCCCACACGAGTTCAATTGGATTTAAATCCGGATGGTATGGGGGTAAGCGAAGCACGATATGTCCATTTTCCTTTAATATTTCATCAATTTTGTACTGTTTCTCCGTGTTATGCTCATTAATTATTTTCATTAGATCACATTTACGCATAGCGCTATCATACTGAACACCTCGCCGTTCTAACCATTGCTGCATTTCGCTTTTCAGGGTACTCATTGTAGGTTTTTTATCGATCTGAGTGCTATGGTAAGCGGCGTTGTCCATTACAATAACAGAATTCGGAGGAATGTTTGGTAACAGTTTTGCATCGATCCGCTTTCGAAAATTTGTGGCATTCATGTCTCATGATAATCACCGGTCTTGGAATGCGATTTGAACATCAATAAAGCATTAGGTACAAAGCCATTGCGACTGCCAGCGTGTACAATTACAATACGAGGTCCTTTACCGATATTTTGCATAGCCCCGCGTTCTGTATTAGACTGCCAGCATTTTTGTGTCACGTGATTTTTATTCACGTAGGTTTCATCTAGGAAAATTAATGACTTACCCTCTCGGCGGTATTTTTTAATGTCTCTGATGTAATGCCACCGCAGGCGCATTATGTGGTGACGTTCAATTAATAGTTTCCTCTTTGACTGACATGTTAAATATGATATTTCGAAACATCAACAATACGAATTCTGATTATTATTTGAAACCAAGCCTATGTATTGTCCGTCTCAAGTATTCAAGTGAGCAATGAAGAATATTGTCTTGTTTCAATTCCGCATTCAACTTTTTAAACGACGGGATACATTTTTTGACAGTATACCATTGTGTAATTTTTCTTCGTATGATACCTTCCCTAAAATTGTCGATTTCAATCCTTTTTTTAGGAAAACGGGTTTTCCGTGGTGAATTGAAAGTCGCTGTGCTGCCTTGTGCTTCCATGATTCTAGCTTATTTTATAATTTTATTAACGCTGGTATCAGACAAACCTGTGGCTTCAGCAACAGTTTTTGCTAAATTAATGTCGTTTGCGTATTCGGCCGAGGTTCGATCATTTATTCGCTTTACAAAAAATTGGTACACTTTATGTACAACTTCCTTAACTTGTCTTGAGATAGCCTTACTCATCTTGAGATCTTAATCTCGTGTGCGGCGAACTCAAAGTAGTACGGAATATCAAGCACGTGTTGCCGCTTCGACTGCGCGGCCGAGACTGCCGTATTTGACGCGCAGATGCACGCGTTTCCCTTCCCCGCTGCACCACCCGCTACCCGCTAACATCTTTAGTACCTCGTCACCGCCACCGTCTGTCACCCCGCAGGACGGTCGCGCACGAGCTTGCCGGACTATAAGTGTCGAATTTGGAGAGAGTTGGTATTGTAATCTATGACCCCATCCAGGTCATTTAGAAGGTCGGTACCGATTATACCATCGTAGTTCAAGTCTATCTCTTTTATTACGTGAAATTGGTAGGATATAGTATCAGGATCGTTTGCAAATAATTGTAATTGGAAATGCCCTAATGTAGGTATGGTTTCGGTACCAGTATTGATTCCCTTGAGGTGTATGATGTCGTTTTCTAAAAACGGCATGTTGGTTATCGACTTTTCTTTTATTAGACTTACTCAGGAACCAGTGTCAATTAGAAAGGTAAGTTTGTGAGCGCTGACTTGAGTTTGGAGGATTATATATGGTAAGTATCTTTTCATAGACTTCAGGCTGATATCGTATATCTTATGGCTGTTATTTTTTATTTTCAGGTTTGTGTAAATTTCTGGTGATTCGTGTGGTGAATTTTTTAGTGTAGTCATGGGAGAGTTCGCGAACATAGATGATTTAGTAAGTATTGGAGTATGTGTGGATATCACGGATCTAGTATATGTAGAATGGTAATCTGGTACAGTGGATTTGAAAGATGCAATAGAATTCGAGGGATTAGAAGGTACTGGGGAATTTTGAATGGATACGCAGGATTTAGCAAAGGTAGGAATATAGTGTGGTATGGTAGTTTTAGGAGATACAGTGGACATAGCAGGCACAGTGGAATTCGTAGGTACAGTGGATTTAGCAGGTACAGTGGATCTTGCAGGTACAGTGGATCTAGCAGGTACAATGGATCTAGCAGGTACAGTGAACGCAGAATATTTAGTAGATGCAGGGGGATTAGCAGATACAGTGGGTACAGAGGATCTAGCAGGTACAGTGGACGCAGTGTATTTAGTAGATACAGGGGGATTAGCAGATACAGTGGATACGGAGGATCTAGCAGGTACAGTGGACACAGTGGATTTAGTAGATACAGGGGGATTAGCAGGTACAGTGGATACAGAGGATCTAGCAGGTACAGTGGACACAGAGGATTTAGCAGATACAGTGGATCTAGAAGATACAGCAGATGCATAGGATTTGGCAGATACAGTGGGTCTAGAAGATACAGTGGATACAGTGGGTTTGGCAGATACAGTGGATCTAGCAGAAACAGTGGATACAGTGGATTTAGTAGATACAGTGGGTTTAGCAGATACATAGGATTTGGCAGATACAGTGGACACAGTGGATTTAGCAGATACAGGGGTTTAGCAGATACAGTGGATTTAGTAGGTACAGTGGATTTAGTAGATACAGTGGGTTTAGCAGATACAGTGGATACAGTGGAATTAGTAGATACAGTGGGTTTAGCAGATACAGTGGATACAGTGGATTTAGTAGATACAGTGGGTTTAGCAGATACAGTGGATACAGTGTTGGTGTCGTTGTTGTTGGAATGAGTTATATTATAATGAGGTCTTACGAGACACCACCGCGACCTCATTGCTCGTTTAAATTATTGTCCAATGTATTTGGAAGAGGTTGGTCCGAGTCATTTACGAAATGTACTCGGGGCTGTTGGCGATAATGTTGGGCGTTTTGATTTTGGGGTTTGTTTCTAGCACGGTTGTTATATTCCCGTTTCCTACACTCTTCTATGACGTGACCCAGGTTTTTGCAATATCTGCAGATTTTAACGGCTTGTTCTCCGGTGTTCACATTGTTAATGTTAGCGGGCTTAAAATAATTGCTAAAAGGGCGCCGTTGTGGATTGGGCGCGGAACTAGTAGGAATTGAACTCTTTTTATATATTATCTTCTGGATTTTCTCTTCAGCCACAGCGAAGTTTATTGCCTCATTGAGGTTCTTGGGCGATTTACACCTAACTATATTTGAAATGCGAGGATTAAGTCCCATGATGAAGTGGTGGAGAGCCAGGTCTTCCATGGCCGCTGTTCGGCCTGGAGCCTCTTTTAGTTTTGTTAAAACTATTTCCGTTAATAGTTGAGATAGAAATTCCTCAATTCGGAGACCGAATTGTGTAACCGACTCGCTAGGTCCCTGTCTACTATCTTGTAATTCGGCTAATAAATGGGAATAGTGTTTAGCGTCCGAGAATTGGGTTTTTAAAAATGTTTTTAGTTGTTCCCAACTACTGTAATCTTTTATAGAGCAAGCTACTTCTGCCTTGCCCTGTAATTGAGTAAGTATATATCGAAATAAGATGGGTTTTTGATCGCCGTTTGCTAGGTCGTATGAATTGTTGCAGTTTGAAATAAAGGAATTCAGCGTCTGCCTATCCCCGTTGTATGGTTTTATAAACTTAAATAGGCTAGTTAGGTCTACCAACGTGGTGGTGGGCACGGTGCCTTCGTCTTTGCCCATTTTTACGTACAAAAATATAGCACAGAAATAGAAATTAAAATTAAAATATAAAATTAGACACGTAACAAGATGTAGTAATAAGTAGTCAAGTTCAATACTTGGTTGAGTTTGGTTATATTTCTCAGAAGCGGCGCTCGGCGACGGCTGATAAGAACGGTTCTTTGTATTTAGTTCGGATGTTATGTCTCGCTGGTTTCGTGATAAAACTTGTACACACAATGTAACCACTTGGTTTATGATAATTTCACTGCACTTAATATGTATATTTTTCACTTACAGGATACAGATCACTTTCATGGTAACCTGGGTTACTGGAACTGGAGAGCTGGAACTGAAGAACTGGAACTAAGGGCTGGAACTGAAGAGCTTTATCGATGCACTGACTACATCGACCTGACACCGGCGCAGCGACTCGATAAAATCAAACAATTACGTCTATGTGAGAATTTTTTACGAGAACCTTCGATCTACAACTGTCCGTCTACGGTACGATGTACAGTGTGCAAAAATAAGCATCATCACACATTGCACATAGATTCTCTTGCAAAATCGAATACTAGTGCAGTAGCATTGACGTGCTCGACTAACTTGACAGTTTTGCTCGGCACCGCTATTATACACGTCGCAGATTGTTGGGGCCAGTTCCACACCGTACGTGCTTTAATTGATAGCGGCGCCATGACGAGCTACATAACTCAAAACTGTGCAAAACGTTTAAACCTGACGCGACGTCAATGTCACTTTGAACCTATTGGGCTGGGTGGTAGTTTGGTCAAGGATTTCGGTTTAACTACATGCAATGTTAAACCACGACATTCTCCTGGTCCTGTACTGAAGACGGACGCGGTGATTGTCGCCAGTATAGCTGGTAATTTACCAACACTGCCACTACCCGATAAGATTGTTACAGAATTTCAACATATAAGGTTAGCTGACCCAGGGTACTATCGACCTGCGGCTATAGATATGTTACTCGGCGGTGATCTGTTTCCATATATTTATGACGGTGAAAAGATACTTCCGCGAGAATCTGGTTTACCTGATGCTATGAGCTCCATTTTCGGTTATGTTCTTGTGGGGCAGACAGACATCTGTCACTCCAGGGATCCTACAACTACCAACGCGAATCGCTCTGACTCTTTCTGCGCGTTTTCCACAATTGAACAAGTTATGCGATCGTTTTGGGAAACAGAAGAAGTACCATCTAACGTACCGCTAAGTCTGGAGGAAGAGCAGGCAGAACACTTGTTCGCGAAAGGCCACAGGCGTGACACTTCGGGTAGGTATATAGTGAGGTATCCGTTTCGTGAGTCGGTGGAATTGGGAGACTCGAGTCAAATGGCAGCTCGGCGACTTCGTAACTTAGAGTCAAAATTGGAAAGAGAACCTGAGCTTAAAGTACAATACCATAAATTTATGCGTGAATACGAGGACCTCGGACATATGACCTGTCTTGGTGATGACAGGGATGTGGTATCAAAATACATCATACCGCATTTTTGCATCATTAAGCCTAGCAGTTCCACTACGTCTCATCGTGTGGTATTTGATGCGTCAGGTAAGTCATCTAACAGTTTGTCGCTGAATTCAGTTGTACTTCCAGGCCCTAAACTGCAGGCAGATATCAACCAGCTTCTAATTAACTTTCGTCTTCAGGAGGTTTTTTGTCTGCAGACATCTGTAAAATGTATCGCCAGATTATCGTGGACTCTGACCAGCGATCTTATCAACACATTCTGTCGCGCTATTCTTTAGATCAACCAATCAAAAAATACTCGTTGAATACACCTAGTCACACACTTAAAACATTTGTTTCTACTAGGGTGTCTAAAATTAATGACGGTGTACCCTGTGAGAGTTGGTATCATGTCAGTTGGGTAAACAATCCTGCCGATATCTGCTCTCTTGGAGGTTTACCGTCAGTCTTGCTAGCCACGCGAGAATGGTTCACAGGACCAGACTGGCTCGATCTAGATCGCCTACACTGGCCAATTAGAACCATGGACTAGTTTCGTGACTGCAACCCGCCCGAACTTAAGTGCGTCAAGACAGTGTTAGTCTCAACTGATGCTGATTCAACCAGCTGGCTTTACACTGTAACCGAAAAGTATTCTAGTTTTAGTAAATTGATAAACGTGGTAGCGCGATGCTATCAGTTTATACGTAACTGTAGACTGCCTTCAGGCGCACGTACAGGCTGTCTAACCGTGACAGACACTAGGCGCGCCCACAGTATATTAGTGAAAACCGTACAAGAGCATAATTTTGGTAGTGAAATGCAGGCATTAGTAAAGGGTGGTAATAGTAATTCTTCTTTAAAGAAGCTCAACCCTTTCATTGACCCTGATTGTTTCCTGCTGTGGGGGATCGACTTTCCCAGTCAGAGTTATCTTACCAACAAAAGTACCCTCTTTTACTTCCTAAAGATGCCCACTTCACAAAGATTCTAATTGATCATTTCCACAAAATTTACTTACATGTGGGTCCTCCCACACTTCAAAGTCTACTAACACAAAAGTATTGGATCGTCAACGCTCGTAATGCTATTAGGTCGCGAACTAGGCAATGCATTTCTTGTTTCAGAGCAACTCCTACGAGTCGACAACCCTTGATGGGCGAACTACCTAAATATCGCTCTCAGGATGTTCATGTATTTCACACTGTTTGTGTAGACATGGGCGGACCGTTTCCTACAAAAGAGTCAACGCGTAGGCACGCTCGCATCTCCAAATCCTATCTTTGTGTGTTCGTGTGTTGTGCGACACGGGCAGTTCATTTAGAAGTGTTGTCATCATTAAGTACGGAATGTTTTTTGGCATGTTTCGATCGATTTACAGCTAGGAGAGGTTTGTGCCATTCTATCGTTTCAGATAATGGTACGAATTTCGTGTCAGCAAATAGTCAATTAAGTGAAATAACTAAATTTTTAAAAGTCGAATCGATTAATATCAATAACGGTTGTCTCTCGTGGTATTGTTTGGCGATTTAATCCCCCAACGGGCAGTAATTTCGGTGGACTCCATGAGGCCGTCATTAGGGGGGCCCGCGCTCTCTTACGACGCTCCATTGGTACCAGAGCGTTATCATTCGAGGAGCTGGGCACACTATTCATACGGGTCGAAGCCGTACTGAACTCGAGACCTCTGTGCACGCTGTACAGCGACCCGACCGAATTTCAAGTGTTTACACCGGCACATTTCCTCATAGGTAGGGAGCTTCTGTCTGTACCGGAGAACAGTCTTACAGATCTTTCTGGCTCTAGACTGGATCGATGGCAACTTGTCCAGCAGATGTCTCAACAATTTTGGAAACTCTGGAAACAAGATTACTTACATACTTTACAAACACGCCAAAAATGGCATAGTTCTTCAAACAATTCACAACTCGGTGATCTTGTTCTTATAAATTCAGATGCCCCGCCACTCAAATGGGCACTAGGTAGAATTACGAAACTGCATAGTGGCCCCGATGGCGTGGTCCGTGTAGTTCGTTTAAAAACATCGAACGGCAACGAACTAACTCGTCTAGTTTCAAAAGTAAGCCCGTTGCCTCTCGATCACAACTTTTAACTAAACTATAATTCCTTACTTAGATTTAGTTTAATTTATTTTTATACATTATACAGTCTATTGTTCTAACTTTAATTACACTATATCTCAATATATAATTTATGTATTCAATTACACATGTTATACATCCTCCTACACTCAAACTAGTTAACAAATTCTACCGAACTTGGTATCGTAACTGAGAAATCCTGGCGGATTTCGGTGGGGGGAAATGTATAATTCTTTTATAATCTATGGTCAGCTGACATTCACCCGGCGTCCGCAACACCTGTGTGGCGCCACTTGTCATTCAACGTTCGCCATCTTTGAGACGTTCAAACTGTTTTTCTCCACAAAATAATCAATATATACTTCACTTTGAACAGTTTTTGGATTGTTAAGTTATTTAAACTTAACAATCCAAAAACTGTTCAAAGTGAAGTGTGTTTGTGTAACAACAGCATCTGACCACCGGCGCCGGTTTTCAACAGGATCTCAAGGAGCTAGGGTGAGTCAATCTTACTGACCTCATTTTAAAAAGTCAAATTAATAATTAAATGGGCTATCGTCATACATTCTGCAAACCGTGACCGCATCAACTTGGTAACGGCCACCGGTCAGCGCATACCCGTCCGAGGAGAGAAAGAGATGCAGTTAAAGTTGGGCAATGGAATTTACCTGCTTAAAGTCATCGTGGCTGACATAATGGATGACTGCATACTGGGCTTAGACTTTATGAGGAAGAACTCTTGTGAGATCGACGTCAAGCAAGGAGCGATGAAATGTAGTCAAGGGGAACTTTTCATGGAAGGAGCGTTATCAGGAAAAGTGTACAGCTTGAAGAAGTTCGTGCTTCCTGCCAGATCAGAAACGACTGTACCAGTTAGTCTCCCTCAGAATTCTGGGCGAACACATCGATGTGTACTCATAGAAGGGATACACAATGAACTTCCATGGAAAATGGCCCGAACTCTGGTAAGAGCCAATGAAGCCTCAGTGGTACGTGTGCTGAACCTTAGTGATAAGGAACACGTGATTGGAAAGAGCACATTGATTGGCACTTGCGAAGAAGGAGATTGGATGCGCCGATGCCAAGAGTTGAGTACTGGGAACATTGTCAACAATGACGCTAGAAACAACGTGTTGACACTTTTAGAAGACTGTCGTAACATCTTAACGAAGAATGAAATGGACAAGGCTAAGAAGATGTTACTCTCAAGTACGCCGATATTTTCTCTTCGAGTGATGCTGACATTGGGAAGACTGGATTGGTTCAGCATAAAATCAATACAGGAAATGAGGCACCCATCCGTCAGCGACCAAGGAGACTGCCAGTAGCACGAGAAAAGGAAGTTGAGGCCATGATTGAAGGAATGATAAAAGATGGTGTAATAGAACCATCGTCAAGTCCATGGTGCTCACCTGTAGTGCTGGTAAGGAAGAAAGATGGCAGTATGCGGTTTTGTGTCGACTATCGTCGTCTGAACGACGTTACGAAAAAGGACAGCTACCATTTACCAAGGATCGATGACACGTTGGACATGCTGACAGGGATAAAGTGGTTTAGCACGCTAGACCTGAAAAGTGGTTACTGGCAAGTTGAAATCGATCCTAAGGATAAAGAGAAGACTGCATTTTCCACTGGAAAGGGTCTGTGGCAGTTTAAAGTTATGCCATTTGCCATGTCATGCAACGCCCCGGCAACTTTTGAAAGATTGATGGAAATAGTGCTCGCTGGATTGACTGAAGACGCATGTCTTGTCTATTTAGATGACATTATCATCGTGGGCCGTACGTTAGAAGAGCATCTCCAAAACCTGGAACGCGTGCTTGTAAAGATCCGAAGCGCGAACCTGAAGCTCAGCCCAAAGAAGTGCTCATTCCTCAAACGGCAAGTAAGCTTCCTAGGCTACGTAGTGTCGGAAGATTGTATCCGCACGGATCCAGAGAAAATCATCGCCGTCAAGCATTGGCCGGTTCCAAAGGATAAGACGCAGGTCAGAGCATTTTTGGGTTTGTGCTCATACTACCGGCGATTCGTCCAGAACTTTGCGGATATTGCCAAGCCCTTACACAAGCTCACGGAGGAAAAGCGACCTTCTGCTGGGACGGAAGCTGCGGCACCGCATTCCAGGAGCTAAAGAATCGTCTGTGCAATACACCTATTTTGGGTTATCCTGATGCGAAAAATGAATTTATAGTTGACACAGACGCAAGTGATATCGGACTCGGAGGTGTGTTATCTCAACGGAAAGGAGATCGAGAGGTCGTTATAGCCTACTTCAGCAAATCCTTATCGAAACCTGAAAGGAATTATTGCGTCACGAGGAGATAATTACTCGCCGTGGTGAAGACATGCAGCATTTCAGCAAATATTTACTAGGGCGAAAATTTCTTATACGTACCGACCATGCTGCATTGAAGTGGCTATTACAATTCAAGAATCCAGAAGGACAAGTCGCCAGATGGATTGAGCTACTACAGGAATATGACTAACTTTGGAAGAGAATTACGGTTGCCTGCCGACTTAATAACCGGTATACCGCCTGACGCTCCACGCAATATCACCGATTATACGAATGACTTGCGCAGCAGGATGAATGACATTTATGAGCATGTCAGATAATCAGGTCAACAAATGTCTGAAAAGATGAAGACCCCATACGACCGAAATACAAACAATAAGGGCTTCGATGAAGGTTCGTTAGTGTGGTTACATAACCCAGTCCGCAGTAAAGGGAAGTCTCCTAAACTGCAAGCTAAATGGGATGGACCATGCCGAGTTGTGACCAAGATTAACGATGTCACTTACCGAATACGGAAGAGTCCAAGAAGTGCGCCAAAGATAGTTCATTTGGATCGATTGGCGCGATATTATGGGCCTGACAATGCTCGGGACGAGCATGTCTTAGCAGGGGGCAGTGTAACGCCATCTCGTAGCGAGTAATAAGACTACCAAATTCAGCGCCATCTAGTAGTAAATCGCAGTACTAACGTAACACCTTTCTGGAATATTCTCTCAAGGTAACTTCTACGTAACGCGTTTCTCGACACATCTAGAAGGTTCGGGAGAGTGACAGAGTGTTCGCGATGATTCTCGGCTGAAACTTCTAGACCAATGAACGCCCTATAATACCGATAGCTTTGGCGGGAGATCATCAGTATTTCCAGAGCTATAATACGAGTTATACCTGCGAGTTCAAGTGCGATTAAAAGTGTTCAGTGAAGCTTATAGTGAAGTGTAAATTAGTGGTGTAATAAATAGAGTGTTTTGTTGTAGTTTGATCGGCATTTTTAATTCCGTAGAACCCCGGCTCGTAACAGTATAATTAAAATGATATATGTATTTTTTTTATTTTTTTTTTCTTTATTGGGACATTTAACATTTACACGTTATGACTATTAAGTCATAAGATATATAATATCTTAATACATGTTAAACACTTGGGTAAACGTATAACCCACACCAATGTCCATGTGATATATGTATGATTATAATATAAAACGAGGGTGGATTGAAATATTCGCGGCCTAACTCATAAATACTCGAACTATTTTAATGTAACTGACCTCATTCGATTTGTTTACTCTCTGGTTGTCACATTGTAAAATTTTATCGCAATAGCATTATCAGTATTTAAATTAGACTGAATTTTGTGAGCCTAAGTGCAGCGTTTTTAAAGAATGGAGAAAATTGAGCAACGTGCTGTCATGAAATACCTGTTTAAAATAAAACTAACTCCAAAAGAGATTCACGAAGATATGTCTACAACATTGGGGGAATCTGCTCCGTCGTATACGGCTGTGAAAAAGTGGGTTGCTGAATTTAAACGCGGACGAGAGAGTATTGAAGATGACCCTTGCTCCGGCCGGCCTATGACGTCTACGACTGAAGAAAACATCGGGAAAATCTGTGATCTGATATTGGCAGATCGGAGATTGACCATCAGGGAGATTGCAGACACTATTAGCATCTCGTATGAACGAACACAAAACATCATAGTTAATGAACTTGGATTTTTTAAGGTTTCTGCGTGGTGGGTACCCAGATTGCTTTCAGTTGATCAAAAACGAATACGGCTCACGATTTCTTGCGACTGTTTGGAAATGTTTGAGGCTGATGCACAAGATTTTTTTGGCCAGATTTGTCACAATGGATGAAACTTGGGTACAACACTACACCCCAGAGTCAAAACAGCAATCCAAGCAGTGGAAAAAACCTCATGAACCGACTCCAAAAAAAGCCAAAACAATTTTGTCAGCTGGCAAGGTGATGGCGTCAGTTTTTTGGGATGCTAAGGGTGTCATCATGGTGGACTACCTTGCAAAAGGTGAAACTATAAACTCGGCTTATTACTGCACCCTCTTACGTCGTTTGCGTGAAACAATCAAAGAGAAAAGGCCAGGATTACTCAGCAAGAAAGTGTTGTTCCATCAGGATAATGCACGCGTTCACACGTCTGTTGAATCAATGGCTCAAATTCGTGATTGTGGCTTTGAATTTCTGCCCCATCCCGCCTATTCCCCTGATTTGGCACCTTCAGACTTTCATTTATTCCCAAACCTAAAAACACACCTTGGAGGTCAAAAATTTTCATCAAATGAGGTCGAAGCTGCGGTGGGTGACTTTTTTGAAGGCGTTGGAAACCAGATGGAAGAAGTGCATTGAGTTAAGTGGAGATTACGTGGAAAAATAAAATTACTTTTGTATATATATTATATTGTTTTCTTGCTGAGGCCGCGAACTTTTCAATCCACCCTCGTAATATATGAATGTAATACGTACGTAATAATTAATTGGTAAATTTATTTTGAAATGCATGCAATTTTGATCTATACTTACTTAATGTGAATTTTGATTAAGTGCAGAATAGTTATTTAGTACTAAATAAAGAAATAGATAAATATTTTAATTAGATAAAAATTAATAATTGTTTATAATGATGATTAAATCTCTATATATAAAAATGAATCCCTATTTCCCTTGGTCACAACATCACGCGTGAACGGCTGGACCCATTTGGCTAATTTGGGTCTTAAAATATTCGTGGAAGTTCATGGAAAGTTCATAAGCAAAATTTCAGGCGGTACGAAGTTCGCCGGGACCACTAGTAAATATATAAATATTACACAAATAATACAAGTAAATGTCAAGAAGTTTATCATTATGAAATAGGTAACATAATTGTAATTAATTAATGTAAGTACGTATAGATTGTATTTTAATATTAAGTTATTTGGAAATAAAAGGCTAATATTATTATTATTCCATTTGTTCCAATTATTTTCTTAACATGATAATAATGCCACCAAATCTTGGTGTTTCAGTGTAAATAGCTTGAGGTAATATATATATATATATAATATACATCAGGTGAGAAATTACCTCACCCCCTCTACATAACCGATAGCCTAGCCCTGAATCCTTCAGCAATGTGCTAAGTGGATTCAGTGCTAAACAGAACCACAATGGACTCAAACTGTCGCCCTGGAACATACCACGCTCAATCCTTATCAAGTCATGCGGGTCAAAAGCGCACTCACCACTACCTGTTTGACGAAGGACTTTAGTCTACTGAGTGATTTAAGAGTCGGATTAATTTTATACAACTCTAAAATCCTCCCCAGCCATGAATGAGTCACCGAATCGGAAGACGGTGCGTACGCGTCTTGACGCGTATAGAAGGCGGCCGCCAACTCCTCCTCCGTCCTCTGTACTGTCCCAGCGAAGTCGCAGGGAAATCGGTGGGCTGCCCGCGCGGGAGCTGTTTTTGCCCGCATGAACGCCGCCATGCGGGGCAACAGGAACGTGGCGGGGAGGAAGAAGATTGTGGCTTCACTGGTGGGTGAAGCCCAATCTTCCCTCGACAAGCTCCTCGCGCGGAGCGTCACAAAGGAGGAGGCGAGGCTCCGGAAGCAGGTGACGAGCCTGGAGCTCGCTGCTTCGCGGAGGCAGATGGACGACCTGCGTCGGGAGGTCGCTGACTTGACCAAGGTGGTCAAGGCGCCTCCCGGTCCCATGCTGCCGCCTCCTCATCCGACGGCTGGACCAGCGCTGAAGACGGCGCCCCCCACGGCGCCCACCACGGGGTCCACCACGACGCCCACCAAGGCGCCCACCACGGCGCCCGGATCGCCGCCACAGCCTGTGCCGACAAGGGTACAGGTCCTGACGGCGATCGAGAGGCGCCTCGCGGTCCTGAAGGACCGGGCGTACCGCCCTCCGCTAGCGCGGCCCGCGTTTTCGTACGCGGCGGCTGTTGGCGGTTCTCTCGCTCCGGGACCAAGCGGCACACCCGCTGTCCGCCTGGACGCAGATGCCGTCCGCGTCACCAGACCCACCAAATTCGCGGGTCTGGATGACGCGGCCACGACGGAGGAAGTAATCTCCGCCGTCTTGGAGGCGGGTGGCTGCCCCCGTGACCAGGTGAGACAGCTTCTTCGGCTCCACTGGTCATGGGATGACAGTCGTCCAGTGCCCCGTCGCGGTGGATCTGAAAGTGGCGGACGGACGAAGCCTCTTCGTAGGGGGCTTCCTAAAGGCGCAGGTGCACCTCCTTCGTGCCCGGGAAACCAGATGTTTCCGGTGCATGGTGGTGGGGCATGTCGGAGTGCAGTGCACAGCGGAAGTCACCGTGGGCGATCGCTGCTTCCGCTGCAGCCGGTCCGGTCACAAGGCAAGAGCCTTGTGATGCCTAGCCTCGCTGCTTTAGATGCGAGGCGGAGGGCAAGACTGCGGACCACCGGGTCGGCAGCACAACCTGCGCCGCCTCGAGGCCAAAGCCTCGTCCGTCCGCAGAGAGTGGTGGGGGTGCCGCTACTGCACGACCAGATGTTTCTCGGCGGGATGCTGATATGGACGTCCATTAATGTCTGATGCCCATATCCGCATCCTGCAAGTGAATTTGAACCGCTGCCGCGCTGCTCAGGATCTTCTGTACCAGAGCATCCGGCAGTGGTCCATAAACTTGGCCGTGGTTGCCGAGCCGTACTACGTCCACCCGGGAAGCCCGGTGGACGAGGACGGCTCGGCCTGTTTTATCTTCGGGGGGTCCGCCGCAGACAGCTCGCGTCTTGCGATCATTGCAAGGGGCCGCGGGTGTGTTGCGGCGGACTATGATGGGTTGGCAGTCGTGGCCACCTACATCTCGCCGACACTGGACGAGACTCAGTTTGAGCTATGGCTCACTGAGCTCGACGTCGTCTTCGCTGCGTGCCGTCCTCGCCCTGTCCTGCTCCTGGGAGACTTCAACGCCCGGAGTATGGCGTGGGGCTCCCGGGAAACCAGGGACAAGGGGAGGCTTCTTGAGGACTGGACCAGAACACGTGGTCGGCAGGTCCTCAACCGGGGGAATGTCGCCACCTTCTGGCAGCGGGGGACCAGCTCGGTTGTGGACGTATCGTTCGCGACTTCTGACCTCGCCGCCCGTATTACTGGCTGGCACGTGGAGGAGGGTGAGGAGACGCACTCGGATCATCGGTACATCCGGTTCGATGTCGTCCCCCCACCTGACCTCCCACAGCCGGTAGAAAATCCCCCAGATCCGCGTTGGGCACTTCACCATCTGGATCGGGAGGCTCTCCTGGAGGCATCCATCGTGCAGGCCTGGATTCCGGCGCCGGACCGGCCTGCCGATGTGGATGCCGAGGCGGAGTGGTTCAGGAGAGCCATGTCGCAAATCTGTGATGCGGCGATGCCTAGGGTTAAACCCAGACCGGCTAGGAAGCAGGTGTACTGGTGGTCGCCGGAGATTGCACAGCTGCGCGCAGCATGCATCTCCGCCCGCCGCCAGTACACCAGGTTTCGCCGGAGGCATCGCCGCCCAGACGACGCGGCAACCCGAGAGGCGGAGCTTTATCAGGCTTACAGGGAGGCTAAAGGTAATCTCCAGGAGACAATAAAGCGGGCCAAGACGGCGGCCCGCGAGGTGAGCTCCTGGAGACCCTGCAGCAGAACCCATGGGGGTGCCCGTACCTACAGGTCAGGGAGAAAATCCGACCTAGGGCGCCCCCACTGACCTAGAGTCTCCAGCCGCAGCAGCTGGAGCGGGTCATGGGCTACCTGTTTCCGACGAGCGCGGAGGAGCACGTCCCTCAGCGCATGGCTCCGTCTCTGCCCGACGCGGATAGCACCAGCGAAGACGACGTACCCGAAGTCAGGGTGGGGGAGCTAGGTGCGGCAGTACTCCGGCTTAAACGCCGGAAAATCACTGCCCCCGGACCCGACGGCATTCCTGGCCGTGCATGGGTCCTGGCCCTCGAAGAACTCGGGCGTCGACTGATGGGGCTCTTTAGCGCATGCCTCGAAAGGGGCCAGTTTCCCAAGGTGTGGAGGACGGGGAAACTGGTCCTGTTCCGTAAGGCGGGGTGGCCGGTGGACTCACCGTCCGGATACCGGCCGATCGTGTTGCTCGACGAGGTGTGTAAGCAATTTGAGCGAATTATCGCGGAACGCCTCGTCGAGCATCTCTCGACGGTGGGGCCAGACCTGGCGGACAACCAGTACGATTTCCGTCGGGGACGCTCCACCGTGAGCGCGATCATGCGCGTCAAGAGCCTGACGGAGGAAGCAGTCTCACAGGGCAAGGTGGTGGTGGCGGTGTCTCTTGACATCGCCAACGCGTTCAACACCTTGCCATGGAGCTGCGTTAGGGAGGCGCTCGTGTATCACGAAACGCCTCTCTACCTCCGTCGTATTGTCGGGGCCTATCTCTCGGACAGGGCCATAGCTTTCCCCAGCTGGCTCGGGCCAGCTCGGCGAGATGTGTCGTGCGGTATTCCGCAGGGGTCGGTCCTGGGGCCGCTTCTGTGGAACATCGGCTACGACTGGGTGCTGCGGGGTGCGTTGCCTGAGGGCGTCGACGTAACGTGCTACGCTGACGATACCCTCGTCACGGCGCGGGGTGCAATGTACCAGGAGGCGGCACTCAAGGTCACGACGGGTGTTGCTCAAGTCGTGGGTCGGATACGGCGGCTGGGACTGGAGGTGGCCTTGCATAAGTCCGAGGTTCTGTGTTTTCACAGACCTCGGAACGGTCCACCTGAAGGTTCCAGCATAAATGTGGGAGGCGTAAGCATCGGCATCAAGCCCTCGATGAAGTATCTAGGGATCGTACTTGATAGCCGATGGAACTTCGGACCACATTTCCGAAGTTTGGTCCCCAAGGTGACACAGGCATCGGTCGCGCTATCGCGACTGATGCCCAACCTAAAGGGACCCAACGCTTCCTGCAGGAGACTGTACCTGGGGATCGTGCGGAGTATGGCTCTATACGGGGCTCCCGTATGGGCGGCGCGGTTGACGGCCAACAACTCAACGCTCCTTAACAGACCGTTGAGGACCTTGGCCGTCAAAACAATAAGGGGCTACCGCACGATCTCCGGAGAGGCTGCATGTCTCCTAGCCGGGACCCTTCCATGGGACCTGGAAGCGAGAGCCCGTGCGTCATTGTTACAATGGCGCAAGGAGGCGCTGGAGCGGGACCATAGGCCTGCGTCTCGAGAAATCGAGTACCAGCGGTCCCAACTCCGCCAGGATGTCATGGAGTCATGGAGGGTGCGACTTGAGCAACCCAAGTGGAGTACCACCATCATCGCGGCGGTGAGGCCGATCATGGACGATTGGCTGCAGAGGCAGCATGGTGACCTCAGGTATCGTGCGACGCAGATCGTTACCGGGCATGGATGCTTCGGTAGCTATGTTTCGCATTCGTCGTGAGGTTACACCCCGGTGTCAACACTGCGAGGTTTCTGACGACGACACATATATGACATATATATGTATTGATTTTAATAAAAATAATGCATAACAGTGACTTGACAAGTGACGAGAAGTTTGGGTGATTAATTGCGACAGGAAACGGAATAGTTCACTATAGTTTGTCAATATTCTTTAATATCCTGGGCACCACATGGGTACTTTTTATCCCGGAAAATCATGTACAATAAAAACAAACTTAATTTTGCGGTTCGAACAAAGTCATTTAAAATATTACACTGACACACAACGCTTAGAGTCACAAATAAAAAAGAGTTAGAGTATGTAACTAAGAAATATGAATGGTCTCTAAAAGACTTTAATAAGTGTTCATCAAGTATAGATAAGGTACTCAAAACATTTAATTATAATACTGAGCGCCTTAATACATTTATAAATAATCACTCGTGCAACATCAACTGCACAAGTCCTCCTCAATCTTTGGAGTACCAGGCTTCCCTTACAACTTGCTCCCCTTCTACTTCATTAATAACTGTTATCCAGGTGCATCTTTAAATGAAATTATGCAAAAGATATTAGAATATAATTTTAACTCAAACAGTAAAATAATTATTTTCTGCTCAAACAGGGGTAAAATTAACAAAAATGAACTATCCCTATACTTTGACAAAATGCAAAACTTAAATGTTGAACATGTAGTAATGTTTACATTTATATATAAAAGGTGTGCCAGACGTGGAAAATTCTCTTAGATATAAGATAAATTTACAACTCAATTTAACTAGCCAATATAATAATAAATTCCATGTAATTGACTTTAATTCTGTTTTTAAGAGACCTGTATATAAATACAATTTGTCAACTTCTGACAGTAAGTTTAACGATAACAAACATATTGTTTATGTAAACAAAGGTAGGTATTTTCTACCAAAGCATTATAAGAGACAAATAGCGAGTTTGCTATTCAATTATTTTTACACTTCAGCCAAGAACTTGGCTGACAAAACTGCTTCTATTGAGCAATGTAGATTTAGTGTTAAGACTTTGGAATCTGTTCCAAGTAATTTAAATTAAGTTCTACGACAACAGAGGCAATATTACCCTTTAGCAGACATAGTCAATTAATTGAATTAAATTTAGTTACAAATATTAATTATGTTAAAAAATGCCCTCCAATCAAACCAAATCAAAAAATGTAAATTATATCAACATAGGGCATCAAAATATTGGTTGATTAACACATGGCAAAGAGTTAGAGTTGGAACTGTTAATGAATTCAGATAATATTGATATTTTTTGTATTACAGAACATATGCGTAAGTCGAATGAGCTCATGTTCAATTTCAGTAATCACCGGGTTGGTAGTGCATTCTGCAGGGTGACCACAGTACGGGGGGGATCTTTGATTTTATTAAATAAAAAACTTAAATTTAAAGAACGGAAAGATATTGTGTCTCTTTCTCTAGAGTGTAAAGTCGAACTGTCTTGCGTGGAAATGGAGCAATTCATAGTAGTATGCGTGTATAAACCTGGAACCTCGCCCTTTTGCGAATTTGAGGAACTTATTGACAAAGTTCTATGTAAACTTGGAAAAACTAATAAGTACCTAATAGTTTGTGGTGATTTTAATGTCGATTTACTTGTTAATACGCCTATGAGTTATAATATTTTAAATTTATTTAAATCACACAATCTTACAAACTTATTTTTGGAGCCTACTAGATATTGTGCTACAATAGCCACTTGCCTGGATAATATATACAGCGATATGTTGCCAGAAAGTAAAAGTATTATAAAAAAGCTAGATTCAGACCATTGTGGGCAAATAGCATCTTTTAAAATCACTAAAGAAAAAGTTATAAAACGTAAAATATTATGTAGACCAATAACTGGTGACCGCTTGGAACGTATGAGGGTTGGACTTTGCAATAAAATTCCATTCTTAGACACTGGCTTAGATCCAAATGTAATGTATAAATTATTTTTTGATTCTTTTACAACGAGTTCAACTCCATATTCAAGTCTAAGGAGGTCATGATTAGTGATAGTCCTACTTTTAGTGAATGGGCCACTGAGGGTATACACAAAATTAGACAAAAACTTTATGAACTATACTCAGAAAGACAGCTTAATAGATCAGTTGAATTTCTAGATTATGTTAAAACTTATTCAAAAAAGTTTAAAGCAGATTGTTTAGCAGCTAAATCAAAATATATAAGTGATAAAATTCTCAATAGTGCAGACAAAATCTACTTGGAAAATTATAAACGTGGAAAGAGGTCAACAAAAATTAAATGATAATAATTTTAAACTTAATATAAATGGTAAAATAACAACATCAGACTTCAAGGTCGCTAACGAATTTGAAAATTTTTTCTCCCGAATTCCTGTAGATTTGACAAAAACCCTAGGCTCTTCAACCCCCATTGCAGAATCTTTGTTAAAAGCAAACGTTCCTTGTTGTAACGTTATATTTAAATTCAGTAAAGTTAACATAAACACCATCTTAAAAACTTTTAAATCTTTAAATATCAAGAAAACAGCTGACCTCTGGGGCATCTCTGTGTATTTAGTAAATTCTTTTATTGAAATGGTTGCTCCTGAACTAGTAATAATATTTAATAATTGTGTTGATAGTGGTGTGTTCCCTGATTTAATGAAATCTAGTAAATTAATTCCCCTGTTTAAATCGGGTAGTACTTCAGATCCGTCCAATTTCCGTCCCATTTCTGTACTACCTACACAAAAAATTATGCTTATTCAAATGCAAAATCACTTTAACGTTAATAAACTATTACATACAAAACAATTCGGTTTCACTCGTGGTCGGTCCACCACTGATGCCGGAATTAAATTATTAGAGTGTTTATACAGGGCCTGGGATGAGTCATATGATGCTTATGGTGTATTCTGTGACTTATCTAAGGCCTTCGATTGCGTTCAACACCAGACTTTAATTAAGAAACTTGATCATTACGGAATTCGGGGGACGGCCTTGAATTTCGACAATTCTTACTTAAGTGATAGGGTCCAGAAAGTAGTGATCAATGGTAAACAGTCACCTGGTTCTCCTGTAGCAATGGGGGTACCGCAGGGTTCAATTTTGGTACCTTTTCTTTTTCTAGTATATATTAATGATCTCCCTCACCTCATAAGAGACGACCACGAGGTAGTTTTGTTTGCTGATGACACTTCTTTAATATTTAAAGTTAAACGTGGACAGCGCGAACTTGACGATGTAAACATTGCCCTCTCTAGGATAGTCCACTGGTTTTGTGCTAATCATTTATTATTAAATGAAAATAAAACTAAATGTGTAAGATTCACCTTACCTAATGCAAGACTTGTTAAAACCAGTGTTAAGGTTAGGGATGATATAATAGAATTGGTCGATGACACTGTCTTTCTGGGCATAACGTTAGACTCCAAATTGCAATGGGGGCCTCATATCGGGAAAATTTCGGCCAGGCTTAGTTCAGCAGCCTATGCTGTCAAAAAGATCCGACAACTTACAGACATTAAAACGGCGCGTCTTGTCTACTTCAGCTACTTCCACAGTATCATGACATATGGCATACTACTGTGGGGTAACGCTGCCGATATTGAATGCATCTTTGTGTTGCAGAAGAGGGCTGTCCGGACTATCTATGGAATGGAGTCTCGGGAGTCATTAAGAGATAAGTTTAAGCATATTAACATCCTTACAGTGTATTCACAGTATATTTATGAAATTTTATTGTATACCCACAAGAACAAAAGTAAATTTGTGAAAAATAGTGATAATCATAATCTAAACTTAAGAAATAAGGATAAACTGGCTGTTCCTAAATTTAGGCTTCATAAAGTGAGTAATTCTTTTGCGGGGAACTTTATTCGAATGTACAATACATTGACAACCGAAAAAGCAAATTTATCTGTTAATAAATTTAAAAATCTAATAAAACGTAAATTGTGCCATAAAGCTTATTATAGTATTAATGATTTCTTAGATGACAAGGCTGCCTGGTTGTAACACGAATTGCTCCTTTCTAAATAACTCTGTATTAGATTTAAGATGAAATATTTTGGAAAAAAGCCGAACTGAGTTGCTTGAGGGCTCTTCTCAGTCTCGTTGCATTTTGGAACCCTCGGTAGAGTCACACCAACTTTTGACGAATCTACATAATTTTCTAAAAATTTTAAAGATAATAAACGTTATTTTATTTTATTTATTTTTATTTGAAATTGTGTGCGCGCGTTCTTACAAAAATTAAACGAGTTTATGGCTTCTAGAGGTATTTCGGGGGACAAGGTCCTATCTTTTGCATTTGAGATATTTTCAGACGATGCCTTACATTGGTATCGAGCTATTAAGGATCGTGGGAAGATTTTTGCCAATATCTAAGGCGTGATTTTAGTCCACACAACTATGACTACAAATTAATGTCGGAAATTAGACTGCGATCGCAAGGGACAAATGAAAACATAACCATATACTTTTCTAAAATGCAGGGTTTATTTTCTCGGTTAGATACTCCTAATATTAGACCATGTTATACAAATTCACTCTTAACTACCGAGATCAAAGACATTCCTGCATTAGGTACTCGCTGTATGTAGAAAGTTCGAAGAATACCATAGCCGTAGTAAGGGATTCATGGAACCACTTAGGGCCACAGCTGATACCTTGGCACCTGAGCTAGCATATAACAGTTATTTCGCTTCTAACTCAAATAAAAATTCCCCAAATAATAAATTCTTTAAAAATTATAAACAATCTTTTACCAAAAATAACGTGAGTCACGAAGCAAACGCAGTTAATAACTCCAACAATTCTAAACAGTACTGTCCGAGATGTAGAAATGACACGCATTCTTTAAAGGGTTGCAATCGACCACGCTTTCTGATTTGTTTTAAGTGTGGACTAAAGGGATATCGTTCTATCGATTGTCCTACTTGTAAAACTAATGAAAAGTCAAAAAACTAAAAAACTCCGATTGGATCAAATAAAAATTAGGTCCAAAACTAATAAGGCCGAGTGGCATAATATGCTAAACTATATTTCTAAATTTTTCAATTCTCATAAACTTTCCCCAATCGGAGATTCTATTAAAATAAATAACTGTCCCTATATTCCGGTCACGGTGAACAAAGTACACACCGTTGGTCTACTGGCCTCTGGCTCGTGTGTAACCATCTTAGGAAATGGGTCACACAATTTTTTTTTGAAAAATTTGGAATTTAACCAACACCGCCCGGTAAACTTTACCACTGCTGGTGGCGACAATTATCTGTCACTGGGTTCGGTAACTATGCCATTCGAGTTTCAGGGTAAAACTTTTCCTATTGTCACTCATATAGTACCGAGAATAACACATTCCTTGATACTTGGTATGGATTTCTGGAGGAATTTTGGTCTGTTTCCTGACCACTTAGACTCCGTTCTAGTCCCAAACGAAAATCGGTCCTGCGTTGAAAAATTAGAGTCCGACGTCGCCAGCCACATAGTACCTTTTGAACTTCTAAAAGACGACCAAAGAGCTACCGCTGACTACATTATTTCTCAATTTTCGGATATTTCTTACCAAAAGCGGGGTCTGGGTCGCACTTCGTTAATAGCTCACTCGATTGATACTGGTGCCAATCCGCCGATTCGTCAAAGTTATTATCGTATGTCTCCCGATAAACAACGTATTTTAATAAAACACATCGATGAAATGATAAAAGATGCTGTAATGCTTCAGAGTAGATTCTTACTTTTGACCCAATGGTACATTTATGTTACTCCTGGGTGGCACAGTGACGCGTGTAGCGATTCGAGTTTAGTCGTTGAATTCCTAATGCAAGCACATATGCGCGATAGAGCGTCAGCTGCTCTGTTGTCCTTCCCCGGTCTATACACAATATCATATTTAAATGGCGCTAGTTCAAGACGCCATCTTTAAATCTTCTCATTTTTAAATTTACTGGCGTGTTTGGCATTAAACATAAATGAGACAGATCTCTGGTCCGTAATTAGCTTGAAGGGTTTGCCGATGAGGAAGTGACGCCACTTTTTTAATGATTCTACTATGGCGTATGCTTCTTTCTCGATGGCTGAATGATTTAGTTCGCTGTGGATCAAAGTTCTGGAGTGAAAAGCGACGGGACGTGAGTCTTGGGTCAGCGTAGCGTCAATCGAATGTTCGGATGCGTCAGTTTCCACTGTGAAGGGCATGTTGTCATCGATAGCATGGACGGAGGACTTGGCGATTGTAATTTTTAAACTTTCGAAACAAGCTTTAGCTTCCTCACTTAGTGGGAAAGAGTTGGCGTGAGCGAGGACATTGATTCTTTCAGAAAAGTTAGGGATCCATCTGGAGTAGTGGGCAAACATACCCAATGTCCTTCTCAAGGTCGCTAGATCGTTTGGCGGTGGCATTTTCAACATGGGCTGTAAGACGTAGATGGTTTTTGAGATATACAAAGTCTCCGGCATTGTACTGTACGGGACGTGTATGGGCATCGTAATAACCTTTAGATCTCTCTTTTGATCTTTCTATGCTTTCGCGTGCTTTTTCGAAAGAAACTTTAAGTCGATGATCTTGACATATTCGGGATAAGTGACATTTGGAGAAGGGTCAAAGACCGAGTCTGGAATAAATGGTTTATGACCAAAAACTAGCTCGTGGATACTACTATTGTAAGTTAACATGTATAGACGAATTTATGCCAATTGGTTTGGTTTTCATTGACATAGGATTTCAAATATTCTTTCAGGGTCTAGTGGCTCCTTTCAAGAGCTCCCTGGGTTTGTGGATGGTAAGGCGATGACCAGAGTTGTTTTATTTTAAAAAATTGGCATGTTTGTTTAAATAAATCGGCAGTGAAATTTGTTCCTTGATCTGTAAGAATTGTCTTTGGTATTCCAAAGAGAGATATAAAATGGACTAAACATTCACAGGATTCTTCTGCCGTTGCATTAGAAATGGGATATGCCATTGAGAATTTGGTAAGGTCATCTTGAAGAGTAAGGATAAATTTTAGTTTTAGGAGTCCAGCTTCGGGTAAGGGTCCAACAATATCTAGACCAACTCTTTCGAAGGGACGAGTAGATGTAGTTGTTATTTGCATTGGAGATTTATTGATTCCACGTAGTGCTTTATTTGTCTGACAGAGAGTGCAATGTTTGACATAATTTTCTATGTCGGATCTCATGTGTTTCCAATAATATCGCTCTTTTATTCGGTCAAACATTCTGTTTGAACCGAGGTGTCCAGCTATGGGGATATCGTGATTTTCTTTAAGGATTTTTGCTATCTCTGATGGCACGGGATATATAATCGAGTTGTGATGTATGTTAACTTTAATATTTGTGTTATCGAATAGATACATTAGCATGCCATATATTTTGATAAAGGAATGATGCTCGAATGCATTTTTAAAATCTGGGATTGCTATTTCGTTAATATCACCAGAGAGAATTATATCATCTCTAGCCGACTTCAAGGTTTTGAATATATCTGGGTGCGTGCAATTGTCGAAATAGTGTACTTTAGTAAATAATAGATAGCAGATCTTTCCTTTCAATTCGATCTTTTTTATAGAAAATAGTTCGGTCTCCTCTTGCATTAAATTACTTAAATCGTCTGGATTAGAAAATACTTCTGTAAGATAGGGATTGCATTCGTCAAGATCTATTGATACAGGGATAATAATTGTTTTAGAGAAGCTTTTTAGCAGGGATTCGTTATATTCTATAATTTGAGTGTTAAAAGTGTTGTTTTTATTTGAGAAAGACTTCAGGAAGTCTGAATAGTCTTTGCTAGAGTTTGTAGGGGTTTCGTTTGTTGGTTCGGGTATAGAAGGAATAGAAGGATTTGGAGAGTCTATAGATGTGGAAGGAGTTCTGAACTCCAGGTCTAGATTTGGACTGTCGTCTAGTGCACCTAAATCGATCAATTCCTCAAGAAGTTCCTGGGGAATCTCTAATTCTGGGCTTGAGTTAGGATTATTATTCTTGCCACTGGTAGAGGGCTGGTCTTCCGTTATTGGGTTAACGGGATAGCGAGATAATGCGTCAGCTGCTGAATTTAACCTACCTTTGCGGTATGTAATTTCGTATTCGAATTCTTGTAGTTGCAGTCGCCATCGTTGCATTTTGCTGCTAGGATCAGTATGGTTGAAGAGCCATTTCAGAGGACGGTGATCGGTTACGATAGTAAATTTACGACCAAACAGATATGGTCTGAAGGTTTTACAGCCCCAGACTATATAGCCAATAGTTCCTTTTCGGTTGTGCTATAATTGGTTTCGCATTTGTTTAAGGTTCTGGATGCATAGGCTATTGGGTGATCCTTTCCTACAGGGCCTTGAGAGAGAATGGCGGATATTGCATAGTTAGGCGCATCACAAGTTAGGTTAAAGGGCTTCGTGAAATCTGGATATATAAGAACTGGAGCGGTAATGAGCTTTTCTTTAAGTTTTTCGAAGGCTAGCTGTTGTTCATTTGTCCAGACAAACGGGACATCTTTCTTAAGAAGATTTGTAAGGGGTTTAGATATTTTAGAAAATTCCGGTATGAATCGTCTATAATAGGAAATTAATCCTAAGAAGGATTTAATGTCTTTAGGATTTTTAGGGATTGGAAATTCTTGAACACTTTTGTTTTTATTAGGATCGGGTTTTAACCCATTTTCGGTAAAGATATGACCCAGATAACCCACTTCTTTTCGCAGGAATTCACATTTATCGGGTTGTAGTTTTAGGTTAAATGACCGGAGTCTCTGGAAAATTGCAGTAAGAATTTGGATATGGCTTTGGAGGTCATAGGAGTAAGTAACAATGTCATCCAAGTACACAAAACACCTTTCTCCTTGGAGACCAGTGAGGACGTTGTTCATCAGCCTCTGGAAGGTCGATGGGGCATTTTTGAGTCCAAAGGGCATTCTAGAAAACTGAAAATTGCCCTGGGGAACACTAAATGCAGTCTTGCAAGCGTCCTGAGGTGCCATCTTGATTTGATGAAACCCTGAAGCAAGATCAAGGGTCGAGAAGTATTTAGAATTTCCCAATTGGTCGAGGATTTCAACGATATTAGGGATAGGGTAGGTTTCTCAAATGGTAATATCGTTAAGCTTTCTATAGTCTATTACGATACGCCATTTCCTTTCACCAGAAGCATCAATCTTCTTCGGTACTATCAATATAGGCGAAGACCAAGGGGATAAGGAGGGCTGAATGATCTTTTAATCAAGCATTTTTTGGATTTGCGAATTTACTTCTTGTTTGTGTATTTCAGGAAATCGATAACATTTAACATTAATTGGCTGATCTGAATTAGTACGGATTTCGTGTTGGATAGCATCCGTTGAGGTAAGTGAATCACCAGGTAAGTGAAATACATCATGTATCATAAATGGATTTGCGTTCTTCGGAATTAAGGTGTGAAACGCGTAGGAGGTTGAGGACTTCATTGGTTCTTGATAAACACGTTTTATTACTCGAATGTAATGGATAAGCTTCATAGTCAACTGGATTTAAGGTAAGTTGAAGATTAGAATTAAATGTAAGAGGTGTTTCAGAAGTATTAAGAACTGTTAGGTTTATTCGGTTATTATTCTTTACTTTAACTAAACAGTTGGCGATAAATAATGTTTCGTTTAAATGTTGATCTAGGATAAGGCCTTATTTCAATTCAGGGTTAAGAACTGAGCATTCTACGGTGATTTCGGATCGAGGCGGAATTAGGTAAGTTGGATCACTAGAGGTAAGTTTTAATTTGTTTTTATCTAGGTCCGGTATTCGGCGGTTATAATCAATAGAACAATGGTAACGGGTAAGTAAATCATTTCCTATTATACCATCGTATGGTAAGTTTATTTGTTCTATTATATGAAATGGAAAGGGAATCGATTCTCTGCCGAATATAAGATTTAAATCAAAGTCACCGAGAGTGGCCATGGTATTTTCGTTACTATTTATACCTTTTAATTGAATTATGTTACCTTTCAGATTAATACTCCCGTATGACTGGATAGAAGAATTTTGGATAAGGCATACGGAAGATCCGGTATCGACAAGAAACCTTAATGGCTTGTCAGATACTGACGTTTGAACGAGGACTGTTGGTAATGATGTTTTATTGGGTATACATGATACTTCGAAGATTTTATCATTTGTGTTTACTTGAGATTGATTAGAAATTTGGACTCTTGCTTGGGGCTGATTACCCATGTGATTCTTGGATTTAGAAGAGTAGACGCTTGCTTGGGGCTGGTTACCCGTGTGGTCTTTAGATTTAGAAGTGTAGACGCTTGCTTGGGGCTGGTTACCCGTGTGGTCTTTAGATTTAGAAGTATAGACGCTTGCTTGGGGCTGGTTACCCGTGTGGTCTTTAGATTTAGAAGTATAGACGCTTGCTTGGGGCTGGTTACCCGTGTGGTCTTTAGTTTTAGAAGTGTAGGCGCTTGCTTGGGGCTGGTTACCCATGTGGTCCTTAGATTTAGAAGTATAGACGCTTGCTTGGGGCTGGTTACCCGTGTGGTCTTTAGATTTAGAAGTATAGACGCTTGCTTGGGGCTGGTTACCCTAGTGGTCTTTAGTTTTAGAAGTGTCGGCGCTTGCTTGGGGCTGGTTACCCATGTGGTCCTTAGATTTAGAAGTATAGACGCTTGCTTGGGGCTGGTTACCCGTGTGGTCTTTTGATTTAGAAAGGGTGTCATTTGCAGTTAAGGATATAGCAAAAGGTTGTTGAAATTTGGGTTCCACGAAACACCTGCGGGGTCCCATTATTCGTTTAAATTAACCTCATTGTATTGAGAGACATCTGTGTCTGATGATTGAGGTTCAGGGTCATCGTGGTACTCATTAGAGGTACAATTAACGCGAGCAAATTTATTTCTAAACTGCTCTGGATTAGGGCGTTGTTGAAATTGTGTTGACTGAGGGGTTTTGAATCTATTATTATTATTGAACTCCCGTTTTCGGCAGTTCTCGATAGTATGGCCTGGGATTTTGCAATAACGGCAAAATAGATTTTGACTAGTTCGATCTAATTGTTTCGATACTTGAGGTTTAGAAAAAGTGTTGGACTCTGAGGGTTTATACGTGTTTAGTTTTTGGGGTTGACGCTGTGCTGGAGATATATGTTGGTGCGTTTTAAGAGTAAATTGAGGATCTTTTCCTCGGAAACGGCTGCATTGATGGCTTCATTAAGAGAAGACGGATTTTTGCTACGCACTAAGTTTGAAACATCTGGTTTAAGACCTAGCAGGAAAGTGTGCAGTGCTAAATCTTCCATGGCCGCTATGCGATCAGCTAATTCGGATTTCTTTTTATTTGATAAAGTTACTTCTGTAAGTAACTTAGACAGACATATTTCAAGACGCAACGCAAATTGACTTACCTGTTCTTTACTGTACTGACAACACTCTTGGAGGTCGGTCAGTAAATGGGCATAGTGCTTCCTTTCTCCAAACTGACTTTCTAGGAAAGTCCTTAGTTGATCCCAGGTTTCGAAATCTTTAATAGAACATGCTGTTTCAGCTTTACCTTCAAGCTGCGATACCTAAATACAATTGGTTTTTGTGTTTCAGATGCTAAAGTTAATACTATCAGGCGTTACTTTTCGGAAGTCCATAGTTAAATAAAATAAATCTAACTACTTTGCAATATTCCGCCACATGCAAATTACCCAACTCTCGTATTTATTCATGCACAAGTCCGCCCTCCAATCCCACTTAGGCCGAAAGAATAGAGAAATAATTTTGAAAATAGAATAAATATGAGAGTTGTGTTATCGTGCAAAAAATAATAAAAACCTCGACACGTGTTTCGCCCCCAACCAGGGGCATCATCAGGAGATGTCGATGGCTCGAATTCGGTCGCCGTGCGCCGAATTTTATTTTCAGATGCTAATTTAATTGCACTGTTGCAATTTGACAAAAATGAATTTAATTTTTCACGTGTGCCATCAAAAGATTTTATAAATTTAAAAAGTGTGTTTATTTCGAGGTTAAGACTTTCGGTATTGACGGACATTGTATAAAATAAAAATAACAATTATATGTGATATTCACTGAACAATAAAAACTATTCGGTGTAATAGACGGCAAATAAGTCTGGCTCACTTCCGTGAGGTTTTGATAAGCGCAAGGGCGATAAGCTACAGAGATAATTCCAGGAAATATGTTACAAGTTATGACTAACTAATATTTATAGAAAGTTATGGCTAAAAATAGTATCTAAATTGTCTTAAATATAATTTTATATTGAAGAGTTTTCACTGATGGATTTGGAACACACACTTTTGCACTTTTCACAAAATAGTATTTTGAAGAACTTACAGGACGCAGGACACGCTGGATAGAATATACAGGAACATTTCTTTTCAGGAACACGACGTTGAACACAGCACAGGATATCGATGATGATTTTGCAGATAAATAATATAATATATGTAGAAGAAGGACGTCAATTAGTTCTATGCACTTTTACACAGAATATAGATGATTCTCGCGAATTAGTAGTTTATGAGGAAAAATAATGTCAATTGATTTGTTTGCACAGGTTTGCACTTTTCGGGTAAATACGATTTTCAGAGTCTAATATGATAATATTGAAAAATGATAGATTTGAGTTCTTTTGCACTTTTTTGACACTCGAGTAACTTTTCACGTTATTGAGCCCGGACGGAGACGTACCAGGGATACCTTAACCGTCGGTATCCCACCGCTGCCACCAATTTGTTATAAGGATTTGGCCGAAGGCCTTTTTAAAAAATAGAAATAAGATTTAGGAAGAATACTTTTATTTAAATGGACTCGGAAATATTGATGGGCAAGTGTCACGCGCACGGATGATGGAACAGAACTAAACTCTAAAATAATGAAAGACTGCATGAGCAGTCAGATGTGCTGAATCGACATAAGGGTTAGGGAGAATAAGCAGGATAGGCATTATTGTATACATAGTATATATATAACAGCCCCGGGGATAAGCAGTTTAGAAAAAAAATTTTTTAACAAAATGTAGGGAATTTTGTATTCTACAATATTGTTAATATACAAATACAACTAGCAAAAAACCCATAGGAAATGAGATATTTACAAAAAAAGCGCAAAAAAACCAATTTTTGTGACCTTGAAATTTAATAGTTGCGTACACCCTACCATATGTAGGTTTTGAAACAACTTTTAGGGTGTCAATATACAAGTATTTACAGACTAACAGCTGGGTATCTCGAATTCCGAGATTCTTACCTAATTTAAGCTTAAATGACTGGATTACAAGTTCAGCTATGACGGAGTCATATGTGTCGCACTCACTCACGTGCGCGTGTCGCACTCACTCACAACTTTGGGCGAGACATGGTTTATCAAGAGCTGCAGCTTAGTTTCTTGCCATTTCGCAGCCTTGCCGCTTTTACTTGCGGGTTCTGACTGAGCGATGAAGTTGACAAACGTTTGTTTCCAGTGCAGCCATCCTTTGGTAGCTTTCAGTGATGGGTCCTCGTCGAACCGCTCTGGTCGTAGGTACTTTTCCATTTATGTTAATTAAATTGAAATAAAGACAAAACCTACAGCATATAGGTTTTAATTAACATAAAATTGTACGTTATTTTAGGAGAGAAAACGCGGAGACATTACAAATGTCATTGTTCTATCAATTACATAGATCTAATATATTACCAAGAAGGTCGCTAATGAAAACATGACGAGGAAATAGATCGCATATCACGTCAGTGTCCGAAAACAGCTGGACGTGGTACAGCGCGGATTCGCTCAGAAATTGTGCAAGTCCTACCGGACAGTCTCCTTGAATTCGGCACTAGTCCTGTCTGGCCTGCTCCCTCTGGACCTCAGACTTCATGAGGTGGCCTCATTATATGAGGTCGAGAGAGGAGTAGACCAGCCATGGCTTAAGAGATTGGGAGACTGAACAAATTGTACGATATTTTAGGAGAGAAAACGCGGAGACATTACAAATGTCATTGTTCTATCAATTACATAGATCTAATATATTACCAAGAAGGTCGCCAATGAAAACATGACGAGGAAATAGATCGCATATCACGTCAGTGTCCGAAAACAGCTGGACGTGGTACAGCGTGGATTCGCTCAGAAATTGTGCAAGGCCTACCGGACAGTCTCCTTGAATTCGGCACTAGTCCTGTCTGGCCTGCTCCTTCTGGACCTCAGAATTCATGAGGTGGCCTCATTATTTGAGGTCAAGAGAGGAGTAGACCAGCCATGGCTTAGAGATTGGGAGACTGAACGGACACCCCGCTATGCACACCGCCCTGGAGTTTACGGACCTGGTAGACGAGGAACAAGTAAGCTACTTTGATGGGCTCGACGTCAGAATATTTACAGATGGGAGCAAGATTGAGGGCCGAGTCAGTGCAGCACTATCCTTTTTGAATAGTGCGGCCGAAACGAAGGCCCTCAAACTTGCTCTCGCCCCGCACTGCACTGTCTACCAGGCCGAGCTCCTGGCGTTGTGCAGAGCGGCCAGTGAGATCCTCAAGCGAGGCGCGACCACGTTCGACATCTTCAGTGATAGCGGAGCCGCACTCCTGACGGTAATTAACCGTCATGCCCTCCACCCCCTGTCGGTGGAAGCCTGAACCGCCATTCGAGAAGACATGGCCCACGCGGGGTTGGAGGGCAATGAGCGAGCCGACGAACTCGCCAAGGAGGCGGCTCTGAGATTAAAGAAGGCACTGGACTACGGTTTGTATCCGGTTTCATTCGTGAAACGTATTCTGCGTCAGCGCATGGAACACGAGATACTAAGAAGGCACGACCGCCTCCGTTACCAAGCTTTTCCTCCCTTGTGCAGTGGAGGCGTACAAAATCGTCCGCAAGATCTCATTCGCAAGAGTCACTGGCACGAATACACAACTGCTGACGGGGCACGGTGGGTTCGCAGAATACCTGCACCGTTTCAGGTGTAAGACGAGCCCATCGTGCGCCTGCGACCCGGACGTACACGAGACAATTATACACTTGTTGCTCGAATCATATAATTGTCCATATAATTGACCGCCATAATTTCGAAGCTAGTAATGATATTATTTTGAGCAAGGCAAACTTGCCCATAATGTTAAAGGACTTTAGAGACAATTTGTTAAATACAGCTAGAAAATAATAAATATAGTACACAAAAGGAATGGAGGCAATTGCAATTAGCAATATGTTCCGGCAATAATATTGCACAACATATATGCACAAGCAGACAGTAAAAAATGTATTAACAAAAAGAAAATGAAACAATACATAGAGATAAAATGTAAAAATTAGGCTAAAACTGCTCAAACAGTAAAAAAAATTGTAAAACTATAACATTGGTGATAGATCGTAAAACAGTGTAAACTAATAAAATAAGTAGTATAAGAACATTTAGAATAAACAAAAATAGGAAATATAAAACTGTTATAAAATAAGAAAACACTATTGTTAAAAGTTAAAAATTGTTAGATATAGAAACTGTATAAGAAAAATGTAAAGGTTAAACAATTTATTTTCAATAAAGAAATAATGCGCAGTAGGTACCCTAAATAATCCCAACATAAAAGAGTGAAAGGTAGTATGGAAGTGCGAGAGGAATAAAAGAAGAAATGGCATGGTACTAGATGACAAGAATGAAAGATAATTAGAATAAGATTAGTTAAAAATGAAGGAGCCCTGTGAGGGTTATCGTTTATTAGTTAGACTAGTTCAATAATGATAGTTGTCGAATAGGCTCTGCCATTGGTAGAATAGCGCAAATAAAAAAATTAAAAAAACACTTGTACCACCTGGTATCCACGTAGGGGCCGAAGCCACCACATGGGTACCGTAATCTACGAACCTCGTCCGTTAAACAGCAGGTGCGCCACTAGCAGGTCAGGTCGCTGGGGCCCGATAGATGTAAGAAGGGCCCCTTTGCACCCAAAAATATTTATTTATATATTTATTAATATTTATATAGTATGTATGTCACCGTAGGGTTGTTAAATAATAAGACTGTAATTACACTCTCTTGAATTATGGAATGAATGTAATTACTGGCCATTGGAAAAACGTGGTCCTAAGTTTTTATTGCAATGTTCTTCTCTCACAGGTATACCCTCTAAAAACTCATCATATCACCGGGTAAATAGTAATAAATTAAATGTAATCACTGGCGATTGGATAAGAGTGACTGTGAGTCTTTAAAGTATTTAGAGGTTGAGCCTGTAAGACAAGAACATGGTAATAAAAACTTAGGGTTTGATTATAATCCTACGGTGACTTTATAATGTATACAAATCTGTAAAATTATAAATACGTAGATTCTGAAAATAAAAAAGCACCAGAGGTAACCTAAAAAGCCACCTGCCACGCGCCCAGCAAAAATCGAACTCCATGTAAAAAGTTAGCTGTTTATTATGACATATGTCAAAGTTTCGTCTTCACTTTTAAACATTTCACCATGGCATGGCTTCAAGGGATTTTGTACCGTAATAATATATAGAAAAGCAAAGGTGAAAATGAAATTACAGATAGTCCATTTTATTGTTTGTGATCTATGATTTTTTTAACTATTTAAAAATTTCTAATCTATTTCAAATTCGTCCAATTGAAGTCACCGAAAATAGCATTGAACTAACTATGGAACTAACCAAAATTAGAAACGCCGTCCCTACCCTTTGTAACCAGAGGTGTTATCATCCCATTATCATGGTAATGTACATTTCACCAGCCACTGTTCATCATCCCGGGCAATAGGGGGCGAACGTATTGCCGTTTCCGGGGGTTTTAAGTATTTTTGTCAGAGTCAGAGCCTCGTCACTCGTCAATCTATCAGCAGGTGCACGGCGTGCAAGTGTGGATGACTTGAACCCTAAAGCTTAAATAGGGCTACTTAGCACCCTCCAGTGCCCTCCACATATTGTAAATTTGGTAATCAATAAATAGGCTTTTCACTGATAATCATACAAATAAACATAGTTATAAAAGATCATAAAACAGAACCCATTCATGATCATGATGCATGAAGTTTGTATCGTTTATTATAAAAAAAAAGATGACACAAATAAACACACGTCCTTTTTTAAAAAAAATAAAATGATCGTTATGTACGTCATTATAATTTTATTACCGTAATAACGAAATAAAAATATTGTAAAAACAATAACATGGATAACAATAATTACTCAAGTTGTAAGCCTCAGCTAGAGCCAGATGAACATGATATGAGAATAGTACCTACTTTCTTGTATAATATTTTTTAGATAAGATGCTGTTTTTTTTAGAGCAGAATCTGTAGAAAGAGTACAAGTACCTCTGAGGGCTCTTTTAAGGTAGATTTTCGAACCAAGCGTCTATAGCGTCAGAGCCGCGACTGTGACGCCGCGAAAGAGCGACAGATAGATGTTCCGTACAAATGTATGAAATTTCAAGCAACGACTTTCAAGCTCGGCGATACTAACGCGGCGTCAGTGACGTCACAGTGCCGCTGTGCGCTGTGTTGTCAGACGCCCGTGTCAGCCGCTATAGACGTTGCGTCTGTGACGCTTAGTTCGAAAGTCTACCTTTAGTGCATTTTTAGACGAGCGTATTTAACTCCGGACAACGGAGCATTGTTTTCGCCGGATTCACCATTCATTGTTGTCTAAAAGGGCGCTGAGTCGGACGTTCGCGGACAATAATTAATAAAAGTGGTTAAATAACCTAACCGACATAGGACATGCTGCTAGGCATGCCCGACTTAGCACAGCCAGCGCAGATATCACATAAGATTTTTTAAATGGGTTATCAAAGTCACGTTCACGTGACTGATATTCCCTGGGGTATCATTAGCTGAACAAGTCGATCGACTTTAGTTGATGCCAGCTGACCCATGCATGACTGATACTGAAGAGTGAAGACCAGTGGAATTCAATCAAATTCATTTCATTCATTCATAAATAATTTCATTCAAAGACTATCAAATCAAATTCATTCATTGCTCATTCATATTCATACACACATGTGTTGTTAGTATTAGTAGAGTGGAATTCAACAGTATTTTGTAATAAAAGTTGTTATATTATAGCTACAATCGTCTGAAAATTGATATTAAGACAATGACAGAAATAGCAAAAAAGGTAAAACTAATTATTTTCATTAAACCCATTACCTATGTCACTTTAGCGGCTATAGTTGACACGAGTAAAGTAGATGTGAGACCTCACGCGTAGTCGCTTTTTTACCTTCAAGCATTGAAGTTCCTTAGGAATTTTGAGCATTTCCATAGGAATTTTCATTTATAAAGAATAACTATTGTGCTACAAATAGCAGCCGCAATGGTAAGTGATGAGTTGTGTTTTAGCAATAACATAACCTCTATTATGTAGGCCGCCGTGGGGCGTTATGCCAGTTGTATATATATTATATATATATGTAATATTGTAATCGTCTATGTAATGACTTGCTGCAGGTGACTACACGAGGCTTTGTTTGCAGGTGCAGGACTACAAGGATTCCCTAAAGCAGAAGGCTGAACATTTAATTATAAAAGGATTTCCTGAAAAGATAGTAAAACTAAACGAACTACTAGAAACTCCTAACTTTCAAAATCGAGATTTATCCGATGTGCATCAGGTACGACAGTACTTATAAAAATATAGTATTGAAATTCATTCTTATACAAATCAACCAAGATAATTAGGTTCATCTTATTGGCTGGGGCTGAAATGCCAAAGATTACTAGAAATCAGTGGAACAGTGTACAAATGTGTTTGTTCATCACATTTTACTAGTTATTTACAGTAAGAATTACAATATACAAAATAAACATAATTATAGACTAAAAATATTTACATTACAAAGTTTCGTTTAAAAAATCCTCCGCGTCATTGCCGACTGGGAAGGTTCCCAGAGTACTGGCTGTGTTGCCACGTTGGATGGCGATACTTATTCTTTGGGCCAGAAAATAACCAGCCTTCTGGTCCTGAGAAGCATTGATTAGGCGTTTAGCAATGTCTCTATAAAGGCGACTAGTTAGAAGTAATATTGGTTTGGTTAACTCATATTCTTCAGTGTCAGGAAAAGTAGCATTACCATGCCTTTCTCAGATTTCTTTGGTTAGGTAGCTGGTTGACCCATTAGACAAACTGTCAAAGAATCATTTAAATTAGGGAATTTGTCTAATTGTTTTGGTTGACTTGTAAAAGCTTTATATTAATAGTTTTAAATGTAAAGCTACATAATAATATTGCAATAAATGTTGGGTAACTTGGCATCCAAGTAAACATGACCATCCTACTTTTGCCGAGTACTCTACTCAGTAGTAGTTGAGTGTAAATTGTAACACACATCTAAAGCTTGATACCACAACCAAATGACATGTGTAAAACAAGGAAAACAAAAAAAATTACAAAAAGTGTTCAGTTAGAATACTTGTTGGTTCAAAAAATATCTATGTAAGTACTTAGTTTGATCATTTGGTGTTTCAGGACTTAAACATTCCAGTACCACCTCCTGCGTCAGCTGTCAACGAGCCAAATGCTAAGCGGCAACGGGTGGATAATTCAGAGTTGTCATCAAGCAACGCATCACTAGAAGGTACAAGAGTGTATGCACTACCCAATGGCACGGTGCCATGCAACAAACCTCTCAGTGATCTAATACACCTTGTGAAACCACACATTAGGGAGTTGGTGGAAGATTCTAATTTGGTAAGTTATTCTCAAGCTTGAATCACATTATAAAGGCACTGCAACAGCACAGCTCCAACCATGTATTGAAAGTCAAGCCCTAAAATGTGGGATGTATTATTATGATTTCATAGTATCAAATCAATATGAAAAAGCGGTAAGGCGCTGACTGCCAGCCATATTAACAAAGGGTTGGAGCCATGCTGTTACAATCTGCTTTAATGTTTAATATAACATTGAATCAACCAAAATGATATCATAGCAATATAATTCTTATATTGTAGACATAACTATGTTTTTTTTTCACCAATTTGGGTACTAAGGGCCATATCAACATCTCTATGGGTCCAGAGATGTTGATAAGGCCCTTAGTACCCATCCGGTCATCCACATCACCTGCTTGAGCCTATGTCCATCACCAGGCACTATATGCTACAGGAAATCTATAAAGGAGGAGTCATGTTACATACCTCTGCAGTTAGAGTCATGAGAAAATCTGAAAACTAACTCTCAACTTCTCATATTCCAGCTAAAAATGTGGATCTCATTCATGATCCCCAAAATTGAGGATGGCAACAATTTTGGTGTTTCAATACAAGAAGATACACTTGCCGAGGTTCAATCGGTTGAATCGGAAGCAGCTGCTTTCTTTGACCAAATATCCCGATACTTTATATCAAGAGCAAAGATAGTATCAAAGGTCGCTAAGTACCCACATATTGATGATTATAGAAGAGCTGTTAAAGTAAGTATTTTGATTATCCTTTTGTATCCATTTCAAACTCTAATTTTCTCATTATCTATCAATTTGCTTGTTGTTACGTGTTTCGATTCTATATACTTCTGCTACTGATGGTGGGAGTATAGCTGGATATAGCCCTAGCTAAGGCTTAGTCCCCTTAGGCTAGCTGTGTATGTCTTGTTCTCAATCTTATGACTGGGTTAACCAATTATAATTTTTTTTTATTATTGAAAGCTACTGCTCGAGTGGTCCCATTTCAATTAGGTCCCAATATGACAATTATTTAGTCCCATTTCTGTAATTTGAAGTCGGTTTTCGTTGTTTGATGTGTTTTTTTATGCTTACTATGGCTTCTTCTTCCTAGGAAGTTGTTAATAAATAACTACCCCTATATGGTTAAAATATTACAAAAATATCAATTCAGGGGAATAGTAGACGGGAGTATATACATTTGTGGTTTTAATTTTCCTCCGTAGACCTAATGACTGGGCCGATTTAAGTGGCTCCCCCCTATATACCAATAGTTAGTTTAAGACAGACATACATCCCGTCTATATCGCCAAAGGGGTAGGAAAAGGTGCGTCACACACCCACACATTGCCAGTAGTTTTGTCCGTCCCACATAAATAGGGAACAAGCATTGCTGTTAGTTAGGTTATGTGTAGTTACTTTATTTTTTCATTACTTTATACTATTTTTTAAATACTGTCAACAGGAATTGGATGAAAAGGAATATTTGTCTCTATGGCTGGTGATGTGCGAGATACGTAACCGCTACTGTTCACTTCACGACATTGTCATTAAGAATCTTGAGAAAATCAAAAAGCCCCGTTCCTCCAACGCTGAGACTCTATACTAGATCATAATTACAATCTCAATATAGTTTCTGTTTAGTTACATGCAATTGTAAGAATATATGAATCGTAAGTGTAATACTGAAAAACATGGTTTATTTTTTAGTCACTAGATGGTGTTAATACGTATGACGTTTAATTAAAAAGTAACAGTGTTGCCTCTTAAAAATAAATGTCATAAACTGGAAAAAACTAACAATCTTAATATATAATATTTAATTTACTCAGTGAGTGTGTACTAAATTAATATCTCCTAAACGGTTGGAGATTGACTGTCCCGACGAACTGCGTACCGCCGCAGCAGCGCCACCTATCGGTTCCAGCTAAAAATTTAAACCATTTTTGTATCCACCTCAATGCATACTTATAACTTTCATTCCAATAGTCCATCCGTTTAGGGGTTTGATTACCAACGACCCATTTGGCTAATTTTTGTCTTAAAATATTTGTAGAAGTTCAAGGAAGGTTAATTTCTTTTTTATTCTGAGTATGTAGCAAGTTCGCCAGGACTTCTATAGTTGTCTGTTTTAATAATTATGTATAATTAAAGCAATAAAAAATTGTAGTATTCAAATCCAAAAATAAATTATAGCAATAAAATTAATAATATAGGTATGTATGGCGACTGTAATTTTATACACTTGCCTAGCCTAGTTAAAGCTTTGTTCTTGAGATCTGGCAACACTGATATTTAGTATAATTCGTAAAATGTATTGTCAACATCTTACCAAAAATCATATTTTACTGTTTTCTGTTTAGATATTCAGTGAATATTATTCAGTGAGTAAAGTCTAATGAATAAAAAATAAAATTCAAATTCATTCTGCATATTGCTGTATCATAGCTAGTAACTTGGTGAAAAAAAAAACATAAGACTGACGTGACGAGCCTTCTGTGAAACGTCGTATAAAAAATGTCTGAATAATAAATACGCATACATTTTACATAAATACATTCAACATTACAGTTACTTTGCTATGATACCACATTATGTTTGTACTGCCATTATTTGTTTCCATACACAATTCTAAATAGTTCTTATTTAAGTTAAAGTAATATGTTGTTATAAGCCGCGCAAGATGACAATGGGATTGGCGGCCATGTTGGTGATGTCATAGTGACGTAAATTAACCTACAATACTGTTTTGTTATCCGTATTTTCAGCGATTGATGACGTCACGGAGCGTTTATTGTGACAAGTTTCTATCCCACTCACATCGTTGCGCGGCTTATACTTAACGGCTTATACTTAATAGTATTGTGAAGTGGACATATAAAACCTGTATTAAATTCCAGTAGGAAATGCATATAATCCAATTCAGGTTGACATTTTTTACCTATAAAAGTGATATGTTTGGCTGATAGTGAATAATTAATTTAATGTACCTATCCAATGTCGATGACATAATGAATACATTTCTATAAATGTGTATAAATGTAGTTTCTGTTAAATAATCCCATAATGTTTAGGTTCCGTACCCAAAGGGTAAAACGGGAACCCTATTACCGAGACTTCACACGAATTTTTACTTTTTTTTTTATGATTTTTTTTTTCTTATTTGGTGGTCGATACATATCGAAAGGCGTTCTGGACGACCAGCTAATAGGGGGTGTCTTCAGGTTGATGTAACCCTTATGTAACACCTGTATATGTAAAATGGCCATGGCTCGTATCATGGGCTCCAGCCAGAGAGTATCCAGGCCCAGATTCACGACGAGGACTCACTAGCCCACGCTGTGCACTCCACTAACATGTTTTCGTCTGAAGCCTCGCAGCTTTAACACTGGTTGTGACCTCACGGCTCAGGGCAAGGTCGTAAAAACGTTGGCGATGGTGAGTCACCGCCACCACAACCTGGTCCTGCGAGACTGCTTCCTCCGCCAGGGTCCTCACACGCAGAGTAGAGTAGCTTCGCGCAGATAAACACTAATAGGTATTTATTTGTAGTCAGGGTTTCCTTTATAAATATCGGTTGGCATTTGGAGACCTCGCAGGAAGTACCAATAGATCGCGGGGCCCGTGCCCATCGTGCTTAATGGGAACGAGGAGGCTGGCGTTTCGAAAGTACGAGATTCTTACGAAATTTGTGAGAGAGTTACCTAGGTTATAAAGCACGTATAGGTATTCCCAGAGCACCTTGGTAACCAGCTGCGAGGGCCATGTACCTGTGAGAGAGCACAATGTCGCCGGGTGCCGTTAACTTCTTGTTAAGTATGCCCTTTTAGGGCGTTGCGAATGCCACGTTTTGCGCAACTGTCAAAGTTTAAATAAGTAAATAGGTAGTTCCAAGTACCTAGGTCATAGAGATATAAGACCTAGGTCTAACAATTCATACACAAAATGTAACTTATCCCTATTAAAAAATAAAAAAACTTAATATCTCGCATATTAAACAATTTATTATTTATTATTATTATTATTTATTTATTTTTTGTACGATGATTTATCATGTGTGAATTCTGTGGTTATTTAACACACACAATGCACGTTTGACTTGAGGAGTAAGCTGTTGAATGTGTGACTAAAAGTGTGATCGTTATACGAGAACGTTACGAAAAGTGTGAGAGAGTTACCTGTGTAAGAGAGAGAGAGAGGTAGGTACATATCAGCACACATTCTCTCTTTCTCTTGAGAAGTTTTACTTCAGTCGTGTGTTCTAAAACACACTCGTTTTTATAGATAACCACGGCCGCTTTATCGTCCATTACCCAAGGCGGGGCATACCGGATAGGTAGGTACTCACTTGGAAGAATAACCCCAGAGAACCGGCGGACTTTGACCTAAAGTATTTAACCTAAAAGTCACAATTATATTGCGCAAAAAACAGAAAGGCACTAAAATAATTTTTTTCGCGTTTGTAGTAAAAATAAAAAAAATACTTTAAATGAGATTTCTAAGTACCTAGGTAGGTACTGGCTGGTAGATACCTAATATTGAACTAATAGGTTTTATGTAAGTTATAGACAAAGTTTTCCTGGTCGCTAAGAAACAACTTAAATCATGATTTTATTTTCAGAATCGGGTTATAAGGCATTTTGACAGCTGTTTGCTGTGATCCTGTCTAATCTATATTTTTTTTCTATTTCGTATGCCCGTATATTTGTTCTGTAGGTACATTTCAATGTTAATATAATATTATCATAGATATTCGAAATAATGGCGAGTGACATCGACAAAGGAAACTTTGGCGACAGCTTTAGCAACCGTGCAAAATTAGATTTCAGAAGTAGAAAATCAAATCATATCTTTAACGGTGCCGGTGAAAATATACAATACTACAGTGATTCGGAATCTGTCTCTTCGAAACAGAGTAAAACACGGTTCATAAATCCAGCTATTTATATAGAGCCAGTTGAGTCAACGCATTCGTTAACTTCTCTTCAAACCGATTCCAGTTTCTCTGAAGTCACTCCTCATCCACACAGTAGCTACAAAAGTAACTCTACGCCGTTCCTTAGTGGCCGCGAGTCCAGTTCATCAAGCGGTATCAAAAGGAAATCTTGTCGTGTGACTGATCCTGAAACCTTAGATGATATTGCTAGGGAAGAAGAGACACCTCGTTTCGATCGCACATACCGCGAGGACGGACCTGACACATTTAGATTGTCCGTAGTGTCTGTGTCAACTACAACGACAGCTAAACTAGAACGAGAACGCAATGAACAAAAAAAGCAAGAAGCTTATAAGCAATGGCTTGCTCGAAAAGATCAAGAGGTAAGGTTTAAAAAGTTTAAACAGGTATCTTCTCGCTTATTAAAACATTTTCCGCTTTAGAATTCATGTTATTTATTTGCAAATTTGTAACTTCAGTATTGTTAAGATATTTTTTGTCTAGAAACGCGAAAAGTCCCGTCTGGATAAAATGAAAAAGCAGTCGATACTTCAAACATCGAAGGAACAGCGAGAGGAGTCTTATCGGCGGTGGCTTGAGAGAAAACGTCAACAAACGGAGCGGCAACGTGCAGATGAGATCATGCGCCAGTACCGAACAAATGAGCAAATTGAGCAAGAGCGACTTAAACGGGAACAGGCCAAAGAGGAGAAACTTGCATTGTGGGTACAAAAGAAGGAGGAAGACATGAAAGGTAATTTATTAGAACTGCGTACCAATCTCTGTCTGGGTCCCTGAATATGCGTTATTTAAACCTACCTATTGGTACCTAAATGAAACATTGGAGCCCGTGGCTCACAACTATTGTTTTTCTTGTTGTTGAATTGTAGATAGTTTTTAAACATAGGTACGCTAATCAAGTGTTCTTCAGCTATTGTATTTAAAGTTTGTTGGCGATAAACACCCTTCTCTTTTCCTTTCAGCAATGAAAACTAAGGAAGAGCGTAAAGCGGCCCAATCCACTATCGACTCTGAGCGTAGGCGCATTGGCGGTCAGCAAGCTTACCGCGACTGGTTGCGGACAAGCAAGAATAAACCATTGCCCGTGCCATTGAACCAGGGAGAACTTAGTGAGTCGTTTTATCAATAGTTGGTCAATCAAACGATTCCCATGCTCCCGCCGTCCTTACTGTGCCGTGCTGTGGGGTTCCGCCCACGAACTCCCCGACGATGCAGGATAAAACCTGAACCCCAAAGATACGGGGATATACCTAACTCCACCTAGATAGAGGCCTGCATCTTGGGAGGCTGGCGTCCTGGGATTATAATTCCGAGGCTGTACTCGGGACGCCTGGCAATGGACGTTTTCTTTTAAACAAAAAAAAACTATGCCCATGCGCCCCGCGATCGTATTAAAGGAATAGAAAAGTCTTATCACAAGTCTGGGAATCTTATTTTTTTTATTTATAATTTTTGTACACAACAATACACAAACAAAAAAAACAAGAAACCGAAGTACAAAAGAATAAAGTGAGCATAGTACAGTCAGCTTCAGAGAAAAGGAACCCCCCTTGATAATGACATGAAAGCATTAAAGTTTTTTGAATCATTGTGTATATGGCATGTTGGTCTAGTGGTTATGACCGCTACTTTGTGGACACGGCAACTGAGGTTCAAATCCTCGGACACAAGTTCTTTTTTTATTCATATAATTATTTTTTTATTTTCTTAAGCACTTTTTGTTAATTAATATTTAAGGAATCAAATTTTATAGTAGGTATGAGGTTTGTAAGAAAAGATAGGCTTATTGCATAAACAATATTAATTTATTTCTCTTCCTGGTTGAGTATACAGTTTTTCTATCTGAGTTAAATTGGGGTTACTTACTATGTTTACTAATTTTTAAATTTTACCTGACCTAAATTTATTGACAAAATACTATACCCTAAGTGAAGTATAAAATGTTTACTTAATATACTGAATATCGCCGCGTCACATGACTCACGAATGACGTCACGTGATGCGATCGTTCGCTGAGCTGCGAATGAGCGAGCAGCTTCATCTGCATTTTTTTTGGCTATTCATATAAATTTGTAATTTTCTGATATTTTTTGTCTTTGGGCTCAATTGTATACCAAGATACAATTTACTCACAAAAAAATACCACATTAATTTATGTGCTGTTTGAGGATACGAACTCGCATCTCCAGCGCCAGCCGATCACCTAGGCCGTGCCTTATACCACTAGGCTATCGGTTCACTTGATAATAATGGCGAAAATATGAATAGCATTACTCCTTTTATCGAACAAAGTTGATTACGGTGTAATTTTCTAGACCTTAAGGTTTAAATTTCAACTTCCACCATATGTGATAATAATAACTGCTCAATAGACTAAAAGATAAGGTTGAAATTAGTATAGATTTCTCGTTTAGTTCAAAAGATTACGCTTGATACAGCTTGTTGCACTACCGTCATGTTTTACTTCAAAAACTTATCTGCTGTATGAGCTGCGGCTATAGTATTATAATATCTGTGACAGCGCGCTAAGGTTGCAATTAGAATACTTCTTTGCCTTATTTACTAAACTGTGATTGAAGGTAACTTTATAATTCGTGGTAATTTGCATTGATGTTAATCCTCCTCGTAATATTATTCAATTTATTAAGTTTTTGATCAGTTTTTTGAGTAAATTGAAAGTGTGGTTCGATTAACAACATTTTTGAAAGCTAAAATTGTTGTTCTCTGGGAGCAAGAACAAAGCATAAAGAAAATAGCACGAGATATGGGCATAACGGTAAGAGTTACGATAAAAATATATTATATACCTATTTATTGCTTAATCATGTTACATTTTCATTTACAAGTTAGTTTTTTGGAATTTCTTTTATTTATTATCATTTTCATTACAGAGAAATACAGTGCGTAGATGGATTCGAAGGTATCAAGCGACGGGTGATATAAAATGTGAACGCCAAGGACCTCGCCTAGTTGCTTAAACTCATGAATCAGAGCGGCACCGTGATATTGTGGAAGTTCACTCAGTGGCACCCTTCAAAACTATAATAATAATAATAATAACGTTAACGTATCAACGCAACGTCTGTCGGATCAAGTGCGGGTTATACAACGTGGTCATATGTTGGATGATGCCGTGCTTGAGAGGCTTCGCTCAGATTTACAGGGTAATCCTGGTATCACAATACCTACATCATCAGGTACACATGTTCCTACTGTTTCCACACAACGTCCCACTGATGATGATTTATTGGATACCGGGGTTACAGATGTAAGTACTCATTGCAATGTACAATTAGGGAGCGCTTTGGAATGTGCACTGAGGGAATATCGAAACGTAACACCTACCGAAAGACCTCGTCTACCGCGTTTGCCTACGCATAAGAAAAATATAGCCCTAATGTGTGCTCTGGATTCACTACTGTCAGACTATTTTAACAGTAGTGAAAATCTCGGTGATACACATTCGATTCTCTACTGTGGGGCTGTTGCGGCATGTCGAGTAGCAAATATTAAGCTTTTATCAAATGATAAAGCTACTCGACCGAAATTTGTTACACCAGCCTGGCAGTATAGGATTGAACGTCGTATTGCCGAGACCAGGGCACTCATTGGGAAACTTATTTGCTTCAGGTCGGGCAATACTCGCCCTAGAGTGATGCGCTTTGTGAAACGGGCATTCTTGGGGACTAATATTAGATCCCAAGAATTTGCTTTTCGGGTCACAGAGCGCATTGACTACCTGAAGCAAAAAGTCTATGCGTGGGCAAATCGTATAAAAAGATATAAAAAAAGAGTGGACCGGTATTCCCAAAACTGCATGTTCCAAAAAGATGAGAGATGGGTCTACAGAGATTGGGAGCGATCTGATTCAAGTGTGATTGACGAGCGCCGGCCAGATGATGATGCCACCATTGCATTCTGGAGTGGCATCTGGTCGGCTCCTGTTAGCCACACAGAGGATGGTTGGATGCGGGATGTTAATCGTCTGTGTGAACCGATACAAACTATGGAACCATTAAAATTCATAGATAGTGATGTCACCAACGCAGTCCGTCTGTTACCAAACTGGAAATCAGCAGGACCAGACGGACTGCACAATTTTTGGATAAAATGGTTCCGTAGTTCACACGGACGGTTGGCAGCTCAATTCCAATCATGTTTGGAATCAGGATCGCTTCCCGATTTTCTAACTACTGGTATGACCCATCTCTTATACAAATCTGGTAGTGCCATAGAGCCTAAAAATTATAGACCAATTACATGCCTACCAACGGTCTATAAGCTTCTCACATCTATTTTGAGACAAAAAATAACGCGCCACATAACTGACAACAACATCATGTCAATCTCTCAAAATGGATGTAGAAGTGGGGCTCGTGGCACTAAAGAGCTCCTAATTATGGATATGGTTATTAGCCAACAGGTACGCCGTAATCGCAAGGATCTGGCGACGTGCTGGATAGATTACAAGAAGGCCTATGACTCTGTGCCTCATTCATGGCTTAGGAGGGTGTTGGAGTTGTATAAGATTGATGCAACTCTATGTACCTTCTTAGGGACATGCATGGGGCAATGGAAGACCGTCTTGTGCTATTCAGGATGCCGACAGACTTGTGGTAATGGTGGACCGATAAAGATCGAGCGTGGTATATTTCAGGGCGATAGTCTGAGTCCTTTATGGTTTTGTCTGGCCCTGAATCCTCTCAGCGCTTTGCTGGAGAATTCAGGTCTAGGGTACCGGTTGCGGAAAGATGGCCAGGTTTTGTCTCACCTTCTTTACATGGATGATTTAAAATTACTTGCCCCAAACAGTCACCAACTGATGGAATTACTAAAGGTAACGGAAATCTTTAGTAATTCTATCAGAATGGAATTTGGCGTAGACAAATGTGCAAGCATGCATGTTAAGAAGGGTGGGATAGTGGATTCCGAAAGAATACAACTTTCGGATTCCACTCAACTTCGGTCCCTTTCGGCAACCGATACTTATAAATATCTGGGTATGTCACAAGCGTTAGGCATATCAGAGACTGACATGAAACAATTATTGAGGGAACGCTTCCTTGGTCGCCTGAAAAAAGTTCTTAAGAGTCTTTTATCGGGCGGTAACAAGGTGCGAGCCTACAATAGTTGGGTCATGCCAGTTTTAGTGTACTCGTTTGGCATACTCAGATGGACTCAGACAGAACTTGACGCCTTGGATAGAAAAGTCCGTACGCTACTCACTACATACCGAATGCATCATCCGCGTTCATCTGTAATGAGGTTGTACATACCACGGAAGTGTGGGGGCCGAGGCTTTCTTAATGCTAAGACCCTTCACAACCGTGAGGTGTGCAATCTTAGGGAATACTTCCTGCGGGTGGACGAGGATTTGCATCGTGATGTTGCTGCAGTAGACAACGGATTTACCCCGCTCGGTTTGGCTAAAGAGAACTGGCGCAAACCTATAATACTAAGTACCAATGACCGCATGGATGTATGGAAGGGTAAAGAGTTACATGGACGTTTCTATCAGGCCCTACATGGACCTGATATTGATTTAAAATCATCGGTATCCTGGCTACGATTCGGTAATCTATTTGGAGAAACCGAAGGGTTTGTCTTTGCAATTATGGACGAAGTTGTCATGACTAAAAATTACCGGAGGTATATTCTGAAGGATGGTACGGTTGACATATGTCGGGCGTGCCACCGTCCTGGAGAGTCCCTTAGGCATATTATCTCTGGTTGTTCTAGTTTGGCTAACGGCGAGTATTTGCATAGGCATAACCAAGTAGCTAGGATTGTCCATCAACAACTTGCTCTGAAATACAAACTCGTGGATTCAGAAGTACCGTATTACAAGTATGTGCCCGACCCAGTTCTCGAAAATGATCATATCACATTGTACTGGGACCGATCTATTATCACTGACAGGACTATTGTTGCAAATAGGCCTGACATAGTGATGATAGATCGGTTAGAGCGCCGTGCAATAATAGTTGATATTACTATTCCGCATGACGGCAATCTCGTGAAAGCCGAAAAAGACAAACAAGTAAAGTACTTGGATTTGGCCCACGAGATTGTCGACATGTGGCATGTAAGCTCAGCTGTTATTGTACCGATAGTCGTTTCCGTGCATGGACTGATCGCCAAGAGCCTCGACCAACACCTACAGAGGCTCTCGTTAGACGGTTGGATTAAGGGCCTGATGCAGAAGGCAGTGTTGCTCGATACGGCACGCATCGTGAGGAAATTCCTCTCTCTGGAGCCCTAACCACCGGTAGCTTGGTCCTTGTACCCGATGCCGGTGGGTCACTATTTTTTATATTTTTAAATATATTTGTATTTTTTATAGATTTATTTAAAAATGTATTAAATATGTAATTAAGTATAATAATAATTAACCTGGCAACTCTGAACATCTCATACATCATTTTCATTCTTAAAATATTTTAATATTTTTATTTACATATTATTGCCTAAATTTATACAATTACTTCAGATACAAAATTAATATAAGCAAAAAGTCAATAAATAAAGGATTTTATACTATTTTATAACAATAAACAAAGTCTACAAAATAACATAGAAGATTTGACACATGTCATATGAATACCTACGAAAATATCAACAATATTATGGCTAAATTCAAAATGAAGTGATTGAGATGCAAACAAGAGCCAGAAGCAGAAATGCGCAACTAACACCCCGGACTCGTCACTAAACTCCGCCTCGCAGGCACCGGACCGCACATCGCCGACACAGGTGCTCGCTGAGGCGTCGAGCTCTTCAAGTGACGAGTATTTCTCTCCGCCGACGTCGCCAACACCTGTACGCCGGCGAGGGAGAGGCCGGCCGCCGAGCAGTTTGGGGCCCCGAAGCCTACCAGCTTCGAGTAGGGTCCCCACTACCGGTGGTATTGTGCACCGCATGCGATGGACTTCATCCATCAATGAAAACGTCATGCGGGCATATTATGAGGCCACAGATGGGGAAACCAACCTGACTGCGTACCGTTCAAGGATGCTTCCTTTGTTTCAGGCTCTTGAACCAACAATGACCGTTGCCGTCCAACGGCTATCGGATCAAGTGCGGGCTATCCAACGATGTAAGTTGTTGGATCAATCTGTGCTTGATCGACTACGCCTGGAAGTATTATCTACTCGTACAGCTCCAGTGTCAACGAGAGCACCGTCACCTGTGACACAGACGGTTGCTACAAGTGTGACGTTAGCGACGCCCGCACCCGACGCGGGAAATGATACGAGTGATACATCTATCCAGGTAAGCGAGCAATTGAGGAGTACTTTGGAAGATGTGATCTCGCAGTATAGGTTTATACCTAATTCTAGACCGCGGCTACCACGCTTGCCAATGCATAAACGAAATCTGGCGTTGATGGGAGCCCTGAATGCATTGCTAGAGCCGTACTTACGGACTAGCAGTGATTTGCTTGATACTCACTCGATTCTTTACTGTGGAGCCATTGCCGCTTGTCGTGTTGCACGCGTTAAATTCCCCGAAGCTAACCGTGCACCACGACCGGATGGTGTTCCCGTATGGCAGGCAAGAATCGAGCGACGTATCGGCACATTTAGGACTCTCATTGCAAAGCTTATCTCTTTCAGCCGGGGAAATAGTCGTCCCCGGGTCATGCGTTTCGTGACTCAGGCATTTGCTGAGACCGGTATTCGTCCCCAGCAATACTTAGCCAATGTCACGGAACGTATTGACTTTCTGAAACAGAAAGTGTATGCATGGGCAAGCCGTATCCGTCGTTATAGAGAGCGTGTAAATAGATACTGGCAGAATCGCATCTTCCAAAGTGACCAAAGGAAGGTGTACCGAGAGTGGGAGGGAACTGGACAACGTTTGAACGACGGACAACTGCCAGATGCTCACGCCATGAATCAATTTTGGCGTGACTTATGGTCGGTGCCCGTCGAACATTCGGAGGGCGACTGGATCCGTGTCGTCGAGCGTGAATGCAGTATCATCGAACCCATGGAATCTATTACCATAGACTCCGAAGACGTTAGTTGTGCAATGCGTACGGCCCCGAACTGGAAAAGTCCTGGGCCGGATGGATTGCACAACTTTTGGATAAAGTGGGTTCAGAGCTCGCATGAACGCTTGGCAACACAGTATCAAGAAGCCCTTGAGTCTGGTTCCTTACCCGCTTTCATGACCACTGGCATCACCTTCCTGCTCCACAAATCAGGTAGTACCACGGAACCTAAAAACTATAGACCCATCACTTGCTTACCTACCATCTACAAGCTCCTTACATCTATTCTGAGAAGTAAAATAAACTCGCACATAGTATCTAATAACATCTTAGATAACGCTCAGAATGGATGTAGGGCTGGGTCTCGTGGTACTAAGGAGCTACTCCTCATTGATATGGCCATTAGCCAACAAGTCAAGCGGAGTAGGGGCGCCCTCTCTACTGCCTGGATTGACTACAAGAAGGCCTATGATTCGGTGCCTCATTCATGGCTGAGGAGGATTTTAGAGTTGTATAAAATTAATCCGACTCTTAAATCCTTCTTAGTCTCGTGTATGGGGCAGTGGACCACAGTCCTTCGTCAACCAGGTAGTGGTGGGCACGCCTCTGACCCGCAAGGCTTGATAAGGATGGAGCGTGGTATATTCCAGGGCGACAGTTTGAGTCCATTGTGGTTTTGTTTAGCACTGAATCCACTTAGCACATTGCTGAAGGATTCAGGGCTAGGCTATCGGTTTCGTAGAGGGGGTGAGGTTATATCTCACCTGATGTACATGGATGACCTCAAACTGTTCACATTGAAGCACCAAGATTTAGTGACATTATTAAAAACCACGGAAGTTTTTAGTAATGCCATTAAGATGGAGTTCGGTGTTGATAAGTGTGCGGTTATGCATGTACAACGGGGGAAGGTTGTAAATTCACCGAATTTACAACTTTCTGAGATAATAACTCTCAGATCTCTCTCCGAGACCGAAACATACAAATACCTAGGTATGTCAGAGTCATTGGGTATAGCGGTAGAGGATATTAAGAAATCGGTGAAAGAACGTTTTTTTGGCCGCCTGACAAAAGTTCTTAACAGTTCTTTGTCCGGTGGTAACAAAATGCGGGCTTTCAACGGATGGGTGATACCTTTATTGTTATACTCCTTTGGCATACTTAGGTGGACTCAAACGGAACTAGACGCCCTGGATAGGCGAGTCCGTCAACAACTGACATTGCATCGAATGTTACACCCACGATCTTCTGTCATGAGACTGTACATTCCGCGGAAGTGGGGGGGTCGAGGCTTTTTGAATGCCAAGAACCTCCACAACCGTGAAGTGTGCAGTCTGAGAGATTACTTTCTACAGAACGGGTGTGATATTCATTGCGATGTCGTGATGGTTGACAAGGGCCTAACACCTCTTTCCTTGGCTAACGAGAACTGGCGTAAACCAAAGGTGCTATGTACTGAAGACCGTAAGGACGTATGGAAGAGTAAGGAGCTACACGGGCGGTTCTACCGGGTCTTAACAGGATCCGACGTAGACCTGCTCGCTTCGGTGAACTGGCTACGTTTTGGGGACCTCTTTGGGGAAACTGAAGGTTTTGCCTGTGCAATTGCAGATGAGGTTATCAAGACGAACAACTATCGGAAATACATCATGAAGGACGGTACGGTCGACATTTGTCGAGCATGCCACCGTCCTGGTGAATCACTTCGCCATATTATTTCCGGTTGTTCGTATCTTGCTAACACCGAGTACTTGCATAGGCACAATCAAGTAGCCAGGATCATCCACCAGCAACTTGCTCTTCAATATGGCCTTATTGAGTTTGAAGTACCGTACTATAAGTACACACCAGTGCCAGTTCTTGAGAATGGTCGTGCATTGCTCTACTGGGACCGATCAATCATCACGGACAGGAGTATTGTTGCCAATAGGCCCGATATCGTGTTGGTTGATCGGACCCAGCGTCGGGCAGTGCTCGTTGATATCGCCGTCCCGCATGACGAGAATCTCGTGAAGGCAGAGAAGGACAAACTTAGTAAGTACCTCGATCTGTCCTTCGAGATAACCGCCATGTGGGACGTAGACTCGACGATCATTGTCCCGGTGGTCGTTTCGGCAAACGGATTAATAGCGAAGAGTCTCGATCAACATCTCAAGAGACTCTCGTTAGATTGTTGGATCAAGAGTCAGATTCAGAAGGTTGTTATCCTCGACACGTGCCGTATTGTTAGGAGGTTTCCACCGCCGGTAGTTTGGGTCCTACTCCGCTACTGGTGGGACACTATTTTTTATATTTTTAAATGTATTTGTGTTTTTTTATAAATCTATTTAAAAATGTATAAAATAAGAATGTTATTGAATAAACGAAATAATAATAATCTTTATTTGTATCAAAAAAGCAGAATTCACAAAATAAATGTTTGACAAACAATACTGTGAAAAAATCATTTACAATCAGTGAAGATACTGGTCTCCAAACTAGGCCAAAGCCTGTATCTTGGAAAACAGTGCTCTTATTTAAATTTGTACTTTTAGGGCACAGCACTTACAATTTATTTAAATTTTGCTCAGAAATATAAGCTATTAGACCTTAACCCATAAATAACTAACACTAGCAAAACTTCAAGAACTTATCGTATACAATTAGAATGACAAAGAAAAAGTTTATGAAAGGCAATTTGTTTATATTTAGTATGAACAGGAAGTTTACCATTAAGAGTGTACATATATATATATACATATATATATATATATATATATATATATATATATATATATATATATATATATATATATATATATATATATATATATATTAATGTATAAATATACACGAGTATGTTTAGTAAAAATATGTTGGGATGTTGTGTATATGTGAGTATATATATGTTGAGTATATGTATGTGTGTGTGTGTGTGTGTGTGTGTGTGTGTGTGTGTGTGTGTGTATGATCTGTATATACTGTAATGTTTATTATTTTTGATGTTAGGATGTCAAAGGATAGAAATAAAGTATTCATTTAAGCCACTATATTTTTATTGTAAGAACCTTCTAAGATAATATAGGGGAACTGAGGGTTCCCCTCTGCAAGGATTTAATGTACTTTTAGCCTAGGATACAATTTAGGTCTATTCTAGGTGCTATGTTATTCAGTAATACAGGGTATATGGTTGGTGCGCTTGGTCGGTAACGTTAGTGTATCTTTATGAAGATACTGTGGTAATTAAGGGTAATAGGTTAAGGGATTTTATAAGATACTTTCCCGGTGAAATACGCCACTCCTGCAAGCCGGCAGACACCGTCTCTGTTCCGGTCTCTGCCCACTCCAGGCAGAAGGAAGCTGGGTTCTCACCCAGGTAGTATGGTAGTACCGTAAGCCTCCTAGAACAGGAGTTAAAGACCATGCATTATGGCCACTGTTATTATCTAAGCGCCTACCACGTCGTACATATTATGTGTACATACCTTTCGGAGGCGAATATCCAAGCTTCACCCGATTAAATCCAGCTAACACATGCAAAGCATGCATGCGTATCGTGTAAGTCGGTCTCTAGCCAATCCTGGCCAGATCAGGCAAAGATTCCTGTTTAAATTTAGTGAGACAACTCCAGACACGTGTGCGTTCAAACTCAAACCTGTAAGGAACGAGAACCCACTGTCAAAATATACAGTACATACGCTAACTCACGCTAGCACAACAACATTTTATCTAAAACTTACCAAACTTCGAAATAAATTACAATAAATTAAATTGTAATATAAATATGTGATGCGAGCGTAGCTTGCTTGTATAAAATGGCTGTCACACAAGTCACGTGGTCCAGCGTCCAATCAGGAGAAAGCCAGTGTTGCCGCTTTATTATGCAAATTTCAACCAACTAAAATGGAATACTGCCACTACAAAAATTACAACATTACAATACAGACCATACACACACACACACATTTCATATAGTACAAAGTCATCCTGTACATATATATGTACAAGATGACCCCGCACTACACGAAATGTGTGCGTTTGTAGGTATATTCGGTGAAGTGAAATTAGAAAGGTACAAGAGTTCACTCCAGAAATTTTATTAAGGCCTCAGTACCTTCATAGTCATGTTGAAGTAACCAACTTGTTGCAGTATTTTTAAGGTCGTGAAGATTTAAACCGACTATGTTTTGATTTTTGTGGAGTAGGTTGTATACCTTACAACCCAAACTTTTAAACTGGCGCCTAGCAAAAGCAGATCTATTACGAGCAACGGGACACACTGACCGCTTGCTTCGCCTTGTGCCAGGTTTAGGAGGAGTTACACTCTGGTGAGTCCTACATATTAATCTAAGCACAAGTAGTTGTCTCACAGTGAGAACTTGCATTTCAGAGTATAGTTCAGCAGTAGGGTACCTAATTGGCTTCTTGCTTAGGACTTTGAGCACAGCTCTCTGGGCTCTCTCGAGCTCCAGAAGTTGCGTTTTGCCTGTGACTCCCCACACCGGGATACAATACTGAATGACTGATTGGCAGAGGGCGATGTACACCATTCTTAATTTATGCAGAGGGGTAGAGTCACGCAGCACTTTAAAAAAGTAAATTAACTTTCTGGTTCTTGCTTTCACCGCAGCAACCTGAAAGTCCCACGAGAGCCTACTATCTATTTGCACGCCTAGGTACTTTGCATTATGGGATCGAGTTATTTCTTGGCAACTGCAATCTACATCTAGGGAGAATGTATGTGCTTTTATGGTATAATTGTGAGGAGGTTCATTAAGTTTGGATAAAGAGAAAGGGACAAAGAGAGTTTTGTTCAGGTTAATTGTAAGTAAATTCTTGGAAAGCCAGATCATAACGAGTCTTAGGGAGTTTTCCGCTCTTTCCTTCACTACCTGCCAATTTGGACCCCATACCACTAGTGCGGTGTCATCTGCGTAGGTGAAAGTGCGCGTATGTGGTAGAGGCATGGTACAGAGGTCATTAACGTAAAGCTGAAACAGTGTAGGGCCCAAGATACTCCCCTGTGGCACGCCATTTGTAACAGCAACCTCATCGCTCAAAACATGACCTATTTTCACTCTCTGTTTTCTTCCTTTTAGGTAGTTCTTAAATATATTGAGAGGAAGACCGCGAATCCCCATCCCTTCCATTTTGTCCAGCAAGATTGGCGCAGAGACTGTGTCGAACGCTTTGGAGAGGTCCAAAAATATGCACAGGCATCTGTTATTTGAGTCTAAGTTCTTTACAACTTCGCCAGTCAGGTCGATTACGGCATCTTCTGTAGAAATACCCGAGCGAAAACCATATTGGTTTGTGGCCAATACATCATAAGTTTGGAGGTAATTTTTAAGTGCATTGTTCAGGACTCTCTCCAGGATTTTCGACATGACAGAGAGTATAGAAATGGGCCTATAGTTGTCGACACAGTCCCTGTCACCGTTCTTATGGACTGGGTGAATAATAGCTTTTTTAAAAGCCTCAGGGAAAACACCCGTTGTGATTGAAAGGTTGCAGATATGAGTTATAGGGGGGACAAGTATTCCTTTACACTGCATTAGAATACTAGCTGGTATACCATCCCACCCCGTGGCACAATCATGTCGTAGTAATGAAATAATAGTTTCCACTTCACACTCAGACACTTCCAATAAAACCATTGACGAGAGTGCGTTTACTTGTGATGTTCTAGGAAGGGGCTTGCTCTCAGGAATAGGTGTAATTTTTTCAGCTAAATTTGCACCGACGGACGAGAAGAAGTCGCATACGTCATTAACAGATTTCTTAGGGTCGCCGATAGAGCTCAAAAGCTCCAAAGGATAATCGTGGGCCCTACGAGTGCCCGTTATATTTTTAATTGCACTCCATAGGGCTTTAATGTTAGAACCTGCGTCATCAATTAGGTTTTTATTATATTTTAACTTGAGATCTCCAACAAGACGATTGCAGAAGTTACGATACCGGGTATAGGTTATTTTCAGAGTCATGTTGTCAGGACATTTCCTATATTTGATGTGCAGCCTATCCCGGTTTCTGATACACCGAACGAGCCCCGGGGTCATCCACGGCTTCACTATCCTATACTTCCTAGAGACTTTGTGGGTACTAGTATGTTTAGAGATGATTGATGACAAGGTAGAAATCAAGGAGTTCGTCGCGGCGTTAGAATCGTCTTGTTGTAGTATGAGAGAGAAATCGGTATTTTCAATGTCTTTTTTTATTTCCGCAAAGTCAATGCTACTTTTAAGACGATCGTTGACAGAAATACGTTTAGACTGGTCTAGAAACAGAGCTATAGGTTTGTGATCAGTTGTATGAGACTCCAAAACTAAGGTAACTGATGGGAGCGTCGTTTTAATGAAAAAGTGGTCTATGCATCTTTGACTAATTCTAGTAGGGAATGTGTGAGTGGGGAACAAACCATGGGATGCGTTGAGGGTTAAATATTCGTCATAAATTTGATCACCGCTATCGGGACATATGTTAATGTTAGTATCACCCACCAAAATAGTGTGTTGCGTCATTAAACTATCATAGACATTGTTCAAGCTATCTATAAAATTTCTATGATCTTCTATAGTTTTTAGGGATGGGGAACGATAGACTGCCACGACAGCAATCCGATCCTCTATTTGACATACTAGACAACTATCACCCTTAAAGTATGGTTCGCTAACCCTACATTTGAGTTCTTTTTTTGTATATATTACAAGACCGTCGTTTTGGTTCAGTAAAGATTTAGAAGAATGACCTATATAACCATCTAAACCAGGAATGGAGTCAGTAGAATTTAGCCAGCACTCACCCAAAACGATAATATCAAAAATGACGCCCGTCGTAGATAGCATTAGAGTAAATTGGTCAAAATTTTTGTTTATACTACAAATATTAGCATGTATTATCTTCAGAGAATGTCGGCCACTGTAGAGAAGACAGTCCTCAGGATGACAGTTGTACGATTGTACAATGGAGTTTGTATCTAATTCTTCGTTTATTTCGTTTATGTTAGCCATTTGTAAAGTAGGATAACACCATACGTTTTTTGAACAAAACAGAGGGGAAGGATTGACTAAGGGATTCCATCATAGAAAATGTTATAAAACCAATGTTAGCACTCAGCACATCAAGAGGCCAAAAATTACGTAAGTAAGTAGTAACCAGCGAGAAGTATGATTGTGGGTAAATAGTTGTAAGTGGTATTTGGGGACCAATATTATGTGAGTGGATATGAGGATGTGTATATCTGTTCATTTTATGTATGTTAGAATGTAAGTGATTGTGGAATTGTGTGTATAATAGTGTGTATATGGTAATTAAAATGTGTGGAATATATGTAGGAAAGTATAGGAGTTGAATTGTGACTGTATCTATTTTACATGTTTGTATAGAAAGACTTAAGCTAATTTGGTTAATATAATGATTTTGTATATAACTAAACATTGTACAAGTAAACATCAAGTCATTGTAACAATAATAAAAAGTTGGTAAACATTTTGAGCTAAAAATAATAATAACAAGACAGACAAAAAGGCATGTTCTAGTTGTGATTGGCAGTGGTAGTCACTTATCTTTGCCTATGTCATGAAGAGACTTTTCTGAGGTAATTAGTAATTGCCTTTCACCATCTCCCTTACGTAGGAAAATATTACCGTCAGAGGTCCAACAGTATTTGAAGGTATGATTTTTTGCAAATTCGCGCGTTTTGTAGAATAATCTTTTGGAGCTTGCGGGGAGGTAGTCAGATACAAAAACAGCAAGTTTTTTACCGGGGATTCGCAACTTCACGGTATTCAATTTTTCGTCATATTTCTTCCCTTTATTGTATTCTCGAACCGAAGAAATCATATCTAGCTTCATATCCACTGTCTTAAATTCAGCTATTATGGGACGCATTGTGCCTGGTTTTCCAGGAAGGCGAAAGATGTCACGTAGATCGGCAGGCGAGATCGTAGTCCCAATGGTTTCACCAATTTTACAGACAGTGGTTTTTAAGTCCTTTGGGGTTTCAGTTTCAGATTGCGGAATGTTTCTGATTTCCACGTTTGCGGAACGAGTACTTAGTTGCAGGTCTTTTATTTTTGTCTCCAGGTGTTCAATATTCCATCGAAGCTCCAACCGTTCCTTTAGTAGACAGTCTAGGTTACTTTTAACATCATCATATTGCTGACTTAAAAAGGTCATGGCTTGTGCTACCTCATCATTAGATTTTTTTATTTTATTGTTTTGGGCCTTTAGTTCCCTAATATCTGAGGATAACTGTGTAATTAACGAATTTTGGGACTTATGCATTTCATCGATTTTACTCTGGAATTCGGATTTCCAATTCATCAGCAGTTCTTTTATATCCTCATTGACATTTCCCTCCGAATCAGCTGGGCTCGGTTGCTTTATAAGGCGCCGTTTACTTTTATTACCACTGTTGCATACAAATGATGAATCATGCTCCTTATTAATGTCCGAGTCTGACTGTAACAGTTTCACCGGAGAGGGAGGCGGTGTGCGTCTGAGCGACATCGTTATAAAGGTAGGTAAATAGGCACTTAATTAGAAAAACTTTCCGCTAAAATGCAGACTCGAGCGATGTTAGGTGCAGTAAATGTATGCAAGCAACAAGCCAAACACTTGTGTATATTATATGCAGTTAGCTTTAGAAGGCAACAATACCAGTCCTCTCTCGGTATTAAGGAGTTTATGCTTTATTATTACAAGATAATATCGATAATTCACAAACGCTCTGGCGACGGATCCACATAGGCACGGAATGGAATGTATAATAAGTAGGTAGGTACTGACTTTAGGTGCTCCAAGTCTCAAGCGCATATGGCGAGTAATAAACAAGGACAAAAATTATCACCTGTTTCATCAGCGTTGCGGGTGTGAGGGGAGCCCCGGTGAGATCCTCAGCTGTGGCACTCGATTTCAATCACTATACGCCCGCAAGGACTATCTTCGCGTGCATGATTCAATAGTCAAGTGAAGGATGTTGCAAGCGGTAACATGAGTACCTTCAATTTAGTTTGAACTTTATAAGTTAAACAATATCTATTTAAATCGGCGTAATAACCAGTAACACGTGTGCACTGTATCGGGGCTTGGACGAAAGAGGGAAACTACGCACTCAAGTGCTGAAACTTTTGGAGTGTCACTGAGTACTGTTCGACGACATCTACACGCTGCGAATATCCATAATTATAAGCCAGCCAGAAAGATTCAACTTACTGACGATCATCGCACCAACCGAGTAAATTTTGCTACTCGTTATTTAAATTTCGACTGGGAAAACGAAATTGTTATATTTACCGACGAAAAATGCTTCAAGTCAGATAGGGATGGCCGAAAAATTTTATGGAAAAGAAGTGGCCTACGGTTCAACCCTAAAAACGTATTAGACTTGAGAACAAGTGGGCGGTTAACATTAGGTAAGTAAATGATTATATTCTTTAACATAAAATAAATTAATAATAACATAAAACTAATACATACAATATCAATATATATATATTATATTTCTAATTATTATTGCTGCTGACATTGATTTACATATTGCAACAGATTTGAAAAGGTTTATTATTTTAGGTTACTGGGGATGGATGTCTTCAATGGGCCCAGGCGAGCTAGTGGAAATAGGTGGCCGCATGAACAGTGAGCGATACCTTGAAGTGTTGAATGACGTAATGCTGCCTTCAGTGCGGGTCGCATATCCAGAAGGACAAATTTACCTGGTTCAGGATAACTCATCAGTGCATCGGTCCCGAATTGTGCAAGACTGGCTAAATGCACAAGAAGATATAACGGTGTTTGAGTGGCCGGCTAAAAGCCCGGATCTTAACCCTATAGAAAACTTATGGCGTCAGATGGTTTTAAACTGGGACTCAAGTGAAATAAAGTCAAAAAAAAATTGGATGAAGAGGTAAACAGAACTTGGGAACTAATGCGAAATAGTGCCGCATGTTTTAATATGGTGTCGGGGATGATAGGTCGTCTTCAAGAAGTGATAGACAGTGAGGGCCATCCTCTCCGTTATTAATGCAGTTTATCGATTCTTACCCAGGACAAATCTTTGTGTGCTGAACACGATTGTTTGTAATGTGTCTGGGTGTAATTAATCTAAAAAAAATATTTAAAATAAGTATTATATCCGTTGTCTAGTATCCATATCACATTAAGGTGCTTATTTTAGGCTAGATGACGCTGTGTATAAAGTGTCCTAACATTCAATAATAATATTATATTATTAATCAGTCTTGTCTAGGCCGCGTTTTGATGCGGACGTGTTTGCTGACTTATACTCGTATAGTGTAGCGCGACGTCAGCCGTTGCATGTATTGCGATGAGTTCGCAACTTGTCGCAAACGAATTACTGGCGTTCCTGCAACAGAAGCTGGATGTGATGGACGAGCTGTCGGCTATCCAGATCTGTTCATCAAGTTTCAGCCATGAAGATATAGCTGCCTCCAAGCGGCTACTGTACAGCGTACTCAATAAGAGCGACCAGATGGTGTCCCGCCGGCGTGACGGGACAAGGAAGAGCATACAGGATATCATCACGCTGCTTAAGGCAACCGATCCCGACGACGTGCCTACGTTTGTGGCCCAGGACTTATCGAAGCTTCCTCCGGTCACATTCGATCACGTCGACGTTACCTGCTTTTTAAAGGATATAAAGGCGAGCTTGGCGGACATCCAGACAAAGTTGGCGAAAACCGAGGATATCGTTGTGAATTTGCGTAAAGAACTTGTTACTTTACGTGAGAGCTACAGCGGTATCTAGGTCACCACCTAACGCCAACATTAACACGCGCTGCGAAGCTGACCTCAATTTGAGTTTTGCGTCAGCAGTTTTGTCGCCGTCCGTGTCGCCGTCATCGAGTGCACACACACTTGCACCTGCCCCCGCGGCCCCTACCTGTCAAGCCGCTCGAACCCTGCGCCCCGCTCCGCTGCCCGTGCTTGCAGCTCCCGCGAAACTACGAGGTTTTGTTAGTGTAATCAAGACCGCTCCACCGAAGCCACTACCTGAGAAGGTATCGGATGTGGCTAATGATGAGTTTGTGACGGTGCAAAGTAGGAAGCGCCGATCGCGAACCAAAGGGAACCGTTGCGGCACAGATGCAACGCAGTCCAGCACAGCGCTGCGTGCCGCAGTACCGAGTACACTAGTGTATATATCCCGCCTACACTACACCACTAAGGCGGAGAACATCGTGGAGTACGTGCGCAAGAAGGGCAACTTCGCGCCGAGACTACAGCTGTTGGAGTCCAGCCGCAACGTCAGTTTCCTGTCGTTTGTGGTGCGAGTGCCCAACAGTTGCCTGGGCCTCGTCATGCAGGAGAACTTCTGGCCACAGGGCGTGGTATTCCGTCGCTTCCGCGGATCGTTACCACCGGAACGCAAAAGGACCTAAGTGCGATAGTGAAGTGTTTACTTACACTAGTCTTAAGGTTCTATCACACAATATCTACATATATGTATTCTTAGTTTTAAGGTATTTATCTATGGGCCGTAGAATAAGTTTATACCACCTGTAACTTTTCTATTTGTTGCCTGAAATAAATAAATAAAAAAAAAAAAAAAAACCTAATCCCATTACAAGTTTTTGTTTACAAGTTTAGTAATCTTCTAATGTGTTAACGATGCACCATCTGACCTCACATATTTTTCTAATGTTGTGTTAAAAGGGTTACCTACTTATCAGAAAATGTGATCAAAGAGGAAGATGTATATTGCTATACTGTTATAGTTTAGCATGTTGCTTCTTTCTTTGTGATTCACAGGAACAAATAACATTTCATTTTTCAACCATTCTATTATATTCAAAGATTATACAGAGTGTAATAAATTAATGTTTGCAACTTTAAATAAATAAGTAAATAAATATTGTAGTTATGTTTCTAGAATTATCTAATATTAAGTAAACATTTTATACTTCACTTAGGGTATTGTATTTTGTCAATAAATTTAGGTCAGGTAAAATTTAAAAACAAGTAACCCCAATTTAACTCAGATAGAAAAACTGTATACTCAACCAGGAAATGTAATTCGAGAAATAAATTAATATTGTTTATGCAATAAGCGTATCTTTTCTTACAAACCTCATACCTACTATAAAATTTGATTCCTTAAATATTAATTAACAAAAAGTGCTTAAGAAAATAAAAAAAATATATGAATAAAAAAAGAACTTGTGTCCGAGGATTTGAACCCCAGTTGCCGTGTCCACAAAGCATCGGTCATAACCACTAGACCAACATGCCATATACACAATGATTCAAAAAACTTTAATGCTTTCATGTCATTATCAAGGGGGGTTCCTTTTCTCTGAAGCTTACTGTACAAGGGCACTACTTATTCCTAAAGGAATCTCTTCCAGCAGGCCTGAGAGGAGAAGTAAGAGTGAAAAGGCTACGTGTGTGCAGTGCAAGTAAATAAATAAACCTACATCAACTATGGGTGCTATAATATATACATAGATAAATATATACTATGCTATCTATACAGTACTTACATATACTACTATATATAGCTAGGGTAAAGAGGACAGATAATGTGATTTGACTTTACTTTTAAAGAGAGTCTTTAAAAGGAAAGTCAAAAGTAAAGTCTTTAATAGAAAGAAAGACTTTACTTTTAATCTTCATCAGCGCTTCTAGCAGTTGCTTGTGAAAATTCACAAGCCAAGCAAGAGCTAAAGTACTCTGGTTACTACAACATCTCCAAATTGCAGTTGTTTCGACCCACGCATCTACCAAACTCGTTTTCTCTATGACGTCATTGATTTTTTTCTTCTTTTTAGGTATGCGTGGATCTGTGTCACAAATGTATATAAATCCTGTGCCTTGGCAGTATACCAGTGAAGAATAAGATAATGTTTTATTTATATAACTATTATATTATGTATTCCCAAGGGACCGGTTGTAAGGTCAATCATATTTATCTGTTAGCGAACATGGTTTGATTAGATAAGCTAACACAACGGACGGTTTCACCTCATTCTAAGCCATGTGCTTAGAAAATGAATGTCTTATAAGACTCAACACCACAACACTTGAATTGGTCAACTCTGCTCGGCATGAGATGATTAAGAGTTAAGCCAGTATTGCGATTCTGCAATAGAATGCGCAAAATGTCTCGTAACTCAATGGTTGACCAAGTTTGACTTTCATCTAAATAGGGTTGACTCGGGGAAGTTTTAATCTACCATGCAGGATTTTGGGTAACATGATGTTTGAATTATTTATAAGTGCTTTACATAATTATTGTACTATTATTATTTGGTGTGCGTCCATAATCATTTTATGAATATAATTATGCTTGTTATTTAGACCTATTTGTACTTAATTTTAGATAAAATTTTCCATATTTTTTTAGAATAACGTTTTCCTTAGTTTGTTTGCTATATGTGGATTTAATTTGTGAGAAAAATAACAGTTAAGCTCGAGGTTCGCATTAATAAAACCATAATTTAATTTCTATGACATTTTTTTATTTTCACTTACTATTTAGGGTCCCGTCAAGTACTTAACTAAAATATAACATATACCTATAGAAAATTCGTAAATGCTTCGGCACGCGATACTTTACATATCTACCTAAGTTTTTTTAACAAGAATGAATTACCTAAAAATGAAAGTGTTGCTAATTGCTATGTGCGTAATGATAAACAACGGATCATCCATTCCATATATTATGTAATCTGACGGCTTATTTATTTCAAAGCCCCGACTGACGATGCGCATCTTCCAAAAATTACAGAGTATTTCTTCTCTTTGGTTGGACTTCGGTGTCCTCCAAATGGAGCATTTCAAATATATTGAGATCCATACAGCCAGTCTAAATGGACGTCGTCCGCGGCCAATCAACGATGGACGGAATCCAAATCATATATTGGTAGGTACTAGGTGCCAATCGTCAGTGGGGGTCTAACATTCCGTAACAAGCCACAACCATTTTTGATGAACTTTGTTACAACGTACAAAATATTATTCTTTCAATAAACTTCTTCCTCTTCTTTAAGCCGTAGAATTTCTGATTTATTCATGAAGTAGTAAGTTGGCTGGCGGCCCTTGAGATCTTTGAGGACACGTTTCGCTCCGGCTCGGATCAGGACTCTGCTTAGAGATTCTATCTTTTCGACCCCCATTGCGTAGTGCAGCGGCGTACGTTCCAGCTGTATTTAAATAGAATAATTGTTTTTTAGGATTATATTGGATTCTGTATTTGGATATCGGAGCAAGCCGGATTTCGTCCTAACCGATCGTGCACAGTTCAAGTCAACACACTGCGTATCATACTTGAACAGGCATCAGAATGGTAAAGAGAGATGTATCTGACCTTTGTGGACTTCGAAAAAGCCTTCGATACGCTGAGGTGGACTTGTATCTGGGACCGCCTGACGAAATTGGAGTCCCCGAGAAAATCACCATCTTTTCCTCATCGCTCTTGATGGTATGATGCATCACACGGCATCTACAACGCGCAGCGGCATAGAGTGGGGACTATTCAGCGTCTTGGAGGATCTGGATTATGCTGATGACCTATGCCTGCAGAGCCACACTCGCGCTGACATGCAGACCAAATTGAACGACTTGCAGAGAGAGGCTAAGAAGATGGGACTAAAGATTAACACCCGTAAGACCCAGGAGATGAGGTGTGGAGCGACAAGCTCTTTGCCGCTTCTTATTGGCACAGAGGCTGTGGAGCGAGTTCACAAATTTACATACCTCGGAAGCGTCGTGTCAGAGACTGGAGGAACTGAAGGGGACATCGCTTCTAGGATTGCCATAGCTCGAGCTACAGCTCCGCCCCGTATGGCAATCACGTAAATTGACACGGAGAGTTAAACTCAAGATATTCCGGTCTAATGTAAAAACCGTATGCGTGGAAGAAAATACCGCGAGACGTGGAAGGTCACAAAGGACATCACGCGCCAGTTGCAAGTCGTTATCAACCGATGCCTTCGTAGGATTCCCGGTATATACTGGCCCGAGAAAATCTCCAACTTGAACTTCTAGGAGCGCTGCAGTGAGACTCCGATCGACCAACAAATAAAACGCCGCAAGTGGAGTTGGATTGGCCAAACTCTCCGAAGGGACCAGAATCACATACCGAGGCAACCTCTCGACTGGAACCCCCAAGGAAAGCGCAAACGTGGTCGCTCGAAACAGACCTGGCGGCGGACTATTGCTGCAGAAGTGAGTGCACTAGGGAAGACTTGGAGCGAAATAAAGCGCGAAGCTCAAGACCGAACGGGATGGCGATGCACTGTGGAAGCCCTCTACCCCATCTAGGGGACTTAGGACCTTAAGTCAAATATTTGGATATAAGTCCCATAAAATTTGTAATGGTTCATCATCATCTTAACCCATTTGACGCCCACTACTGGCCATAGGCTTACCCCAAAGAGGGAGGAGTTCAGCCTACATATACCACGTTGGCCAGACTGTTAATAATTATAATTGTGGTTGTAATGGTTACCAAAAAAAGAGTGTTTCTACCTATGGTGTTATTCACCCTTAAATAAAATCGCAAGATTCCTATAAAATGGAAAAAGTGATAATAAAAATCATCTCTAAGTTCTATTAATTGCTAGATTCCTTGACTCATGGTACTAGCGATGGCTCATGGTAATAAAAAATCACCACCAGTTCCATTTTCTATTTTATTTAACTACCGTGCTTATATATCGACGAGAGCGATGTGTCGCAAGCTAGGTATAACAAATATCTCACATTATCCCCAACGCGCAGTAAGTCGGGGTAAGTTTGCGCTAGATATGCAACAATGTCTTCATTTTGTGCGAGGACTGCGACGTGCAAGGCTGTTCTACCGAAAGTGTTCCGACTGCGGGCAAGAGTCCGTGCACCATCGCCAGACAAGATGCTTTGCACCTTATCTAGGTCTCCTTTTCTAACAGCACTGTGCAAAGACTCGCGGGAATCCTGAAACATAATTATGGTTGCTGCCATCACTTAATGCTTTATCACAGAAACTACTTAAGAGATTCAGTAAAACCAAGTGAAAGACTGGAGTGGTGAACAATATTGAAAGTGCTTTTATGATTTAACCGACCTCAAAAGCGGTTATAGAGTCTAGCAGGTTGCCCATCTCAGTGTGACCGCGCTGTGCTATAACCTCTGTGATTGTAACGGCTTCTTCATCCTCAACATCGAGAATGTGGTCATATCCTTCCAGAAGTAATTCCATTATCTTCTCCGTATTTCCTAAAACGTTATTAATTATATTAGAAGTCTTTTTTGGTATTCGGCTTCTCAAAAACGGCCATAAGGGGTTCTTGGGTCGCCCACCACCGCAAAAAAAGTCTGCATTGCAGTGCGTTGTCGCGAATGAGGAATTAGATTGTTCCTTGCTAGTACAATAATACCTAAGTATACAGCCAATACCTAAGTTAGGGAATGATAGGTCTAACGTCTGAACGGGAACTGTTCCACCTGTGAACAATTGGAAAAACTAAATCCCGTCAGAGTTGTGGCTGCCGTCAGATACCTAGTATTATATCCCTATCATTTCTTGCAATACTCTCTCCATCGCAAGGTTGCTCGGAAGAGTTTGCTTTATAGTGATATATGAAACGTGTGCCTATGAAACTTTATTTTAAAGTATGTATTACGAGCCCTTTTTGTTTTTGCTTTTTGGTTTCCACACTAAAAGTATGTACCAAAATTATTATTATCGTTAGCTTTAAAAATATAGGATGGTTCAATTCTTATTACCTCTCGCGGCTAAATGTAACACCCATTTATCTATCTCACTGGTATTTTCTGGTACGTTAGCTTGTATGGAAACGTCTCGAGCAGTCCTGTATAATTCATCTCTGTAACCCAAGTTAATATCAGACTCCTGCAGAAGTTGGAATAGCGCGTTCCGTGTATGAGTGCGTGCGGCTGCGAAGTGAAGCATTGATTGACCATGTTCATCCTGATAAGAAAAGATTTCTGCAATTACTTATCAATTAAGCATTCATTTATCGCTACTCACGACCTCATTGCGCTGAACTTTTGATTGCTATATCCGTGAATGCTCTTGTGTTAAAACTAAATATTTTCTTAAAGTGCCAAAACTGATTTTTTTTGTATGCAATGATTGCCACTAGAAAACATATCCCCACGTATGTTTCAAAGATAAGTGAAATATAAATACCTCTCCTAGGACCATTATTTTTTAAAGTATAACGGTTATCCGCCTTTGTGTCCATACCAAAATCGTAATAACATTCGTATCAGTTATATCTAATAACAACTATATTTGTCTAGGTTAAGTTTTTTTTTAATTCGACGGCCGAAGGCAGTGGCCGCTCCTACGTCCGTTGCCGGGTGTCTCTGGTAATACCAGAAGGTATTTCCAGTGGCGCCCTGAAACCTAGGATTACTCTCAAAAATTCAATTTCATGTAGCAACATCAAATCGCATTTAACGTTAAATTGAATAAAAATTAACAACTCATACATTTTTGTACTAACTTTCGTACACTTATGAAATGGATAAAATGTGACAGTGTACACATTATTTTTGTTCGTGACTGTATTTACCCTAGTGGCACTACTAAACGCGGTTTCCGGAGCGTCAGGGCTGGTGATTGTTTGTGGCTCTACTGCAACCACATCGATAGGCCGGCTGGGCCTTGTAGCCGTTCTGTTTCTAATCTCGCTTGGTATCTGCGTCACTGGTGGTGGCAACTGTTCGTTCTCCACCTCAGCCGCTTCTTGCGTCACCATCATGTTCGTTTTCTGCACAGAGAAGAGTAAAATTGGGAATAATAAGACATTGGTTATCTACCAGTAGACTGAAATGGATAATGAATCAATTTTTTCGTCAGTAACTTTGCGGATTCCACGTAATAAGTGGCAAGTGCACCACTTGCTGATGAGGTTGGCTAAGGTTTCTAAGAACCCATGGATAACAAAGCTGTCACAAAAACAAGTAATCTCTTGATTTCACTGACCAAACTCTTATGTTCTGAACTTTATAATTTCAATATGGATTGTAATTTATTGAAATATTGTTCTGCGCGAAACTTTGAGTCGAATGCACTATCATAGCTAAGGCTCATTGTTTGAAGGGTTTGACGCACTTCTCATATGGCACACTTCTCATATGGCACACTTCGCAACTGGTGCTCTTCTCAATCGGTGCACTTCGCAAAAGGAGCACTTTTTAAGATGAGTGGAGATTTGGGAAAATTATCTAAAAATTAAAGAATCTTTGATTTTGCGTAGGTAATTTTCTTAAAAATATAATCAACAAATAACTTTCAAGTAGGTACACACTTACTTAAACTTAAACAATTTTCAATAATAATATAAAAAGTCACACGAAAGTAATAATAAAAATATGTAAGAAGAAAGATTAGATTTACAATATTATATTTTTCTTTAAATTAAATTATAATATTATAAAGGTTATTGATATAATATGATATTATATCGTGTCTTTATTATGAAAACTTTTGTCTGTAAATCTAATTTTTTCTTACATAATTATATTTTTATTATTACCGAGTGACTATTTTTGAAAAAATAAAAATGTTATAGGTAGTGATTATGCAGAGTTTAATTAAAATTATTTTTGTTTTGTTATTATTATTTTGCAGTAGGTAAATCTTTCACTTAAAAGGTATTTGTTGATTATATTTTTAAGAAAATTACCTACGCAAAACCAAAGATTCTTTCATTTTTAGACAATTTTTCCAAATCTCCACTCATCTTAAAAAGTGCTCCTTTTGCGAAGTGCACCGATTGAGAAGAGCACCAGTTGTGAAGTGTGCCATATGAGAAGTGCACCAGTTGCAAAGTGTGCCATATGAGAAGTGCACCAGTTGCTAAGTTCACCATTTGAGCATGGTGTACAAGTTGAAAAGTGCACCAAATGCGTCAAACCCTGTTTGAAGAGTCCTTAAATAATATTAAGTATCCCCAGAAGTTACTTAGTATGTGTTGATATATTTAGCCTGTATAACGTCCGTAGTGTAGTATAAGTAGGTGTCCACGCCTATTAATTGTAGAGATTAAGTCAAGTAATTAGGTGAAAATATACTAACCTGTATGTCTAGCATTGGCTTCTCACGCTCAGGAAAGTTATGAAGAAATGACGCAAGAAAGGCCACCGGATCTTGAGGCTTAATATTTGCCACTTCGGTTAGACCTTTGATCAAAGGATCACCGAGAGCTGTGAAAATATCGTTCACATGAACGTTATTGTTGACCGCCATTATTGTATTAATGTCACAATATTATTAAAACTTTAGTAGTCTTACACTTAGCGAGATATCTGCCCTCCTCGGTACGGAACGCGGGAATGTCCATGTGGCCATTGTCGACATGGTTCACGCCTGAAAAACGATCAATTATTCATTGTGACGGCCTTCAATGCTGTAGGTGGGTGGTGGAGGGGTGCTAAAGTACATCACACAAGTGAACTTTTACACAGCTGTGAACGACTGGTAGGGGCTGAGGGTGGGCTATTAAACTCCCATAGTGGAACTGGTCAGAGAGAAAAGCTCTATTAGCACTTAGCAATCATAATTGCTATGACCTATTCGATCGATCAGTTTAACCAGTAGTAGTAGTAGTACTTTTATGAGAATTTAATTTCAACGCGTCATCGTACCTATAATATTTATTTGACGTAAAACTTAATTAAGTAATCTTTGTACTATTATATAAACATCTAAAACAACCTAATGTTGGAAAGACAAAGGTGTTTAATGGTGAATGTGCAATTAAAAGCATTAATTTCAGTGTGTAAGCGTGAACGTTTTTGTTAAAATAATCTAGTGAAGACTCACACGAACACGCCACCACACACACATTTAAAATAATATGGTACTGACCTAAAAACGTATACGTAGAGACAAACACTTAGATTCCATTCAGATTTGCAACCATTCATTGTAGAGACCATTTAAAACCTATAATCTTTCCAACATTTGATATATTTAATACCTAGTAAAATGTGAATGATGTGTAAAGGTGAAGGGATTAAAAGAACTATAATATTAATATTCTAGTAAGGTAATATTTAGATTTTTTCTTTTTTTTCTGGGCTCTCCTGGCTTGTCAAGCTGCTTCTCTTTCGCCGAAATATGTTTGATAACAGTGTTGCTATATGAGCAGAGTTTTGCATCGATAAATCTTTTTCAAGGTGAAGAAGATTAGAAACAGCTGTGACGAAATCATTAAAGCAGTTTGACTCAGTTATTTTCAAGCATTGGTAGTTGCTAATTCTAGCAATATCAGCGCTTAATGTCTCCCTGTACTGCAAACCTCTCATAGCACACAAGTGCTTCATATTTTCAGGATCTTTTGATAATCCAGGAAAATTTACAATAATGTTTATACGGATACCAGCTCCTAAAAATGTAGGTCTGGCTGACAAATGTCCTAGTTTAGGATGCCACACGAAGTCAAGTTTTTCGTGTAGATAAGTCATGATGTAAGATAATTTACTGAATGGTAGACCTATTTCCCCTGGGCATTCTTGTGATGAAGACACTATTACACGTATATGGTCGTGCACGTTAATCCATACAGCAACACTTTTGTCGTCACAGACAAACACTCCTCGCCCATAAGGCCAATGTCCACCGTGTAATCTCATACTATCGTCAATTTCTTCTCTGTCGCAAAGAGCTATCAACAAGCCATTTGACGCTAGCGTAGCACAAATCTCTGAAGGCTTTTCAAGAACTTCATTCAGCGTGTAATATGTGCCGCCTTTCTGATCGGATTCAGGATTGGGTTGTTCACAAAATTTTGAAAAATCTTCCTGTAGCAATATTGTAGTTACAATCCGCTCTATTGTTTCTAGTTTACCTACTTTCAAATTTAAAGGTAGTTCAAAGCCTTCTAAGTTCCTAGCACATTCTATTGCTCCAGAAAGTATAAATTCATCATTATCATCAATGTTTAATTCAACCAGAGGTTCAGTAGACAACTTTGCTGATGAAGATTTTAAGAAATCAGTTTTCGGGTGCATTGGCAACTCTGAATTAACGTTAATGTTATGAAGATCCTTTACTAATGGTATTAGAAATTCATTAAAAACTTCGTATACGTAGTAATCAGGTGCAGTTATACCCCCTGGAAAATCTTCTTCAACTGTCTGAACAATATTTTTATTATCGGGAAGTTTTTTTACCGCCGGCCAAATAACATCAAATAGATCATGATCAAGCTTAGTGACTCTATGTTTAATAGAATCAAAAACCGGCCTTTTTAGAAATCTTCCAAGCACAAGAGGTGGTGTCGCTCGGTTGGATGAAGCCGACAAAGGTGTACGGGCTGGTCTAGCTGAAGCGAGAAGGCGGTAACATCGTTCCAGAGTATCCAAAGCTTCAGGCGTGTCCAAGAGGCGTCGAGAAGATACTTGATCCTCGGGCACTGGACATACTCAGAATATAAGACATTTCTTCAATTAAACAAAGCAAGTACATAATTATGATAATATTATTATATGATTAATACTTTAAATAAGTGGATGGATAGAAGCTTACTTATGAAACTGGGACTACATACCTTTGTCGGTAAACATATTTTTCACATCATCTTCACTTATACCATAATCTAATAGGAGTTGATCAAAGGGCAAGATGGAAGGAATCTTTTGATAATCCTCAGCCGACTTCCCATTCTGTACAAAATGAACAATTCTTAAATTTCCATTGAAGCAAGAACATGCAATAGTACAAACTATAGTGTAACTGTAATGCATACATCATCTAAATCTTTTGAATTGGCACCCAGTTGTTGCAGCAGGTTGTAGTAATATCCATTGTCCGGTAATACTGCTGAGTAGTGTAAAGCAGTTCTACCTTCAAAATCTACCGCTGAGAGAGTTTCAGGAAACCTATAACAAAATAAATGGAAGCTATGGTACAGAACAGCTTTGTAGTTCATATGTATAAAGACAGATATCGATGGCGTTAATGCTTCCATCTCAAAATCATCGTTTCCTAGCTGCTGTGATAGGATACATTTCACCTAAATGGCGTCCTTTTCGGATACGCTAGCATCTTACACTATAGTTGTATATTTGAGCGTGTTTGTTTTATTTTGCTGTTTTATTAAGTTATAAATTTTCAATTATACATCACTACGCAAAAATTGTGTTGACTTACCGACCACCCAAGTATTTCATTATATTGGTTTTCCCGAATATAGTAGCCACATGTAAAGGTGTTGCTCCATTTGGTGAAATTGGATCTCTAGCTATAGCGAATTTTCTTCTGTCCAACGCAGCTTGAAGATCTCTGATATTTCCTTCCCGTGCAGCAACGTGAACTTTGTTTATTTTTTGCTAAAAAATAGTTGACTTTAGATTAGAGATTTTTGTAAACGATAACTGACATTTTAAATTTTAATGCCTCTGGTCTAATTACCATATATGTTGGAACATTATCTAGAAATGCTTGTAGTTCAGAATTCCTCGAATGTCTTCCTATAAGTCTTGATCCTTCACCATTTAAAACTAACGTGGCCAGCATTTCCATATTTGCATTACTGATTAAATCTGTTACCTCTGGGTCTATTTCATTATCCTGTGAAGTGAGAAAAAGTATATGAACTCTTGTCAAAGCTTTTTGTGTTTAGTGTACACTGCAAAGGTTGCCTAAATAAAATTACTGGGTAGGAAATACACAGAACTAAGAAGCTGGCAAATCAATTCATGACAGTGGTGTTAGGTGTCTGTGAGGATTACACAGTGCTACAATGATGCTTCTATTCTAAGAACACCACAATCAGCTAATTAATTTACTTATTACCTTCTTTAGTTGGCCAGTCTTACTTGGTGGTACAAGTTAACGATATACTCACAACAACAAGAACTTCTCCTTGTACTGATTCCTCTCTTCGCGTCACACTTGCATCTTGTGAATCTTGTTCAGCATCTGCATTTATGAGACCTTCTATAAGACTTTCTTGTGAACTTCGGCCGTCCGTTCCGTTTCCTTAATTAGCAAAATAATCATAAATATTGAACTTGTCAGGGACCCTCTTATAACCGATTTATAATAAAGAGGATTGTATATTGATTGTTTCGTGTATAGTGCCAGAAGAGATTTCAGCTTTACCTCTCTTGGCACTTCCCAAGTCAGACATTTCTGCTGTACTTTTAAGGTTTGATTCGCTGTATTCGGATTGTGATTCTCCTGGTACTTGTACATCGTCGTCATCTTCAATATGTCCACCATTAGTATTACCTTCGGATTTTTTAGCATTATCTTCTGGTACATCGTCTAATTCCTTATTTAAATTTTTAATTAACGCATGATTCTGAGTTTCAGTGATTGAATTTTGATTTTCACAGTTTTCAGGTTCTTCATTGTGTTCATCAGCGTTGTTATAATTTTCATGTTCATAATCATTATTAGATTTATGATTATTATGCAACATTTGTTGATTTTCTTCTACATATTCTTCATCCGTATTTAATTCAGTATGTAAATTATTTTTATCCTCAGGATTATTTTCATTACAATCATTTTCACCTTGCTCAATATTCTGTTCATTATTATTTTTAGCATGCTCCGTTTGATCAACTTGATGTTCAGTTTCTTCACCTGAGCTCTCTGTGTGTTGTTCGTCATGTGTTGCTTCTTCAGTGCTGTCCGCATCATCTTGTTCTTCCTCGTCATTGTCAACTACCTGACTACCTTCATCATTGACAGGGTCATCATCATTGACAGGGTCATCATTATGGTGCAAGTCCTCATTATGGTGCAAGTCCTCACCATTAGCAGTATCATCTATTTCTGTATGTTCACCATTTGTTGCCAAATCTGTATCAATTTGTAAAATTTCAAAGTCCGCCTTCGATTCAATTTCATTTATTATATGTTCGTCATCAACGGCGTCATTAGCTTCTAAACCAGGCTCCTCTGAATCAATATTATTTTGTTCTTCTTGTTTATCTTCGTTTTCCTTGATTTCTTCTACATCGTGAGGTGGCTCATGAAATTCTTCCACTACGGATTCCTAAAATGCATAAAATAAATATTCATGCAAATGTTTATAGAAAAGCAATGCAACTCAATGTTAATAATTACATTCCATGGCAATGTGACATGCGATGCTCACCTTATTACTTTCTACATATTTATTATTTTCACTTTGAATTGTATTGTCTAATTCAGGCAAATTGTTAATAAACTCATGCGTGCTGCTGCTTTTCATTCCACCAGTTCGGTTGTAAGTGGTGTCAGAGGCAGTATTGGTATTTGTGTCTTTTGATGAAATGTTTTCATTGGATGCTTTCATGTGCCTTCGTCTAGATTTTTTATTCAACTCAGCTATCATTTCGGTATCCAAGAGCTTCCAATCCCAAGAGCTTGGATATGCACTTGAAGGTGTTCTAGGTGCATCAGGTACTGTTTTGAACATATTTTTATCAATGTCTTGTGGCCTATTTTTGTAATAACCTGGCGTTCTATTTTTCTAAAAACAAATTCATAGGTTTACGTTGTGGTAACATATTCGACTGCTTCGGTGGCGTGGTCGGTAGTGCATCGGCTTTCGACTCCGGAGTCTCGGGTTCGATTCCCGGGTCGAATCAAATATTTGTGTGACCCACAAATGTTTATTTCGGAGTTTGGGTGTTTTCTATGTATATTATGTATGTATTTAGAAATATATAAGTATGTTTATCAGTTGTCTAGATCCCATAGCACAAGCTTATAGCTTAGTTTGGGGCTAGATGACCTTGTGTGAGAATGTCCTAAAATATTAAAAATATTAAAATATTATTATATTATATGTCAATATTTAAGATTGTTAAAATGATGAATATAAGTGACATGGACTAAATATCAAACAATATTCTAAAAATAGACTTACGTTGTCGACGATGCTTTCATCAGCTCCAAGATCGATTAAAGTATTGTAAGTGTGTTGTTCATCTCTAACAGACGCAGCGTAATGAAGAGGAGTACGACCATCATTGTCCACGTAGTTTATGCCTTCCGGATACCTCTCTACAATGTATTTCAGGATTCCACCATGACCTAGACCTGCAGCCTAGAAAAAAATAGTTATACAATTTAGATGTTTGCCGAGATGTTTGAAGAATAGTATTTATCAAGAGCGCAAGGCCCCACTAAGATATTAGGGTTCCAAACCGACTTATCTTGCTAGTGGTGCACCTGCCGAGCGACGGCTTCTGAATGATTCTGGCAGACATTCCTGGTTAGTGGCACCAGGCTAGCCAACTATTACATGGGAGAGTGGCGAAGCATATCTGCCACTGTCAAGTTCTTAGGGAAGCAGAAGTAATCGGGCTGTGTGTGAGTATATATCAATCACACAAAACTGATATTTTCATACATTAACATTAAAAAAACAAACCCATTATTAAAACTAGTCTGAGGCCGCAGCCATGCAATGAATTGCAACCTTGGACATTCGAAGGGTTATCTTGTTTCTTGAACGCCGAATTTACTGCTGTTGAGGAGTATAAGTATACCTTATGTAAAACTGTCATATTGTTGACATCTCTGCTTGATAATGCCTGGGGTGGTATTGGGTCTCCAGCGTGCTTCATCAAACCTTCTAAGTTATTTTGCACCACGTCATTGTGGATGTCACGGATCGAATTCTGAAATAAGATACCCTATCTCATCAGAATATAGATCCTACTTTAAAAACAAAAAAATTTAATTTCACACGTAAAGTGCAGTATCAAAATATTAGATTACTACTAACTTTGATATTGCAATTTATTAAGCAAGTGAGCGAACACACTAAATTAAAAGAGTATGTATAAGTATGAATTCCTAAATTTTAGCTCACAAGACTATTATTACGAGTTTGTATGTCTTAATATATTTGTTCGGCAATCATCAATCTTGCAACTCAATTTTGAGAGCTGAAACTCGATTGAGCTGAAATTTTAAATACACATTCGGTTTGGATGACAATACATGGTTAACCTTGTGACGTCATTCTAAATCCAACATGGTGGCTCATACAAGATGGCGGACTAATTATATATTAGTAATGCACTTCTACAATATGGGTATCAAATGAAAGGGCTTTCTGAGCCAACTCGAAACTTCTTTTATTATCAACTTATAACGTCATTACTAATTTTATATATTATAAAAGCTTGTCGCGAGATTTACCTAGTGAGTACTCGTATTTACAGGACTGAACAGCGTGCTACGAGCCATGGTCTCTAGCGAGAGCCAGTGGAACGCGGCCGTTTCCTTCTGCGAGCAGGTTATGCTCGTGAAGGAGACGGCCGGAAGGGCGAGGGAGCGTATCCTCCCCGCTGAGTTCCGAAGTCTGCGGCGAGGGCGCCGCACACGTGACTACGCCCAGGACCATCGACCTCCATGATCGGGGCCTGAGGACGATGGATTAGCAACCCACCGTCCCTACAGAAGCAGGCTAGAAGGGCTGCGTGATGTGGGGCTTCACCCCATGCACGCCTTCACTCACCGACGCGGGATAAAACCCGACCCTAGAGATGCGGGGTAACACCCGACCACCACGCAGTGGCCACTCAAGTGACCAAGGTCCGCCGGGTGCCACTGGGAATTCTTTCAGTATCTACCGGAGGCACTCGGCAATGGACGTAGGTGCGGCCGCAGCCACAAGCCGCGGATTAACAAAAAAAAAAAAAAAAAAAAAAAAAAAAAAAAGGACTGAACAGCGACAAGCTAAATGTCAATTGTGTATTTTTTTATATATAAATTGTGTATTGACGTTATAAGTTGATACTAAAAGTTTTAAAGTTAAAGTTTATTTTGGTCTTGTTAGCGCATTTAAATAAAAGCTTGTTTTTAAAAAAAGATTTTTTTTACTTTTAATTTATTTGTTCGTCACCTCAACAACTTGACAAGTGCTCACAGAAATGGATATTGCGATATGGAAGGAAAACAACACATTTCAAATCAATTCTTGTTACAAATCATGTTCTAATTGTCTGGTTTAAAATACTATTCTCGAATGTTGTTTGTCTACCACTATGATGTTAAATAAGCATAAGAAAGAAAGAAGAAAGAAGCTAAGTATGACTTTATAACTAACCATAATGTAAGGTACAGCTTCTAAGAACCGTTTGACGACTGGCTGGTTAGAAACCTCGCTGAGCAGTCGGGAACCATGACCTTCCCACACGACGCGCTGCAGCCGCGCCATGTCGCAGTCGTGGCACCATATCCGAATATTGTGACGCTTGATTACTTGACCTGAGGAAATTAAGGTTTGAACTAAGTAAATGCTTTATTTTTGATAATAAATCCTAAGGTTATTCTGAGCGTAGACAATGGCGCAATTACACTTGGTCGTTAGCATGTATCCATTCGGACATACGAGCAAGTGTAAATCAACGGAGTTGAGTAACGCTCATTCGCTAACTTTCGTTTCGCAATAGACTAAGGATTAGGTTTACTTTAAAGACCGCCAGAACAAGGGAGAAGTTATCAACTATTAAAGTATGATGATGATGGATAGGATGATGAAGTAATTCCGGTAGGTGGATCCAATGCTAACCTTGATAGCACGATCTAGAAATTATGATATGCAGCAAAGATTGAATGTTGGTATTGGTCAGAGCATTCCCCCTTTACTATATTTGGCAGATACTATAATTTAGTGTAGGTAGGTATAATTTTAAGTTCCTGATGGACTTCCAATGTACTAATTAAAAAACATTCACCACTTCATAATAATTATATTCAAATGTGTGAGTTTTGAACACATGTAGCGATTCTTATGAAACTTTTCTAATAATTTTAATCTTAATAGGGTTTCTTGTTAGTTACAGTTAAAAGAAATTAACATAATTAAGTATTAAACTCGAACATAATTATGCCTCAGCTTGTACCGAGAATTGCAATCGATTTTAAAGTTCAAGGCTATTCACAATAAAAAAAGGTGGAAAACACCTTACATTTATGAATACATCGCATTAATTATTAGACGATAACTAAAAGTTTTAGATTTTCTTTCACGCCAGCACGCGTGCCTTTTATAATACTTTTTAAGGACTGTAGTTTACTAAATATCTATCCGACATTGACTGAAATTACAGATTATTTTTTTAACGTGGCAATGCTTCGCTGGATTCGTACTTATATCGAGCATGTTTAAGAATTAATAAAACTTTAACAGTCTACTAACGAGCTGCGTGTCAAACACATCAAACACATTGATTGGTATCAATCGAACATTCGATTGAAAGCTGATTAATTGGAAATAGAACACTAAAGGTCACAGACACAGAACGTCATTGAAGAAGTAGGTATATTATAAAATTTCCACTTACATTTCAATTGCTGGGCGCCCTTGAAAAGGTAACCCATGGGATCTACTGATAACAAATTACGATCAGTCATGTTTTTGTGAAAATAAAACTTTTAGATCGTTTAATTTTACAATACGCTCCTACGTCCGTTGCCGGGCGTCTCTGGTGCGCAACAGAAGGTATTTCCAGTGGCGCCCGGCGGACTTTGACCACCTGTGTGACCTCTTCAGGGTTTGGTCCGGATGAGAATCCCGCGTCGTTGGGGTAGGGTTTTATCTCGCGTCGGTGAGTGAATCTGGTTGGGTGCTGCGGGGCCTCAGCCCCTTCTAGCCTGCTTCTGTAATGACGGTTGGTGACTATTACGTTATCCTCAGGCCCCGATCATAGTCGATGGTCTTGGGCGTAGATGAGTCTGCGGCGCGATGAGACTTCGGAACTCCGCGGGGAGGGTACTTTCCCTCACCCTCTCAGCCGCCTCCTTCGTGAGTACTACTTGCTCGCAGAAGAACAGGACCGCGTTCCCCCTACTCGCGCTGGAGACTTGGGTAGGGATTGTCTTGGGCTGCACCTGAATCAGCGATTGTATCCTTTCCAGGAGGAACGTTCTCCCTTCCTACTCCTTACTTATTCCCACATAATAGGTGGCGAGCCTATTGCCGCTTATCGGGAATGTTATGTTATGTTCGTCAGAGCTTCGTCCGTTGACCGATAGGTGTACCACTTGCAGGGAAGGTTGACATAAGATCTTGATCTATCTCTACACAATTTCAGCCTTAGAACAACTAATTTTCACAATAACGAACACGCCGTCAAATATTTTTTTGTAACACACAATAGAATTGCCACAATCGTCCGTTTGTCGGCGGTTAACGATTGGCCTACTTCAAGTCATCGATGCCGTATGTCATGACAGCAGGTGTCTGTCATCGATCGATGGATAGTTCATTAAACATTAAAGCCGGTCTGAATTTCAGCCTGGACAATACATGGGCCGTCCTTGACACTAGTGGCTGAATACTCATCAATATTTACTTATCCCTATTCCTACCTTCGTTGTATTACGCATTATTTCAAATATTATCGAGAATATGTTCAGTTACTTTAATAATACATGTTGTTAAAGACAGACAAGTTGATTATAACAATTGTATTTAGTTGTATTGGGTGAAATTACTACGTATTTCAAAAAATTAAATCGTTTAATATTTTTATTTTTAGTACTTATTGACGTTCACCTACCTCTATGAATGAAGCTTTATTGATTAATTGAGATTTATTTATTGTTTTAATCGCAGCCGGAGCATAAATATGTAGCATAATATAAATGGTTAATTATTTTTTAATTCTCCGCCCACCGTCCCATCGTCCTTGCCGGACGACCCGGGTACGCACTCTGAAGACGCACGGTCTCACAATATCACAATCACAATAATAAGTCAATACTTAAGTCAACCAGACTCTTGTCTCTAAAACCGACCGGTGGGTGCAAAGGGGCTCTACCAACATCTATAGGGCCCCAGCGACCTCACCTGCTAGTGGCGCACCTGCTGATAAACGGACGAGGCTCGTTAATTTACGGTACCTATGGAGTGGCTTCGGCCCCTACGTGGGTACCAGGTGGTACAACAGTGTTGGTCCGAGGGGGTACCACCGTGCAGCTGTGCTAAAGCCCCCCAAGTAACCCAGCCCAGGCTGGGTTGCGTTAGGGGTTCAGCAGCTGCACCGCCGGGCCCGGGGCGATGTATGGTGCAGCAGGCATGGGACCAGTGGGGGCGAAACGGAGTCTAGTGTGGGTGGTGTGGGTCGATTCGCCGGCCAGGGAGACCCTTAGCAACGGCGTTGCCGCGGCCGCCCGCAACACAGTCATGGGGCCCGCCTGGGGCCAACCACCCCAGGAGGCTGCCCCACATGTTGCGCATAATCCTGATGTGGGATCGCCGCTCCGGGTGGTAACCGGTGTGGGGTAGCGGCGGCCTTGCATCAGGGGGGTTTGGGAGCCCTTCCGTCCGGCGAGTCGGCTCCGACCTAACCACACGGTTCTAGACAAAGCTAGCCCCTGCGCTTTGTCACTTACTGCTGCACCAAATGTCGCCCTGTCTTCACGCTTCTTCTTCAAAATCTACAATGGCAGTGCAACAAAAAAGAAATAAACGTTACACAGCGGCCCTAGGAAACCCCACAACTTCACATTTCGAGGTGGAGTTCACTAACGTCCGTGGACTCCATGCGAACCTCGATACCGTCCACCACCACCTTGAGACGGCACGGCCCGCTGTGATGTTCCTCACGGAGACACAAATACGCCGCCCTGACGACACGTCTTACCTGTGTTACCCCGGCTATGTCATCGAGGAACAATTTCGAGACAAAGCCGGGGTGTGCGTGTTCGTTAGGGCGGATGTTTGCTGCCGCCGGTTGCGCTGCCTAGAGAACCCCTCCAATTCCGTCCTTTGGCTGCACGTAGACCATGGCTCTATGAGCCAGATCTACGTGTGCGTCTACCGATCCCACACAGGGGATTCTGAGACAACAAAGCTCTTCCAGTACCTCAGCGAGACGGCTGATGAAGCGCAGGTGCGGTTCCCGAACGCTGACCTAGTATTTCTGGGGGACTTCAATGGCCATCACATTGAATGGCTGGGGTCCCTCAAGACTGATCATGCGGGTAGAGCCGCCCATGCGTTCGCTCTCTCCCACGGTCTGACCCAGATGGTATGCGGGATCACCCGGATACCAGACAGGTCAGATCACGCGCCCGCTCTGCTGGATCTACTGCTGACGAGTCGCCCAGCCCAGTACAGTGTTTCAGTAGGAGCCCCACTGGGTAGTTCCGACCACTGTGTTGTTCACGCTGGCATGAAGGTGTCACCTCCTGCACGTCCTGTACAAACGTCACGACGACTATGGCACTACTCGTCAGCGGATTGGGACGGTCTACGCGATTATTATGCGTCCGTCCCCTGGAGCCAGCGCTGCTTTGTAGGAAAGGCTCCTTCGGATAGTGCTTCTGCTATTACTGGCGAGATCAGTTTAGGGATGGATTATTACATCCCTTTCACTGATGTCGCCAGTATCCGCAGAGCCCGTCCCTGGTTCGGGCGAGATTGTGCCAAAGCTGTTCGACAAAAACAGTCGGCATATCGCGCCTGGATCAGGGCCCGGGCTGTGCGCGACCCAAACGTGGGCCACCTCAAACCAGCGTACAACCTGGCCACAAAGTCGAGTAAGAGGGCCTTTATGAGAGCGGATGCCCAGCGCGTCGCGCGGCTTGGTCAGGAGCTCACTTCCCATCCCACGGGCAGCCGTGGATTCTGGCAACTGGCCAAAGCCGTGCAATCTAACTTTTGTCAGCCCTCGCTGCCACCACTGCGTTACCCAGATGGAACACTGGCTCACAAAGCCCAAGAGAAAGCGGATATGCTCGCAGACCTCTTTGCGGCTAATTCCCGGGTCGACGACCGTGGCCTGCAGCCCCCCGCCATCGCCAACTGTGGCCACACAATGCCTGATATTGTTATCAGGCAATGTGATGTACGGGCAGTACTGCGGTCACTCGACACGCGGAAAGCCAGTGGCCCTGACGGCATTCCGGCGGTGGTGCTACGAAAATGTGCAGCTGAGTTGTCTCCAGTATTAACGCGTCTGTACCGCCTGTCATACTCTTCAGGGCTCGTGCCGGAGGTCTGGAAGGAGGCTAACGTACAACCGATCCCCAAGAAAGGGGATCGGTCCGATCCAGGCAACTATCGACCCATAGCTGTCACCTCAGTCATTTGCAAGGTGCTTGAGCTCCTTATAAATAAGCAGCTCATGCAATTCCTAGAGGATCACTCGCTAATCAATGATCGACAATACGGCTTCAGGCCAAAGCGATCAACGGGTGATCTTCTGGCATTCGTAACGCATGTCTGGGGTGGGGCTATGGAAAGGCACGGCGAGTCCTTGGCTATTAGCCTGGACATCGCCAAAGCCTTCGATAGGGTCTGGCATGCTTCGCTCCTTTCCAAGCTTCCGGCATATGGTCTACCTCCTCAACTGTGCAGCTGGATTGCCAGTTTTTTAAACGAGCGCCGAGTGCGGGTCCTCTGCGATAGCCAGGCTTCTCGCTTCTTGCAAGTGAATGCCGGGGTACCGCAGGGGTCCGTACTATCACCAACTCTCTTTCTTCTGCATATCAATGATATGCTATCCCTCGGGAACATTCATTGCTATGCAGATGACAGCACACTGCACGGGAGTTACTCGGTTCGTCCGACGGCGGGGCGATCTGAGATTGAGGAGGAGAGACGACGACTCGTGGCTGATCTCGACCGTAACCTCGACAGTATCTCTCAATGGGGTACCGAGAACCTGGTCGAGTTCAATGCCCGCAAAACACAGGCGTGTGCATTTACTGCGAAGAAATCCCCTTTCCTTCCCCTACCCTCTCTTCAGAATGCATTATTACCAATGAAGGACAACCTTGATATCCTTGGCATAGACGTTCGTCGAGAGCTCAATAATAAAAACTACATCGAAAGATGTATAGGGCTAGCTTCGCGGAAACTAGGAATACTGAATAAGGTAAAGAGATTCTTTACACCGGACCAGAGGTGTCTGCTGTACAAGACGCAGATTAGACCCTGCGTCGAATACTGCTCTCACCTCTGGGACGGCTCCGCGAAGTATCTGCTGGACGCTCTCGACGCTATGCAGCGACGGGCTATCCGTATTATAGATTGTCCGGAGGTAACGGGAAGCCTTGAGCCGCTAGTTCAGCGCCGAACAATAGCTTCCTTGGCCGCATTCTACCGTATTTACCACGGCGAGTGTTCTGAAGAGCTCTTCAATCTGATCCCACCCTCTTCCTTCCGATCCCGAACGACTCGTGCCGGGCAGAGATGCCACCCCCACACAGTGGATAGCATGTTCGCGAGAACCGAACGTTTTAAACGTTCGTTTCTCTGCCGAACGATAGTGGCCTGGAACGCCCTGCCTGTGCACGTGTTTCCTCCCACATATAATCCTGGGTTCTTTAAGCGGAGCGTGAAGAGGCACATCAGTAGGTCGTCAAGTTGAGGGCCATTCTCAATAGTAATGTGTGCTGTGAGAGTGGCCCACAATCGCTAGACGTCGTCACGACTTACCACCAGGCGGGCGGCGTCAATTTGGCGAACCAAATAAAAAAAAAATAAAAAAAAAAAGACCTTAGGTTTACCTTAGGACCCATGTTACAAGCTTTTATTTAACTTGCAATGTATGTATGTTTATTCGGGTGGAATCACTCAATTTTGAAGCAGATTTCCTTAACCAATTGAGCTGATTACACATTGCTGTAAGTATACACATTCGATTTGGATGACAATACATTGTTAACATTGTTACACGTTCATTTTAAATCCAACATGGCGGAACATACAAGATGGCGGACTAATTAAATTTAAGGAACTCCTACAATATGGGTATCAAATGAAAGAGCTTGCTAAGAGCTAACTCGAAAAAAGTAATAAGTAAATTAAAAGATAAAAAATCTTTTTAAAATAATCTTTCGTTAAAATGCGCTAAAAAGACAAAAATAAACTTTAACTATTTATAACGTACACAATTTATATGTTATAAAAGTTTGTCGTTGTTCAATTCAGCAAATACGAGTACAGCGACAAGCTTTTATAATTTACTAGGAGCTGCGGTCGCTGCCGTGGCACTGCGCTGCAGCATGCAATTGAGCGAAGCGACTATTTCTATTAAGGCATTTATCAATCTATAAGGAGCAGGTTTTGTTCGAGACCGAATTTTGATTTAGGACCCTCAAAAAAAGTTACTGACATCATATTTTTGGTCAATAACTTTTTTTGAGGGTCCTAAATCAAAATTCGGTCCCGAAAAAAACCTGCTCCTGAGAATGCTTAATTTTTGAGTGAAAAAATCATGAAAATCGGTTGGGTAGTTGTCGAGAAACAATTTCACATCGAGTTGCATTGGAGTCACCTGATAAGGAGCTCCGCTCGCTACGCTCGCTTCGCTCAACTAGCGGACCCGACAAACGTTATCCTGCAAAAAAACGAACCAAATTGTGAATCTAAACCATTCTCATATCCCCTTAAACACACACAAAAAAATTCATCAACATCGGTCCAGCCGTTTAGGAGGAGTTCAGTGACATACACACGTACAGTAGAATTATATACATAAAAATAAATATATAATAATGTCGTTATAAATAGTTAAAGTTATAAAGTTTGCCTATTTAGCTCATTTTAATAAAAAAAATTGAATTGATTATATTACTACCCGCGGCTTCACCCACTTGACAATTTATATACACAAAACCTTTCTCAAGAACCGCTCATTCCATTGGTGAAATAAAAACCGCATCAAAATCCGTTGCGTAGTTTTAAAGATCTGCAAAAGAAGACTTTATTTTATAATAATGTAGTGATGTAGAGTGCGCGTAGAACTTTCGTAGCAATAATACTTTTTTATGCTACTTAAAAGTCCACCGCCAAATCAATTCAAGCCTTGTTAACCACACATAAACTTTCAAGTATTGAATCGTAAATATGAACACCCTTGAAAACTCGTCAGATTTTATTACAATTTGGTTATAAAGAGTGGCAAAAGCAACAAGTTCGCGTGTTCTATTCGTAACAAGAACTTAGATTACCATAATATTCCACCAACAGAAACACTCTGAACCCAACGAAGTATGCCAGAAAACGTGAGTTTACCAAAATTCTTTAATAGCAATTACTGAAACGCGATTTCTGAAGCAAACAAGCATATTATTATGTACAAGAGGACGCTCGCGGCTTTACCCGCTTGACAAATTATATACATTTTATTAGAATTTAATAAAATGTTTTTTTTTTCGGCCATTTTGGACAAACTTAACCCATTATAAATGTGCCCGGTGACGGCAATAGGCTTGCCAACTATCACGTGGGACTAAAAATACTGGCAAATTGTGGGTGTGTAATGCACCTCTGCCTACCCCTTCGGGGATAAAATGTAACTTCACGAAATACGTTACTTAAACACATAATGAATGAAACCGGGGTAAAGAGGTAGGAGGAAATTAGTTTCTTTGCCGGCGGAGTAGGCAGAGACCACTAATCATAATGGCTCCGGACTCATCTTAAAATTCGTAAAGATACAACCAGCGAATCAATTATCTATCTGAACTACTGAAAATATGATTATTTCCAAAGAAAAAGTTTGCCATCATTCTCAAATAAAAAAAATATTTGAGAATACGTTAATAATAAAAGTAATAGCATACTCATTGCTCGTAAAACATATTCATTTTCTCAAATAATTTTATATCGTTTTTAATTCAACGGCCACTCTAACGTCCGTAGCCGGGCGTCTCTGGTTACAAGCAGAACGTATTTCCAGTGGCGCCCGGCGAATTTTTATATCGTAAGTTAGTCGCCATAACCCGAGTCACACCCTGTTTATACATGGGGCACACTAAAGTTTTGCACTTCTAGCTAATCGGAACTAATTTGAATTTCGAATGTTATATTTTTTTAAACGTCGCAACCTTCTTAGTAATAAAAAAAAACAATTGGCGGGAAATCATTTGTCAATTGTTTTTTATCACACATCAAAGTTCCAAGTATGCAACGAACATGGAATTAAGTCGAAAAGATTTTAGAGCGATGATTTTTTATGATTTTAAAAGTTCTCTCTCTCCGCAAGACTGCGCCGCTCGTCTTCAAAATGCTTTTAGGAGAGAAGCACCTTGTTTGAGCACCATGAGGTGATGGTTTGCTGAATTATAGAGAGTTCGGGTTTCTTTACATGACGAATTTCGTGAAGGGCGGCCTTCAACTGCCATCAACGAAAATAATGTGGCTACTGTTAAGCGGTTAAATGAAGAAAACCCGCGGATTACCTATGAGACAATTCGAGGACTATTGGGGATGTTGTTTTTTAAAGTTACGCAAAACTTATAGTGTGATAGTATTATGACCGCAAGTTCGGAGGTGTTGGGCTAGTGGTGTCCTGGTCAGTCGGTAGAACATTCCTCCTGGAAAGGGAACAGTGGCTGGTTCGAGTCCAGCCCAAGACTATCGTTAGGAGGAGAGTCTCAATTCGACTGTATCTTTATTTTTATTTATATATAGACCTACTTTTTCAAGTGTGCAATGTTTTACGTGGCAAACTGCACCTTCCAACTCTCCTACAGGAAATACAATTGATGGTCCCTGATGGTTACATCGATAGGAGGCGGAGGCCACCGCTGCTGAGAGTGCCTACAGCTCGCACTAATCTGCTGCAGTTGGCACCGTTTGACACGAGCGTTGCGGGCGCTCAATGCGATGGCTAACCAAATTGATTTATTTTCGTGCACATTGAACGAATTCACAATAGTCGCTTATAGAATTTTAAGTTAGATTTTAAGGTATTTTAAGTCCTATGTAGGCAGTATAATAGATTTTTATTTGTATAATTTACTTTATCGCATTAGGTGTACACCTGTAAAGATAATAACAAGTAAGAAAGAATAAATAAATAAATAAATAAATGTTCTTTTTATGTTGTAGGTATATATTCGGACAGGGTGAACCGATTTTGCATTTTTTTTTAAATACTGCCAACTACCACTTCCCAAGTGTTCCCAAGTGTTCAATATGGTCCCATTTCGACAACTATTTGGCCCTATTTCAGTGGTTTGAAGTCGGTTGCTGTGTAAATTTTTGAAGTGTATTTTTACGATTCATATTGTAAAATTATTGGGATTAATTTATAATTTGTCCCATTAAATGTCACTTTTTAATCGACTTCAAAAAAGGAAGGAGGTTCGACTGTTTTTTTTTGTTGCCTCATATCTTTCGACTGTGGAAGCGATTATGTAATTTTTTTGAAAACTACTGATTCCCGTGTGGTTCCAATTTAGACCTATTCTGATAATTAGACGAGTTCGAGACGCCCAGGACTTTAATTGGCTGTGCCACAGCGGCTGGTACGTAAGATTTTGTTGCCGTTCATTAACATTTCCTTGCAAGGCAACGGGTTTCAATTTTTTTCAAAATTACAATACTGCTGTTACTTTTTATTGAATTCATTCGGCCATTTTGGACGTTACCCATTATATGTGTGCCCGGTGACGGCAATAGGCTTGCCCCCTATTATGTGGGACTAAAAATACTGGCAAATTGTGGGTGTGTAATGCACCTCTGCCTACCCCTTCGGGATATAGGCGTGATATGTGTCTGTCTGTCCGATAATTAATTAGACTCAGTAATGGTAAGTAAGATGTTAAAACCTTTCAAAATACAATAGCATTATTTTTCGCAAAATTAAAAGACAAAACACGTCGATAATTGTTTCGCCTCTAAACGAGGCATTATCAAGACTGTCTCAGAGAAAACAGCAAAATATGAAGCCAGAATATATTTACTTTTATACGAAAGTGTAAATATCGCTAGCGCGATTTGTCACAATAACTAACGTGGGTAGAAACTGCAAGTTGTGCTAACGGGGGCGGGGCCCCAAGAGATTAGACTACGTCCTCGCCGTCCGCCCTGGACCCCAACTTGACCACGGTAACGCAGTGGCAAGTTGGGTGACCGAACGTCGAAATCGAAACTTGAGTGGCCAACACAGAAGAAATTGTGCTCACTATGAAGCCTGAAGAGACCCCCGGTCCTGACACTGCCCTTCCCCGGGCAGTCTCAGCCGACGACATATTGCGCGAACAACGGACTTCGGTGCCTTTTGATTTGGGGGCTCGCGTCGCGCCGCCTAGTTGCAGCGCGACGTCGACGCCCCAAGGAAATGTTGCTGCTGGGACTGACGATGGGTCAGCTCCCAGTAGTGTGAGGGGTAAGGGCCCTTCTTCTTCGCAGAAGAGGACCCTCGAGAAGGGGGGGCTGCCGCGCGACCGGAGCACTAGTTGCTCTGGGTGGGGGTCCCTCCTCTCCAGCGATTCGGAGGAGGAGGTGCCGGTGAAGACGGTGCGCACGCGTCTCGACGCCTACAGAAAGCGCCCGCCAACACCACCCCCGTCATCTGTGCCGTCCCTGCGCAGTCGCAGGGATATCGGTGTGCCGCCCGCGCGGGAGATAATGAGTATTTTCTCCCGCATGAACGCGGCCATGCGGGGGAGTAAAAACATGTCGGGGAGGAAGAAGATTGTGGCTTCACTGGTGGATGAAGCCCAATCCTCCCTCGACAAGCTCCTCGAGCGGAGCGTCACAGAGGAGGAGGCGAAGCTCCGCAAGCAGGTTGCGAGCCTGGAGGTGGAGCTCACTGCCTCCCGAAAGGAGATGGAAGATCTCCGTCGGGAGGTCGCTGAGCTGACCAAAGCGGTCAAGGCACCTCCAGGTCCCATGCCGCCTCCTCCTCTGACGGCTGGACCAGCGCCGAAGACGGCGCCTAGGACCGCGCCCACCATGGCGCCCGGCTCGCCGCCGAAGCCTGTACCGACTACGGTGCAGGTCCTGACGGCGATCGAGAGGCGCCTCGCGGTCCTGGAGGACCGGGCGTACCGCCCTCCGCTAGCGCGTCCCGCGTTTTCATACGCGGCGGCTGTCGGCGGTGCTCCCGCTCCGGGTCCAAGCGGCACACCCGCTGTCCGCCGCCCCGCTCCGCCCCCGTCCGCTTCGGTGAGCCGGATACCGGCCGAGACCGCGGCCCAGGCGCGGAAGGCCAAGGGGCGCGGCAAGAAGAGTGGCACCCCTGCCGCCTCCTCTTCCTCTATCGTCGCTCCCGCTGCTTCCTTACACCCCTCCAGACGGGAGGGATGGGAAGTAGTGGGAGCCAAGAAGAGGAAGACGAAGGCCGCAAAGAAAGCGGCCAAAGCCGCCGCGGCGAAGGCGCCGAAGAGGCCCCGCCCTCCTCGCTCCACCGCCGTCGTCCTGACGGTGACGACGGTAGGTGTGGAGAAGGGGGTGGGGTACGCCGACGTACTGAGGACTGTGAAGTCCTCAGTCAACCTCTCGGCCCTCGATATACAGGGGGGGCTCCGGTGCAAGAAGACACGCACCGGGGCTCGCCTCCTCGAGGTCTCCGGCGCCTCCAGCGGCCCTAAAGCTGACGCCCTAGCGGCTCAGCTTAGGGACGCGCTGGACCAAGAAGCCGTCCGCGTCACCAGGCCCACCAAATGCGCCGCATTGCGCATCACGGGTCTGGATGACGCGGCCACGACGGAGGAAGTTGTCTCCGCCGTCGTGGAGGCGGGCGGCTGCCCCCGTGACCAGGTGAAGGCTGGAGATATCTCCTTCGGCTCCACTGGTTACGGGATGACAGTCGTCCAGTGCCCCGTCGCGGCGGCACTGAAAGTGGCGGACGGACGAAGCCTCCTCGTAGGGGGCTTCCTAAAGGCGCAGGTGCACCTCCTTCGTGCCCGGGAAACCAGATGTTTCCGGTGCATGGTGGTGGGGCACTTAGGAGTGCAGTGTACAGCGGAAGTCACCGTGGGCGATCGGTGCTTCCGCTGCAGCCGGCCCGGTCACAAGGCAAGTGCCTGTGACGCCCCGCCTCGCTGCTTTAGATGCGAGGCGGAGGGCAAGACCGCGGATCACCGGGTCGGCAGCACAACCTGCGCCGCCTCGAGGCCAAAACCTCGTCCGTCCGCTGAGAGCGGTGGGGGTGCCGCCCTTGCGCGGCCAGTTGTTTCGCGGCGGGATGCGGTTATGGACGTCAATTAATGTCTGACGCCCGTATCCGTATCCTGCAAGTGAATTTGAACCACTGCCGTGCTGCTCAGGATCTTCTGTACCAGAGCATCCGGCAGTGGTCCATAAACTTAGCCGTGGTCGCCGAGCCGTACTACGTCCACCCGGGAAGCCCGGTGGACGAGGACGGCTCGGCCTGTTGTATCTTTGGGGGGTCCGCCGCAGACAACTCGCGCCTTGCGATCATTGCAAGGGGCCGCGGGTGTGTTGCGGCGGACTATGATGGGTTGGCAGTCGTGGCCACCTACATCTCGCCGAACATTGACGAGTCTCAGTTTGAGCTATGGCTCACTGAGCTCGACGTCGTCTTCGCTGCGTGCCGTCCTCGCCCTGTCCTGCTCCTGGGAGACTTCAACGCCTGGAGTGAGGCGTGGGGCTCCCGGGAAACCAGGGACAAGGGGAGGTTTCTTGAGGACTGGACCAGTACACGTGGTCTGGAGGTCCTCAACCGGGGGAATGTCGCCACCTTTTGGCGGCGGGGGGGGGGAATCGATCGTGGACGTAACGTTCGCATCCCCTGACCTCGCCGCCCGTATTACAGGCTGGCGCGTGGAGGAGGGTGAGGAGACGCACTCGGATCATCGGTACATCCGGTTCGATGTCGTCCCCCCACCTGACCTCCCACAGCCGGTGGCAAATCCCCCGGATCCGCGTTGGGCACTTCACCATCTGGATCGGGAGGCTCTCCTGGAGGCATCCATCGTGCAGGCCTGGATTCCAGCGCCGGACCGGCCTGCCGATGTGGATGCCGAGGCGGAGTGGTTCAGGAGAGCCATGTCGCAAATCTGTGATGCGGCGATGCCTAGGGTTACACCCAGACCGGCCAGGAAGCAGGTGCACTGGTGGTCGCCGGAGATTGCAGAGCTGCGCGCAACATGCATCTCCGCCCGCCGCCGGTACACCAGGTTTCGCCGGAGGCGTCGCCGCCCAGACGACGCGGCAGCCCGAGAGGCGGAGCTTTTTCAGGCATACAGGGAGGCTAAAGGTAATCTCCAGGAGACGATAAAGCGGGCCTAGACGGCGGCCCGCGAGGAGCTCCTGGAGACCCTGCAGCAGAACCCATGGGGGCGCCCGTACCTACAGGTCAGGGAGAAACTCCGACCTAGGGCGCCCCCACTGACCCAGAGTCTCCAGCCGCAGCAGCTGGAGCGGGTCATGGGCTCCCTGTTTCCGACGAGCGCGGAGGAGCACGTCCCTCCGCGCATGGCTCCGTCTCTGCCCGACGCGGATAGCACCAGCGAAGACGACGTACCTGAAGTCAGGGTGGGGGAGCTAGGTGCGGCAGTACTCCGGCTTAAACGCCGGAAAATCACTGCCCCCGGACCCGACGGCATTCCTGGCCGTGCATGGGTCCTGGCCCTCGAAGAACTCGGGCCTCGACTGATGGGGCTCTTTAGCGCATGCCTCGAAAGGGGCCAGTTTCCCAAGGTGTGGAGGACGGGGAAACTGGTCCTGATCCGTAAGGCGGGGCGGCCGGTGGACTCACCGTCCGGATACCGGCCGATCGTGTTGCTCGACGAGGTGTGTAAGCTCTTTGAGCGAATTATCGCGGAATGCCTCGTCGAGCATCTCACGAGTGTGGGGCCAGACCTGGCGGATAACCAGTTCGGTTTCCGTCGGGGACGCTCCACCGTGAGCGCGATCATGCGCGTGAAGAGCCTGACGGAGGAAGCAGTCTCGCAGGGCAAGGTGGTGGTGGCGGTGTCTCTTGACATCGCCAACGCGTTCAACACCTTGCCATGGAGCTGCGTTAGGGAGGCGCTCGTGTATCACGAAACGCCTCTCTACCTCCGTCGTATTGTCGGGGCCTATCTCTCGGAGAGGGCCATAGCTTTCCCCAGCTGGCTCGGGCCAGCTCGGCGAGATGTGTCGTGCGGTGTTCCGCAGGGGTCGGTCCTGGGGCCGCTTCTGTGGAACATCGGCTACGACTGGGTGCTGCGGGGTGCGTTGCCTAGGGGTGTCGGCGTAACGTGCTACGCCGACGATACCCTCGTCACGGCGCGGGGTGCAACGTACCAGGAGGCAGCACTCAAGGTCACGACGGGTGTTGCTCGAGTCGTGGGTCGGATACGGCAGCTGGGACTGGAGGTGGCCTTGCACAAGTCCGAGGTTCTGTGTTTTCACAGACCTCGGAACGGTCCACCCGAAGGTTCCAGCATAAATGTGGGAGGCGTTAGCATCGGCATCAAGCCCTCGATGAAGTACCTAGGGATCGTACTTGATAGCCGATGGAACTTCGGACCACATTTCCGAAGTTTGGTCCCCAAGGTGACGCAGGCATCGGTCGCGCTTTCGCGACTGATGCCCAACCTAAAGGGACCCAACGCCTCCTGCAGGAGACTGTACCTGGGGATCGTGCGGAGTATGGCCCTATACGGGGCTCCCGTATGGGCGGATAGGTTGGCGGTCAAGGGGAACGTGACTCTGTTAAACAAACCACTTAGAACCTTGGCCGTCAGAACCGTACGGGGGTACCGCACGATCTCCGGAGAGGCTGCATGTCTCCTAGCCGGGACCCCTCCATGGGACCTGGAAGCGAGAGCCCTTGCGTCATTGTTCCAATGGCGCAAGGAGGCGCTGGAGCGGGACCACAGGCCTGCGTCTCGAGAAATCGAGGACCAGCGGTCCCAACTCCGCCAGGATCTCATGGAGTCATGGAGGGTGCGACTTGAGCAACCCAAGGGGGGTGCCATCTTCATCGCGGCGGTGAGACCGATCATGGATGATTGGCTGCAGAGGCAGCATGGTGACCTCACGTACCGTGCGACGCAGATGGTTGCCGGGCATGGATGCATCGGTAGCTATCTGTTTCGCATGCATCGTGAGGTCACACCCCGGTGTCAACACTGCGAGGTTTCCGACGACGACACCGCACTCCACACGTTGGTGGAGTGCTCAGCGTGGGCGAGTCAGCGCCGGGACCTCGTAGTGGGTCTGGGCGTGGATACCCTCTCGCTGGGGACCATGCTTCAAGCCATGGTATCCAGCGGGAGTAGGTGGAACGCGGCCGTGTCCTTCTGCGAGCAAGTCATGCTCGCGAAGGAGGCGGCCGGGAGGGAGAGGGAGCGTACCCTCCCCGCCGAGTTCCGTAGTCGGCGGCCAGGCCGCCCCAGACTACGCGACTACGCCCAAGACTATCGTCCTCCATGATCGGGGCCTGAGGACGGCGGGATCGCCACCCACCGTCCTTACAGAAGCAGGCTAGAAGGGTTGCGTGCTGCGGGGCCTTTTGCCCCATAGCACGCAACCAGATTCACTCACTGACGCGGGATGAAACCCGACCCCAATGACGCGGGATTCTCGTCCCGACCAAACACCCGCAGAGACCACAGGGGTGGTCAAAGTCCGCCGGGCGCCACTGGACATACCCTCTGCTAGTAACCAGGGACGCCCGGCAACGGACGTTAGAGCGGCCGCGGCCTTGGGCCGCGGAATTAAAAAAAAAAAAAAAAAAAAAAGTTGTGCTAACGAAATTCAAAAATAGGTATTCAACGATACAAGACATTACTCTTTTATTACATATAAAATGCAAAGCGACACACATAAACCAACAAACAACTACTGTGTCTGTCTGTTCACAAACAAATTAAGTAAAGGAGATGTATGAAAATCTGTTTGTTCGTTGAGTAAGGTGTCCTCATCCCTTCTAACTATTTCTAACCTCTCCTAGACACATAACTTGAACCCTTTCTCACATATACGTAAAACTTTAAAGGTGTTATTATTGTTCAAGGAATCGCTCAAAGCTTGACTACACAATAAAACCATGTATCAAGATCGATTTATATCTTTTTTTATCGAAATAGATGGATGACTCGGTAAAATAAAGCTACTTAGGAAAAATTGAAAGTAATAAAATAATTTTCCAGTACTAGGGCCCCCTAACTATTTGTTTAACTACAATTTTATACCCTTTCAATCCTCAGAACTTCGCTCAAAGCTTAGCTAAACAATAAAACCACGTATCAAGATCGTCTATTTTTAGAAATTACGTAACAAAAACGAAGTAAAACCTTCGATGACCTCTACAGATTACTTAGGGAATGACCAATCGTTTTTGTGGACTATAATAAAGAGTGTTCCTCAGAATAGGAAGGTTTACATAATACATATTCATGACCACGCAAACACCCCACCTGATAACCAAGCCTTACCATGAACCGAATAATGAAATTACCGTATGATAGTATACATTATAATAAAATAATAAATCTCGTGTCACATTTAATAAAATTAACAAAATGATTACTGTGGGCTATATAAAAAGACTAATAAAGTACAAAAACACCTGCCAAGTGTGTGTCAGGCCACCCATAGAATAGGGTGTCTATAAGTCATCAATCAACAAAGTTATATCCCGTTAAAGTTTTCCATTAAAGTTCATTACATGGAATACATCTAGATTTTTTTCCAGATTTTCTCGATTTTTTTTTTTATATATTGATATCAATATTTTTAAAAGACCTATCTACTCATACCTGCATACCTACCCTTGTTACCTCATATCTCCAGAGATATGAGGTAACAAACATAAAAAATCGTATAATAGATTTTTTTTAATGAAATTTGGTCCCATTCCGACAATTATTTGGTCCCATTTCGGTAATTTGAAGTCGGTTGTTGGGTCAACTTTTGACGTGTATTTTATTTACATTCTTGTCTGTCTGTATTTACACGCTAATTACTTAAGATACTAAACTAAAATTTTCTTGTGGCTTCCACTAATATATTAAGCTTTTCTCAGAGTAGCTTTCAGACTTTGTGTCATTTAAATCTAATGGCAAAAAAAAAGGTTATCGTGACTATAAATGATTACACGCAGTCAAAGCTGCCAGCTCTAGATAGTATTATAGAATGGACATAGTCTGTGCCGTGTGGGCAGGTTCATGAGTCAAAGTGTCGTGCCATTAGCTATTAGATTCATAATTCAACTCGTCACGTCAACATTTTATTATAATACAGTGTCATCACTTTTAAATTTATTAAAAATTCGAATTTAGGTACGTTTTCTGATGCTTACAGTTTCTTGGTAGAGTATTATAAATCAGAATAGTTCGTATTTGTTTAAAAGTTGAACTTCAGGAACTACATACTCGTTCCAATAGCAATACTATTTTGTATAAAATTGTTAATTTATGTATCTAAACGACTATAGGCTAAGTATATAACATTACGCTACGACCAATAGGGGCGGAGTTACAATAAAATTGAAAAGAGCATTTCTAGTATAATTACCGGTAAAAAATTACCAACTTTAAAGTCTGTATAAAGTTTCTTTTACCAATCCTTTTACTTCACTAACTATAGTCCGGCAAGCTCGTGCGCGACCGTCCTGCGGGGTGACAGAATGGTGTGCTAGAATGGCGCGCTACCTCGTCCCCGCCACCGTCTGTCACCCCGCGGGACGGTCGCGCACGAAATTGCCGGACTATAGTACGCGACGGCTTGTTAATAGTGACATTCTAAATTCAAAATGCCTGTTTCTTTTACTGACAGTTACAAATGACCGAACTTTTTACTGAAAGTATCGTTAATTTTCTTTTATAGGCTAATCATAGAAGCACAGAATACGTAATAGTACCAATGAATGAATAGGGAATAGGTAGCTAGAACTTCTTATTCTTCTTGTCCACATCAGTGTAAGTAGTTTAAGGGGTGGTGTCCTACGTGAGATCTAAAACTAAGCACTCGTGTGATAAAGTGGCGAATACATCGCAGGCGCAGGCAACTTTTTAATTTTAACTTTTATTTTTAACTTTTTATTTTTAACTTTTAATGTTTAATTTTTCATTTTTAACTTTTTAATTTTAACTTTAATTTTTAACTTTTTTTTTTAATTTTTAAATTTTATCCTTTTAATTTTAACTTTATATTTTTATTTTTTAACTTTTTTTTACATTTTTTTTTACCTTTTTGCTACTACATATTCGCGACTCACTCTTAACCATTTTCAAATTATTTATTTTATGTGTCTGTATTTTCTAATGACTTGCCCAACACCTATTTCTACTAATATAAATCGGGGAATTTTGAATTCGAAACTGGCAATACCATTAAAAATGACAATTATAAATCACACATTATTTAAATATTGATTTAATATAATTATGATGAATCATGAGTTACTTACAGATGGTAGGTGACTTTGCTGGTTGTTTTTAGTCGTCCTGTGTAGTTTCTGCAAACTTTTATTGCACATTTAGGCATATTTAGGCCAAAAAATTTTGATCGCATAAACAACCATAACCCTTGACAACACAATTGTCAATAAAGAGCGGGAAGCTATTTATAACCGAACAGTTCGATTATATTTTTTTAAGTGCATTTCTGACACTGAGGTTCCGTCTATAGTATATAACATACGTCACTGATCAAACCATATCTAAATATTACTATTATTCCTTTACATATTTTTCTAGACAGTTGTCAATTTATGAAAACCCACCATAAAGGTTTTAATGTATGTAGTGTACCTATTCATTGCATTAATAATTATCACACCAACCTAACATTTCATTCGATAGAGTAGTAGAGAATATACTCGTACAAAATAGTTAACTAGGGATATTACTGTAATAAAAGCTTTCGGTATGTGTTATCATTTATGGTTTATGAAACACGCATATTTCATTTGGTCATAAAAATAAAACTGTGTAGGTGTAAGTTATTAGTTACCAGTAACCATGTTAAGGGAAATTCATGTATGTATAAAGTACTCGTATTTATCGGTACCTATTATCTTATATTTATCAAATTACTCCTATCCTGTCAGTGTGTGCCGCAGACATATGTACCGAAGGATGAGTGTTTTCAATGAATATAAAAAATATATACATATATACGTACATATAAACATGCCTGATTCCCTAAATTGTATATTAATACGTCTATATGAAGCGTACTAAGCATACGTGCGGTTCACAGGGAAAGTTCATGTTTGCTAGAGCCATGTCCGCACTAATAAGTGAAAATGTACCTAACTTATATTAATTTAAGCCAAAAAAAACAACCAAATACCGGAATGAAACCATATTGAAATAGGACGACATGGTAAGCACTATCTTTCAATAAAAACAAAATGGAGGACGACTTAGTTAGGTAGCTTATTAAGGCTGAAGGTCTTAAGGCACCGTTCAATTATTTATTACTGTTTGACATAGGCCTTGTACTCTAGATTATATTCTTTATTTATGTATGTCCTAATGTTCGGTAGTTTAGTATGGGCGGGGACACTTATCAGTTCAAGAATGTTGCTGTTTTTCCGATGTTTATTTATCATTAGTGGTAGTACGACCTCGTTGGTCTCAAACCGTTTGCAGACTTATTCATTATGTATGAATTGAATTCTATTGCGATAGACACACTAGTAAATAAAGTAGGAAGATCCTAACAGTTAGCAAGAAAAAACAAAAAATGTTTCTAATAATACCTATTTAGTCTATTAATCTAGTCCGAGACGCCCAGGACTTTAATAGGCTGCGCCATAGCGGCTGGCATGTAAGATTTTGTTGCCTTTCATCAAGATTTTCTAGCAAAGCAATTCAAATTAAAATTTTTCTTCAAAGTTACAATACAGCTGCTACTTTTTATTAACTTCATTCGGCTATTTTGGACATAACCCATCATATATGTGCCGGTGACGGCAATAGGCTTGCCCCCTGTTACGTGGGACTAAAAATACTGGCAAATTCTGGGTGTCTACCTCTGCCTACCCCTTTATTCGAAACTTTGATTTTAAAAACAACTTTTTTGTCATTCAATTGATAGTTGTACATAATAATATTCGTTATTATTTTTCTATTTTAAATTTACTGATATTTTAATCACAAATTTTGCTGTAGGCAATTACCTTATTAATACTATTTAATTATACGGATACTTTTGGGCACAAAATGCCGATAAGTTAACCTTAATTGGTAAGTGGTGAAGTTAAGCAACTATGTGATGTACTTAAGGCGATAAAATGGTGTGTTACACGGCATTGCATGAAGAACTTAAAGTTAATAAACTCATTTACCTAAAAGTATGAGTTTTACGTTTCATTAAAATTATTTAACACGAAAAAATTTAACACTTATGTAACATTTATTATTTTCAATAAATAACAGGCTATATAGGACGTAGTCATAATTATTTAGCAGTAGTACTTTTGTAGAGGTTCTGGGTCCTTACTCACTTGCAAGTTGCAAATGGTGCAGATGCTTCTGAGCGAACCAGAGCGGATGAAGTGTGACCTATTTTTTGGCTAACCGTCCATTGCTGGACGTCGTCAAGTCAGGTTCAGAATGGTGTTTTAGTTGCAGCACCTTCCTGGTTACGTATCATGAACCCAAGAAAGTACTGGCGATTAAAAAAATACCGTGAGTTTTTATTGTCAGTTTCTTCTTGCGTATCTGGCATTAAATATACTTTGAAACCTATAGTATATGAATAAATAATTATATATTTGACATTGAAGCCAGTATACGGTTCTCAAACTACATAGAATACCACTACAAAGATAATTGCCGAGGTGGTAAGTGCTTAATGGTAAGTTTATCTACATAGTCTTGCTCAGACTGCAGCTGGGCGAAGCATGGCGGTAGAAAGAATTTGTCGAAAACCAATATGGCAGGAAAACTAAAAAAATGTGTTGATTAGGTTCCGTCATCGACATTTTCTGCGATATCATTGGTTATCGACAAACTCTTCCGATGCTATGCTGGGATTCTATTTAAAGGTAGGCATGTAACATCTTTCTTGGCTGTGGTAAGGAGAGTGGTTTTGAAAATTCTATAGTGCGCGGTAACGACAATGGGCTCGCCCCCTATTACGTGGGACAGACAAAATTACTGGCAAAGTATAGGTGTGTCTGTTTGTCTGTTCTTGGTCTCTTAGTAAGTAGGTGCGGTGCACCAAATAGCAGGAGATAGTAATGCTGAGTATTCTTTCTCCTCTCGTTTTATTTACAAATATAACTAAAAATGCTCGAACTGCAGAGATTGCAGGTCCTAGCTATTGGAATTTAGGTTCGGATTATAGAATGGATATTGATTTTATGTTGTAACGGCAACAGGATTGCCACCTATTACGTCAACAGAACTTACTACTAGGATAAAGGTGTTTTTTTTATGTACAAAAGAATGCAATTTGAATTGAGAACTTCAACGTCGAGGCTGATGGATGACGATTCTGAAATTCTATTTTTGAATGACCTTTGTGCATTGCAAATCAGGCTCTAATGACACTATGTGGTTCTCAAACTGCATTCCGTGAAACAAGATCTATAGACAGGGCTGGTTAATGTGGAGGTCGGTATATCTATAGTCGTTTGTGTCAAAATCAAAATCCGCTTCGGAGAGCACGTTAAGCCGTCGGTCCCGGTTGTCATACGAACATCTATGGCAGTCGTTAGGGGTAGTTGGAGCCCTTAAAAATCCGACCGGTCTAACTACAGAACTCGATATCGCCCATGGGTTGTGAAGGTCAGATGGCAGTCGCTTCACGGAAAATATCGAAGTTCAGCCGAATCACAGTTAGTCTGGAAAGCCGACCCCAACTAAGTTGGGGAAAGGCTCGGTGAATGATGATGAAATAGTAAAGTAAAAAAAATACAAAAAATTTTTAGTGAGTTTTATAGAAGAAGTGTTAAACATACCTGGGGCGTTCTTATTATCCCGCGCCATGGCTGTTTCAGGTAGCGCGAGGGTCTCGCGCGCGGCTCCGCGGTAGTATGCCGGCGTGCGTCCGGCGGCGTCGCGAGCAGCCCGCGTCGCCCCCGCGCCCTCTAGCAAGCTCGCCGCGGCCGCTTCGTCGCGGCACAACACTGTGTAGTGTAGTGGTGTGCGACCTTCCTATTACAATACCATACAATACAAATACAATACATACATACATATGCGCCTACTATATGTGCGTTAGTACATACGTAAGGTTTAAACATTGACCGATACTGGTCTAGAACTTTGAACAGTCATATCCTAAGTATAATTTTTAATAGGTTTTTTATTTAGATAACCGCCATATATATAACTAGCTGATCGCCGCAGCTCCACCCGCGTGATTTAATTTTCTCGTTCCCGGTTCCCGTGGGAACACATTACCGGGATAAAAATGGTGAATGTAGCTTTCCAATGGTAAAAGAATTTTTGAAATCGGCACAGTAGTTTTTGAGTTTATTCATTACAAACATACACACAATAATACAAATCTGTCCTCTTTATAATAGTAGTATAGATAGATACATATAGTATAGACAGTATTTTATAGTAATAAATCATACAGAGACATAGCATACAAAATCTTGGCAATATAATGTAAGTACTTACATACTAAAACGAAGCCTGATTTAGCTGAGCTACTGTGAAAACCGCAAGAATAGCTGTTCAGTATCTTCGGAGATTAGCGTATAGGCACGGAGGAGGAAAGGTAAAAAAAGAATGATAAAAGTGCCTGTTTTGTGTTTTGATAATATTTTTATATCGCCCGTAACACGTTTTATGAAATATACAGACAAAATATAACTGTTTTATCAATTATAAATAATGTTGACTTATTAAGACCGTAGCAGCGACATTCTAAAATTATACCGTCTTGTATTACAAGTATTTTACTAAATAAAACTAAAATATTGATGAGTAATTCGCTACAAAAGGACGTGGGTGTGTTAACTTTAAACTGCGTGTTTCATCGTTTGAATCATAATACTTAATATTATTACGAGTATAATGGCATTCTGTCATGGGTCTACCAAACAATAAAGTATCATACCTTTCGTATTTTATCGCGATACGAACTTTTAACTTAGCTGTTTACGGGAAAACTAGTATAAATAAATAAAATATTTTGGACTTTCTCACACAACGTCATCTAGCCCAAACTAAGCCATAAGCTTGTGCTATGGGATCTAGACAACTGATAAACATACTTTTATATTTCTAAATACATAAATAATATACATAGAAAACACCCAAACCCCGAAACAGATCTACCCGGGAATTGAATCTGAGACTCCAGAGTCGAAAGCCGATGCACTACCGACCACGCCACCGAAGCAGTCAACTCGTATTTAAAGTACCTAAGTATAATTGCTGGTCATCATCCGCTGAGCCTTTTCCAACCCGGTTGGAATTGGCTTTCTAGTCTTAACTACGAAGCGACTGAACTACAATATATTTCATAAAGTGACAAATTCTTTTTTCTGCAAACAACCTATTGTTGAATGCAGAAAAGACCAAATGCGTTAAATTTACAATGCCCAATGTCAGACAAGCAAACGTCCATGTCGTGCTGGGTAGCCAAAGGTTAGAATTTGTAAATAACACTACCTTTTTAGGAATAACAATATATTCTAAATTACAATGGGGTGACCATATCACCATTTAAGCTAATAAGCTTAGCTCTGCTGCATATGCTGTGAGACGGATTAGGCAGTTGACAGATGTAGCTACTGCTAGGCTAGTTTACTTTGGTTACTTCCATAGCTTTATGTCCTATGGAATACTACTTTGGGGAAATGCAGCAGATATAGAAACAATTTTTATATTACAAAAGAGGGCAGTCCGTGCCATTTATTGTTTAGGTAAAAGAGATTATCTTTGGGAGCGATTTAAAGATATTAATGTTTTAACTGTAGCTTCCCAATATATATTGGATAACATACTGTATGTCAGGAAAAATATATCTAGCTATACTAAATTAAGTGACGTTACAGACAGAAATCTACGTAATAAAAATAAACAACTCCCTCCGTGTTATCGGCTTAGCAAGGTTAGTCATTCTTTCAAGGGGGAAGGTATACGCTTTTATAATAAATTGTCTGAATCGGTCTTTTGTATGCCCGACAATAAATTTAAAATCTTTATAAAGACCACTATATGTCAAAAAGCATATTATAAGACAGTTGATTACCTTAACGATAAAAGTGTCTGGCTTGAGCATGGTGCAGGCACCTCCTAAAATGCCGTAATTGTAGCATATTTTGTACTTAGGTGACTACAATTTTTTTTGTTGCATTATACACGCTTATTTAGATTTTGACAAGAGACCAATATCATAGATAAATGACAATTGCTAGTATTAAAAAAACTTACCGAATCTTTTTGTTGCACGAGTTGCGGATAATACTTGACAAGGTACTCGACGATGTCCGTGAAGTCATAGTATACAGCCTTGTGGAGGAGTCCAACACCCGCTTCGTCACGACACATCACGTACTTGCGGCGATTGTAGTCGTTCTCTAGTAACTCCTGAGGATACATGGTGATCACAAACGTGACACAAGACTGCATGTCGCTCGACATGCAGTGGTCTTAAAAGAAGGAATCTGCTCAGTTTGAAGATAAATAGTATTGTGTATAAATCTATCTAGAAATCTATACAAATAAATAAAATTGAAATGTCTAATTACTTATGTATGAACAACTATTTTGATGTCCAATAAAATAAAGTATTAAACATACGCTATCATAAGTATATACAATAGTATAAAATGTCTCTGAACATGCGATTTAAGATCGATTCACACATATCAATGAAACCTTCGTAACCGTTCAGTATCAGTGACTTATCGGTGCAAAATATTTGTTTGCGCCAATGTGTTCTCAGCCTTTACACGTAACGTGTGTAATCGTCCTTATAATCCTCCCACCTGGTCCCCATATCCCTCATCTCACTCCAACTCACCTCAAGCCTACAGAAGCGAGCGAAATGGATATATTTACCGCTCTCAGAAGAACAAAAGATTTGACAGAAGCAAATCTCTTCACTTGCAATTGGAATTTCGTCGAGTCATACAACCGCAACGTATTTTTACGTAATTAAAACCGCCTTTTTTATACACCGCTTTAAAACAATCTCCCGCATCTTGTCTCAAGATTTGAGATTAAATAATTAGTGAAGGAACAGGAAACAGGAGCTGGCCAGCCCTGAAGGAGTAAGTAAAGCAGAAAATACGAGCGCCCCTTTGAAACAGCAGAAGGTGAGTCCTAGATCCTAATTCCTTTTCTTTTTAATCTCAATTTTTCGATTGTTTTATAACCCCCCGCAAATACAGTCCACTAAAACCCGCACCGCTAGAACCAGCGCATACATTCTTTTGGTCCTTCGAACCGGATTTTACATTCTTTCGAAAAATAACGTAGGTTCTAAACCCGCTAATAGTGTCAAAAACATTATTATATTCATTGTGTAGGCATACTTGTGCATATTACTACCGCATTTTGTAAAATTCTTAATTTATACCTTTCTGCAAAGTACCCACATTAAAATAAAAGTAACCGTTATATCGTACGATAGTCGAAATATCTGTATTGGTACACCACGGGAAGGATACTTTATTGTAATCCCGTGGGATATAGTGTTTTGTGTCGTAAAAGGATTATAAGTACCTACTTAGTCTCTCTCTCTCGTTACCGCATTATTGTGAACTACTTGTGCAGTGTGTTTCTTACGAAGATATACTGGGTTCCCCCCGGGAAGAGGCATAGTACAGGTTATACACGAATAAATAGTTTCATCCAAACGTAAGTACCAATCTATTCGACTTAAATACCTACATTTTTTCACTGTATTGTTCATTCGATTCGTCCAAGGGGTACCGGTTACCTACATCTAAAAGTTACTTTTCGTTACTTTGTGATACTAAAGTGTTACGTTAATACCATTTACATTATATTTTATATTTAAATCCCGCATTTATTTCCGTTGTTACATACCTATTGTATTCGTCAGCTGATTATAATGACGGATAAACAAATAGTAAGATTACAAGCAAAAAACAACGCGATATTTGAACGTTTGACTAGACTTCATGATACCGCTAAGAAAATACCTATAGGGACCGTGGAGCTCCGTGCCGTGGAGACATTTCTGGCGGATTCTAGCACATTACCGGTTATACGTCAGGAGTTCATAACGAATCTAGACGTCATTAATGAACTCGGTTTTGACTTGAAACCTGATTTTGTACCTAACTACTCAGCGCTTAATTCATTTGAGGATATTTATTGAAAGGATACGAACGCGTATTATAGATAGTTCTTCATCCAAGAAATCGTCCCAGGGTCGAGATCGGAGTTCCCACCCCAATGTCAAATTACCACCTATTGATATTCCTTCATATTATGAGTCTTTTAGGGCTAATATACACTTGAATGAAAATTTATCTGATTCTCAACGAATTCAATACTTTACTGGTAAGTTGACAGGTTCCGCTATAAAACTAATCGCCGACGTTGTGCCATCGGGCGAAAAAAGTTTAATTAAGAAATACCAAGATAAAAGAGCGTTAGGGAGTCACTACCTGTCAATTTTATTTAATATTAAACCCGCGACGAATGATTCGTCATCTTTAAATTCATTCGTCGAAACTTTCGACGCCGCAGTTTCCGCTTTAGAGTTATTACAGATTGGCGACGTGAAAGATTTTATTTTGTTGAATATGGCTATGCGTAAAATTGACGCTGCTACCGTACTTGCTTTTGAAACGTTTATCAGAGATAAGGAAATTCCTTAAATTCCTTCATATAAGGATTTTATCGAATTCACTAAAAGTCAAGTAAAAATATTAGACCGTACCGCTACGTCGTCATCGCTGCAAACGGGCCGCTCGCGTTTCGTGTCAGTGAGTCAGCAGCCTAATGTTACTACTAAAGGCACAAACAAGTCGCACACATTTGTTGTTAGTAATAGCAAGATGCCGAGCTTTGTTGTATGTGTAACAAATCTGATCATCAACAATTATATAAATGTTCAACATTTAAATCACTCCCCGCTAAGGGTCGTTTTGATTTTATTAAATCCAAGCGAGGTTGTATAAACTGCCTAAGTTTATCTCATTCCGCATTACACTGTAAGTCAACATATAATTGCAAATCATGTAAAAGGAATCATCACACTTTGTTGCATTTTGATAATAGACATTCCGGTCAACAAGAATCATTAGCTGCTACTCCAGCGCCGGTTGTTCGTAGTGAGGTTGCGTCTCACACACAACCCCAAGCCTCGCCCAAGGGGGTAGATGTTACGCCGCCGCCGACAGTGTCGCTATGTGCCTATGGGACTGGACAGCACTGTGCGATTCTTTTGTCAACCGCCCAAGTTAATATTTTAAATCAATTTAAACAAAACATTTCTGTACGATGTTTAATTGATAACGCATCTCAAAATAACTTAATTACCGCAGCCTGTTGTGAACGGCTTAAAATTAAACCTATTTCGCTTTCCAATTCTTTTATTAAATCCACGAACTGCTTGTGATGCGGATCCGATATCCGCATCACAAGCAGTTCGTGGATACGTACAGCTGCTTGTAACGGCTAAAAATAAAAATTATTCTTATAATATTACCGCTTTGGTTGTGGATAACATAGCCGACCGTATGCCTTCGGAGTATATTGACACTGCGATAGTGCAGCATTTAATGAATCTACCGCTCGCAGATCCACTGTGGAACGTTCCCAGTGAGGTTGAATTAATACTCGGCGCTCAGCTGTTCCCGCATTTGTTACTAGGTGGTCGGGTCCTATGCCCCCCGTCACCGTCCGCTATTGAAACCGTCTTTGGTTATGTTTTAATGGGTGAAGCGCCCACTACCGCAAATTTTAATAATAATAATAATACTGCATCTAATAGTTTACATACCGCTACTTTCTTCACCAGCTTTGAGGACGAAAAGAGCCTCCATTATCTTGATAAGACTTTAAATAAGTTCTGGGAAATGGAAGAAATATCATCCAAAGGGTTTCTAAGCCCTGAGGAAAGCCATAGGATATTTATACCTCAACCGTATCACGTGACTCCACTGGTCGATATTGCACCGCGTTACCTTTCTGTCGAGATCCGTCTGACTTAGGCGACTCTCGCTCAGTTGCCGTCCGACACCTGCTGTCGTTGGAGCGCCGGCTACAGGACCCGGAGCTGAGAGCCAGCTATAATGAAGTCATACAAGACTACCTCGACAATGATTATCTCTCCGAAGTCCCGTCTGTCAGCGAGGATTATTCGCAGGGGTATTTTATACCGCATCATGCCGTTGTGCGACGTGACAAACAAACCACGAAAGTTCGTGTGGTCCTGGACGCTAGTGCTAAATGCCACAATGGTATTTCACTTAATGATATTCTTCATACAGGGCCTAACCTTCAAGCCGACATTTTTGTCCTATTACTTAATTTTCGCTTATTCGAGATAGCTTTAATTGCTGACATAAAGCAAATGTATCTCAGAATTCGTCTCATACCTGAACACCGCAAGTATCAAAAAATCTTATTCCGCTTTGATCCATCTCAACCAATACGTGAATATCAGTTCAATTGTGTAGCATTCGGCGAGAAATATAGCCCGTTCTTGGCCCTGCGCACCGTACGCCAGTTAGCGATAGATGAACGGGACCGTTTTCCGAGCGCCGCCGCTATCGCATCGCGCGAGCTTTACATGGATGACTTAACTACTTCTGTATCAACGGTTGAAGAAGGAAAATCAATCTCTCGAGAACTCATCGACTTATTTAAGGCCGGGAGTTTTCACTTAACTAAGTGGGCTAGTAACTCACCTGAAGTGCTAGCTTCTGTACCGCAATCAAATCGAGCCTCCGTTGATTTTTCTGATAAGGAAAATATGAAGGTTTTGGGCCTTAAATGGCTTCCTACTCAGGATATATTTCTGCTTCTCCTATAGAGGAAACATTTACTAAACGTACTATTTTATCTAGCATCGCACGTCTATGGGATGTACTCGGTTTCACAGCACCAGCCATATTATTCGCCAAACTCATTATTAAAGAATTATGGTTACTCAAAGTTGGTTGGGACGATCCGTTGCCTGACCACATACTCACACAGTTTCATAATTTTAATGAACAGTTACCGCTTCTTACCGAGTGTACAATACTGCGTCATTTAGGTGTAACAATTGGCTGTAGCACCAATATTGTAGCGTTTGCGGACGCAAGCATGAAGGCATACGGTTGTGTTGTGTATCTCCATGTAACTGACAGTGCTGAAAATGTACATGTTAATTTAATATGTGCCAAGTCCAAGGTCGCCCCGGTAAAGGTGGTTTCCTTGGCGAGACTTGAACTATGCGCCGCCGTGCTTATGTCAAAATTGGTTCGATTGGTAAACGAAACTTATAGCCCTCGTACGAACATAGAAAATGTATTCGCATTTTCCGATTCAAAAATAGTACCTTCATGGATTAATTCTTTACCGCATAGATGGGATATTTACGTCAGTAACCGCGTCGCGAAATGTCAGGAAAACCTCCATCCGCGACATTTTCATCATGTCAGTGGGAAAGAGAACCCCAGTGACTGTTTATCTCGAGGTCTGTTGCCTGAACAGTTATTAGCGCACCCGCTGTGGTGGCATGGTCCATCTTGGATTTCCACCCCGGTATGTAACTGGCCGATAGCCCCTTTCATTCCCGAAGCGTGTGAAACCTTACCTGAGCTTAAACGTAAAGCTCTCGTTTGTACCACGGCAAATACCGTAGTTCAGGAATTTATTTATGACCTGGCTCAAAAATATTCTTCCTGGAGTAAGATTCTCCGCATTATATCCTACGTTTTAATATTTACAAAAATATTATCTCGTAGTGTCCGCATTACCGCATCTCAGCTCAACATAGCTGAAAGATATCTAATCCGCTCTGTGCAGAGTTTGAATTTCACTCAACTGATTAAAGATTTGACAACTAGGCTAGGCTCTTGCCTCACCGCTTAAAAAACTAGATTTATTCATTGATGAACACGGCATTATAAGAATAGGAGGTAGGTTGTCCAATAGTAACTTCTCTCAATTTTTCGATTGTTTTATAACCCCCCGCAAATACAGTCCACTAAAACCCGCACCGCTAGAACCAGCGCATACAATATTCTTTCATACATTTTTAGGAACACGTCCTCACATGTCATTGTCAAATACGACTCAGTCATTACTGACACTGACATGTTCATAGAAAATATATCAAAGAATATTTTGCACTGATACTGAACTGCCGCCCGGTCGGAACTCACGGCCTCACATATGTGTGAATCGACCTTTAGGGTAAAACCAAACGAGCGTAATTTTGTGAGTCGTGAGTCGCGTATTTTTGGTCACTAATTTTACGTTCAACTGAATTTCTGTTGAGTTGCCAGCCAGACGTACTTAATTTAGTTACTCAGTATTGAGCGTTGATACGGGCTGTTCGTGTCGTCGAGCATGATGGATCCATTAAAAATATTGTGTATTTACGAAGCATATTCCGAAGAGGAGGCCAGAAAATGAAGCTGGGTAAACCCACTCAATAGTCAGAGGCTGATATGTGGACAGTTCCATACTTTATTTGAAAGTTTATGTACAAATCCCGATATGTTTGAAAAGTACTACCATATGGCATTACATATTTTAAACAATTATTAACACGCTATTCTAAACGACATAATTCGAAGGGCTCTTTCCACCGCAGGTCTTCCGGCTGTACGTAAACCAAATGGTTTAGCACGAAGCGATGGAAAGAGACCGGAAGGTATGTCGTTGCTACCGTGGAAGATGGGAAGGCCTTTGGTGTGGGACGCTACATGCGTTGACACCTTAGCACCTTCACACCTTCCAAGCACATCCGGATGTGCCGGCGCTGCTGCTGCATCGGCTGAAGGCCTTAAACGGCGTAAATTTTTTTTTTTTTTTTTTTTTTATTCATTGACCAAAACATTATAATAATACAGTCTGCATGCATAATATCCACTCGCTTAAACCTCGAAGGTTTTTGTGCGAGTGGGAGTTCCGAATTTTAACAATACTTTATAGTCACTAGTTATAACAATAACAAAAACAATTTACATGAATATTGAAGGTAAATGGATACACTAATAATACAGTGATTAGTTTATAGGTAATTTAGGTCTATATTTTCCAGTAGGTATTTGTGCAAGGATTTTAAGTATGGCTGTTCGGTAACGTATTTATTTATGATACTTTCAGGTAGGTTATTCAAAATACTAGGCAGTATGTAACGACATATTCTGGTTCGATATAAATTATTGGAACTTGGAATACAGTATTTTTTTAGGTGTGGCAGATGTCTCAAGTTACTGTTACGTGTTCGCTCACACAGTTGGTTAATGTTAGCAATCTCTTCTTTCATAACGGCCATTTTAATTTTGGCTTGTATCGGTAATACTTCACAGTATCTGAAGATTTCACTGTAGTTATCGCCATGTTCAGTTTTTACGTTAAGCGGTACAATCTTTTTCAACAATCTCACTTGCATCTTAAATATTTTTTCCACATAAGTCTTGTAAGTCCTACCATAACTACTTAAGGCATAGCTAATTACGGAATCAGCCAATGCAAGATACAATAGACGTAATGTTTTAAATGGCATTTTATACTTAAGTCCATATATCTTACTTAGCAGTGCTGTTAACTTTTTACAAACATATTCTATATGTGCCCCCCAGTTAAATCGGTTATCTATCACTAGGCCCAAGTACATATGTTCATTTACTTGATCTAGCTTGGTACATGTACTGTTGGGTTTACATAAAAAGTTGTTATGTAGACATTCATGATCGTGAGCCACTATACTTGGAGTATAACTGCTCGTGTTGTGAGACGATTCTATACACATTAATTTGGTTTTTTGAGCGTTAATCACCAATCCAACGTCGTGCGCCCATTGACACATCCTATTAAAATTTTCCTGTAATTGAAGCTCAGCAGTTTCTACATTTCTGTCAGCTACGACTAGACAAGTGTCATCAGCAAACTGGTACACGGAGCCGTGTGCAAACAGGTTACACATTTCATTAACATATACAATATATTCATTTGGACCTAATATTGAACCCTGGGCCGTGCCTTTATTAGTATTTATATTGTTACTGTATGTATTTCCTACTTTAACTTTCGTGTACCTATTGAGATGGTAACTTTGGAAAAGTCGTAACAATGGGCCCCGTATGCCAGATCGCTCCAACCCTTCATACAGCACATTATATTGGAGCATATCAAAAGCCCTGCTGAAATCAATGAAAATAACGAGCACGTGACGTTTTTCATTCAAGTGCTCGTTGATCTCATTGGTAAATTGACAAAGCAATTGAGATGTACTTCGGCCCTTTTGAAAACCAAATTGTTTGCCATGAATTATGTTGTGTGATTGCAAGAACTGACTGAGCTTATCTCCCAAGTACCTCTCAATTACCTTGTCGACACAAGACAGTATGGTTATAGGACGGTAGTTATTGCAGTCATCGTGCCTACCTTTTTTATATATAGGGCGCACTACGCCCGCCTTTAGGTTGTCTGGGTAAGTGGATGTGGCAATGCAACTATTTATCAAGTTAGTAATTACGGGTGTTATTTCTTTTTTTATATTTTTAATATCAACTGCTCGGATTCCATCTAGTCCTGGGCTTTTATTAATGTTTAATCTGTTTAATATTTTACATGTCTCCTCGTCAGTTATTTTTGGTAATCTCATCGACACATCCACCCCCATCCCAGCAGTGCCTGTTGACCCGGTCAATACTTTTTTATCACACGAATGTACATCTAGGATATCTATATTCTTTTTAAATTCGTTCGCGAACATATTTGCAGCGTCCCTATCAAATAGCGAGAAGTACTTCTGAATCGTCTCATCAACCGAGTGAACAACCCTGCCACACAACACATTTATAAATTGCCACAGTTTTTTTGAGTTATGAAAGTTTTTTGTGATTTCTCTATTATAAAATTTGTTTTTTGTATAATTAATATATTTATTCGTTTTATTTCTATATTTATTATAGATTATCTTATTTTCTATTGTCGGTACCTTTTTGTATAGTTTGAACAACTCGTTACGTTTTTCACACATAGATAACACTCTTTTATTCACCCAGTTACAGGCGTTTGATTTGTATTTATTTAACCTAACTTTGCGCTGTTTACATAGCTCATACGTATCTGAAAAAACACTACACATTTTGCCATAAATATCACCAGCGGAATCACAAGAAAGGCACGCACTCCAGTCCGCCCGGCGCAGCTCAGTCAGCACTCGTTCACTGTCGTAGGTATATACAACGCGCTCGCTTGCATCGTACCTACGCTGCCGCTCGACAGGTAGTGTACATGCAGTTATGTAATGATCAGCTGGTGACTCATTTACTACGGCGGAATAGATTGTAGTCGCTGTCGCTGAGCTGCTCCGCACGAACATATGGTCTATACATGACTTGGTGACTCGGTTACCCTTCTTTTCAACCCTCGTATATTGATTAATACAACTCGTTAACCCTAACCCACACAATGTGTTCATGTAATCAGATGTCATATTACAAGATTTCAATATATCGATATTCATATCACCGACAATCAGCAAGTTACATTTTTCAGCCCTATTTTGAATTAAATTACTAATTTCCCTTACGAATGTGGTGATTGATAGATTTGGTGGCCTATATAGACTAATTATGGTTATTTGTTGATTGTTTAATTCGATTCGACCCATAACAATTTCACTAAAATACGAACAAGTTGATGACCTTGTGAATTTAATTTTTTTATGAATATAGACCACCACACCCCCGCCTCTTCTATTTGTTCTTAGATTAGTGTACATATTATAATTAGATAATTCAAACAATGGCGAGCAGGTTTCCCTAATGTTGACCTCTGTCAATACCACAATATCAACCAACCGCGGGCTTGAAGCAACAATACTTTCAATCTGAGCGAAGTTCAATATAATAGACCTTATATTCACATGTAAAGTTGTTATCATGTGGTTATTTTTTGGTAATGACGTCATATAATCGTTCCAGATGACAAAATTATCTTCGAACAAATTATTAGTTGTACTAGCCATAGGACGTTATACATAGGTAGGTAGGTGTTGCATACGTTATTGTGCGAAATAATAAAAAGAAAAATAATTAAAAAACAAAACAGGGCAATGACTCACGCTTTGTCGTTACTTATCTGTTGCACCCATTTCCTAATGTCCTCTTCTGAGCGGATTATGTATGTTTTATCCTGATCACTCTTCCGTATAAGAACATTCCCGCGCTTGCACCAGACAAATTTTACCAGATTTGTAAGCTTCAGGTCGGACTTGGCACGCCATAGGAGGTGGGCAGTAGTCGGTGTAAGTGCTTCCCTTAGAAATACTTTCGAATTACCCTCTATGCCTATATCTCGTTCTGTGATGATCCGTGTTTTCGCAGCTTCCAACCAAGTATCCCGTTGTTCTTCTTTCAGGGTAACAACAATTGTGCCCGCATTCCTCTTTTGTCCGTCGGTTGATTTATTTTGTTTCCTATATACTTTTGTGACATTTTCCGCTTCCAATTCCAGTTTTTTACAAATATTTTGTGTTATTTCCATCAGATTTTCGTTGTCTTGCTTACTAATCCCGCATATTTCCAGTTGGTTATAAATATTTTTTTGTTCTAGGGTATTTATTTTCTGTTCAAGCAATTCGGATTTATTTTTCATGTGCGTATATTTGTTATTTAAATCTTGATAATGTCTATCCATGATTTTGATTTTTTGCTCGTAACTATTTATTACCTCTTGAAATTCGTCGAATTTGTCAGAGAAAAATTGTAGACTTCTTTTCATTTCATCCTGTATTGTTTCTCTGATTTGACGCCGTACTTCCCGCATCATACTGTCCTGGTTTGCTAATCCCTCGGAATCTGTATTTTCCTCTTCTTCCTCTGGAAGGATGGCTGAGATGCGTCTGTGTTTATTCTGGCCACAACATGGCTTACACTTCCAATCCAAGGAGTCCACAGCAGTTAACGCAGCCAACTGCTCGGTGGTCAATGATGCACAACTCGCATGCCACCATTTATTGCATTTCCCACACTGCAGTCCAGCTAATTTTTTGGTAACTAATTTGGTACACTTCGCACACTTTCCCATTATTTTTTATTATTTTTTTGGAGGTATAAAGAAAAAAAATATATTACGACGGGCAATACGTTCGGCTCGAGGCGCTGTTCAAGCGGAAATATGCTAACCTAGCAGGTGATTACATATTTGAGCCGTTTAGGATTGAGACACTGGGGTCATGGGGTCCGAGTACTCGCCGCCTTTATAGAGACATTGCTAAACACCTAATCGATGCTTCTCAGGACCAGACGGCAGGCTATTTTGTGGCCCAAAGAATAAGTATCGCCCATTCAACGTGGCAACACAGCCAGCATTCTGGGAACCTTCCCAGTCGGCAATGACGCGGAGGATTTTTTAAACGATATTTTGTAATGTAAATATTTTTAGTCTATAATTATGTTTATTTTGTATATTTTGTAAATTGTAATTCTTATATATTGGGAAATTATTAAGTCGACCGAAATTTGAATGCAGCAGAATTTATGCTACCGAAATTCTGCTACTTAAGACTCACAAAATTACGCTCGTTTGGTTTTACCCTTACCCTTCCTTACCCAGTTTAGTTTCGTAGGTACTTTAGTACTTACTTAGTATTTGTTAATGACATACGAATACCCTCGTCTAAGAGCCTCTTTAATTGAGCGACAGGTGCACCATTTGCAGGTGGTGTTGTCTTGGACTTAGATAGTGACGGTACTAAGATAGTGATACAATACAATACAATACAATAAAACTTTATTACTTTATTATACACCAATATAAAATGAATAACAAATATAAACAGGTTTTAAAATGTACAAATGGCGGCCTTATCACTATATCACTATAAAGTGATTTCTTACAGGCAACCTTTGGATGGCCAAAGTAGAAGGAACAGAATTTAAGAAAGAGAGGGTAGGCATTGGTGAAGAAATAAGAAATATAAATAAAACAGTTTCTTGGGAAAAATGTACTAATTACTTACTTATCAAACATAAGTTAAATACAAGTAACGTTGATTTGCAATAGATATACATACATATTTCATATCGTAAACTTACATACACTATTATAGGTACAATACAGAATAACGCAACGTAATTATAAGACAGCAAATAACGACTTCAGCAGCTCAAAAAGTGACCTTTAACCATTTTCTTGAAAACGGCAAGTGTTTGTGCACGTTTGATTGTCACGGGCAGAGCATTCCATAGACGGACAGCCTGCACAGTAAAAGATTTGTCATAGAACTCGGTCGCATGCTCTGGCATTTCTAATACTAGATTCTCCGATGACCGCAAGGATCTCGAATGTGTGTCATTGAGAAACGTGAAACGTTCTTTTAAATAGGTTGGGGTACGTGGATTGAACAAGACATGCACTTTACAAGTTACTAGTTCTTTTGTGCGGGAAAAATCAAGCTTTACCTTGGAATTGGCGAAGTCATCGATGAACATCGATGAAGTCATTTTTAAAAAAAGAAGAAGAAGTACAGAGAGAGGAAAACTACGCTGAGCACTTATCGTTCTTGTTCTAGAAGAGTAGCGCTCATAACTCATCCTAGCCGCACGTAAGTAGCCGAGTAGTTCCTTAAGTACCTACGGACTACTCAAATATTATGAGTTTCAAGAAATGTTAACTTCCTTAAGTAAAGAGAGCTAGTTTAGACTGTGTAACTCGTGGGATTATATACAAACTAGTTTTCACGGCGAACTTTGTATCAAATATAAAAAAAAAAGAATATTTTAATATTTCATGCAAATGTATGTATTATAAATTATAATTGAAAAACGCGACGGACGGCCAGACAGACAAATTGTCGTATTAAATATATTTGTCAAAAAAATATCTGACATAACTGCGTATCAAATATGTGGTTCTACGCCTTGTCTACATTGTAGGCATGCTACATCGTAGACCTGCTACGAATATTGACAAATTCAATTTTGCCGAATTTCAAGTTCTGCCGCATCCTGTATTTAGATTAGAATCATTATTTTATTCTTTTACGAGGAATCATCAAAATTTGTTCTATTTTATACTCCTGTGTATTAATGTGTTATAATACCCTATTTGAAAGTCTGTATAGGGAAGGGCCACGAGCCATATTGTTTGTACAGCCCTTATTTGAGCTTTGAAATATAAACTAAACCAGTCTTATAAGGGCTATTACCTTAATTGTGTGTACATTATTTTTGTAACTTTGTTTTTTAATCGAGTAACTAGAAATGGAAAAATTTGCTAGTACGGAAATTTATTTTTTAATTACACATAGGTACTTACTTGTTTTTCTTAATTTTATGAAATGTTCAGACACAATTACAAACATAAAATCACGCCTGTTTCGACAAAAGGGGTAGGGCAGGGGTGTTATACACCGACGCCAGTAACTATATTGGTCCCAATAGATGGCGAACCTATTGGCACTTAACATCACAAGGGACATCTTTACAACCAACGTTTATAAGCCGCAATACAGAATACCCAATAACCACTTCGTGACGTAATCAATCGCTAAAAAGTACGGGAAACGTTTTTTATCAGTACATTACAACGATTGATGACGTCACTAAGTGGTTTTTGCGACAAGGTTCTATCCCACTGTCATAGTGCGCGGCTTATACATGATTTCTACTGTTTTGTTATAGTTAGACTAAACCAACTAAACTAAACTTCCTTAGTACGCATCATATCACGATGATTCACGAGATTTTATTACCAGCAATACCTGCAGTTCAAGCAGTGATCCTCGTTCAACAGCCGCGTGGAGTGCATCACACCTGGCGACGACGCTCGGCAGGTGGTTAGATATATGCAGTGCCTCAGACTCGGCAAGCAGCCGCCGGCCCTGCCCAGCCAGTACCGCGCGCTCCAGCCTACTGTCTACCCCTCCGCGTGCCCATAGACGAAGTTGCGCTGCTGATACTGTGCCAACCGCTGGAAAATAAAAAAACTACTTTATACTTGTCTTTTCCTTGCTTCAATTTCTAACATTTTCTACACTACTTTTAGCAATTTCTCATTTAGTATGGTTAAAAATTCGTCACAATACACTTCCTTATGCCTTTGTTATCGTATTAACACTGAAGCACTATTACTGCTTTCATAATCTAAACGATCAAATAAAAGCAGTCATGGTAATTCAAACTCAGTAGTTTAATCACTGACCCGTGATCGGAGATTACGTACACAAATATACTAGCAATTGGTCCCTGTCCCTCATGGGTAGTATTTTTTTCTAGTAAATATGTTACTCAAGGATAATGTAGCATTCTAAAGGTTAATCGATACACATTCGCCGTGTTCAGTACATATATCGTCTTAACAAAAAACAACAACAAAATGGAAAAGAAGAAAATAAAGCATCCATGTCGAAACTAGTGCGTTACAGCATGGTAGGACCTAACATGCTGTTTCGTCCTGCGATACCAAGTCCGCTACTTTGGATGTTCTTCATCAAGGACAACAAGATTGTGAAGAACATCCGACTTCATCATTCTGCGAAAGACAACGAGGTTGTGGAGTACATGTGGATGAAGACCAACTGGACCTTGAGAGTCGAGAGGTTGAAGTCGCCACAACAAAAATTTTAAATCGTTTTCGATTACGGTACCGGCTCATCATCTTGACAAGTTCCTCAACGAAGAGTTCTGTGTATGGATGTATGCGTGGCATGTGTGTGTGACGTGAATGAACAGAAAATCCCTGACTTGGATGCACAATTTCAGGACTACGCTATGGTCCCTCACCATGTCACTACGGTCATGTGGGAGAAACCATTTTTGAAATCGGTCTAGTAATTTTTGAGTTCATGACAAACATACGGAAATACAAATCGTTTCGCTTTATAATATTAGGACGTATAGAAGTACAGATATACATTCTACATAAAAATATTATACAATCGTTAAAAAAAAATATCGCTACATAAAGAAAAACCCTTAAGTTAAGTGAAAGGCGAGTACAAAACGAGTCGATCGAGAGTTCCATGTGTTAAACGCATTTAGAATGACAGATTTTTACGGGAATGATGTAAGAACAGCTTGTCCGATTTTGGTGAAATTTTGTTTATTTTTTTGAACTTTCTCACACAATGTCATCTAAACCAAGTTAAGCTAATATAAGCTTGTGTTATGGGATCTAGACGACTGATAAATATACTTATATATTTCTAAATACATACATATTTTACATAGAAAACACTCATACTCCGAAACAAACATTTGTGGATCACACTTATAATTTGATTCGACCCGGAATCGAACCTGGGACTTCGGACTGGGACAGCAGTCGCATAGTCAAACCACTGCGCCACCAAGGCAGTTAGTTATATAGATATAGTTATAGTATCGGAGATAGTTTACGACCTAGATTCCATCATCTGCCTTTATCCATGCTCTTCTAATTAAAAATTGAACGAAGTCTTTAGGCATACAAATTCTTCATAAAATCAATTAGGGGCGGCGTGTCGGTGCGAACAAGTTACACTGTGTTGACATTAAACAGATCGTTATAGTTCAATAACCCCACTATCGAACCCCATCGGGTATTGGGTATTCACATCGGTACAATGACCAACATTTGATATAGTGCAATAAACTTGATACGTACACTTTTGACATGTACACCTTTTAGAAACCCCACACCATATTGACTAATGTGCCTATAGTCAAAGATTCATGTGGAATATTCTCAAAAGATTGGTCCGAAGATTACTTGGCTTAAGTTGAGAGGTAGAGCATGACCTACTAAAATCTCCAATTGGAACGCAATAATAGCCCTGTTTCGCCTATCGTACTCTATATCTCAGACTTAGCTAAGACTTTTGTTTTTGTGATTTAAGCCTACATTTTAGATTCATTATGTATTTATATTAGGTAATTTTAGTGTCTTGGAGTTATCCCTCCAAGGGCGTACCCAGAGCGTTCGGCAATTGATGTCACAGCGAATCATAGAAAAGGAACGTGGCTCCATGGTCCTAATTAAAAATGGTCTCCGCAGCAAAGAGCGGTCTGACATAGTTAGATTTTCTGTTGAGCGATGTGCTGAGGTGGCCTGTGCCGAGCTTGACCAGTATAGTAGTTTGCGTATACAGTCCACCTAACAGGGATTTTAGTGTATTTACCAAGGTCATGGACCAGGTTCTGGGGGTTGCGTCAAATAATAGGAAGAAGTTAATTGTGTGCGGAGACTTCAATGTAAACATCCTAAAACAGTGTAAGAAAAGTACTCAATTTTTAAGTTTATTTGGTAGTTATAATATGGAAAATATTTTCTGTGAGCCGACTAGAGTCACAGAAACAGCAGCCAATTGCCTGGATATTTTTTTACAGATTGTGAGTGCTTAAGCAAGTCTGTAATCAGTAAATTGCCATCAGATCACTGTGGTCAAATAGTATCCTTTCCCAAGAGTAATAATAGTCAGTATAATGAGAAAATTATGTATAGGCCCATAACCTCTAATAAAATTAAAGAATTCAAAATCTTGTTCGAGAAAAAGCTAAATTCTATAGTTTATAAAGGTAATAATCCTGAGGTCCATTATAATAGTTTATTTGGTACATTATCTGATGCTTTTTCAAACACATTCAAACAAAAATGCCAAAATCGTAGTGTTAAAACGAAATTTTGTGAGTGGGCAACAGTAGGCATTTATAAAAGTAGACGAACGCTGTTTGATCTATATGCACAAAAACGATACAGATTTGATAAAAGTTTCATTGAATATGGTAGGAATTACTCCAAAGTATTCAAAAAAGTATGTAGACAGGCTAAATCCATTCACATCAGTATATTGACTTAAAACTTTTAAACAACTGAATATAAAAAATACTGAGGATCTTTGAGGCATTTCAACCAATATAATAAAATCAATAATTCCTGCTATTGCGCCTTACCTTGCATTCATATTCAATAAATGTAAAGATGAAAATCAGTTTCCTAATCTTATGAAGTACAGTAAAATCATTCCTTTATTCAAAGCAGGAGACAAAAGTGATCCTTCAAATTTTCGACCTATCTCCATACTCCCAACACTGAGTAAAATTTTTGAAAAAATTATATTTAATCAATTGCTTTCACATTTTACAGAAAATAAGTTACTTCATAGCAAACAGTTTGGTTTCACTAAAGGCAGAAACACAACTAATGCAGGAGTTGCACTTGTGAAACATATATTTGATGCATGGGAGGAAAGGCAGGATGCCATTGGTATCTTTTGTGATCTATCAAAAGCTTTTGATTGTGTTGATCATGAGACTTTGTTACTAAAATTAGGGTATTATGGTGTTTCGCACAGCTCACTTGGCTTACTGGAGTCTTACCTCACTGATAGAGTACAAAAAGTTAACGTTAATGGCACCGACTCTTCTGGCGCCTCATTAGTCATGGGAGTACCCCAGGGCTCGATATTAGGACCCCTTTTATTCTTAATATACGTAAATGATCTACCTTACTTCACTAAAAATCTTTGTGAAATAGTATTATTTGCTGATGACACATCATTAATTTTTAAAAGTGATAGACGAAAAGTAGTAATTGACGATCTAAATAATACCCTTTCGGAAATACTGCATTGGTTCACAAGTAACAACTTGCTGCTCAATGCGAAGAAAACAAAATGTGTAAAATTTACTATGCCCAATGTTAGACAGGTGGATACTCATATTACTATGATTAATGAATTAGTTCAAATAGTCAATACCACAGTTTTTCTTGGAATAACTTTAGATAGTAAACTGCAATGGGGTTCTCATATCACAGCCTTGGCAGGAAGACTTAGTTCGGCTGCCTATGCGGTTAGAAAGATAAGGTCACTGACTGATGAAAAAACGGCACGATTAGTTTATTTTAGCTACTTTCATAGCGTTATGTCATATGGTCTGCTGCTATGGGGCTCAGCTGCCGATATTGAGACAATATTCATACTACAGAAACGAGCTATACGAGCAATCTATACACTCGGACCCCGTGACTCGCTGAAAGAACTATTTAAAGAAATTAATATTTTAACAGTTGCTTCTCAATATGTTTATGACAACATCGTATATGTACGGAACAACATAGAACTCTTCAAAAAAAGATCCGACAACCATAATTATAATACAAGAAATAAAAATAAACTGGCAATGACAAAAATTAGACTTCATAAAGTTGGTAATTCATTTGTAGGCAAATGTATAAAAATACACAATGTAAACAAAACATTATTAAAAAAGAAAATGGATAATCTACCTGAGTTTATTGCTGGTATCTTCTCAGAAGAACCAACTTACCGAACCAGCGAAAGAATCATTTTCAAATGGTTATTTATGTAATTAATTTAGTACCTATTTTTATAATAGTGCTTGACATAAAATTGTAAAATTTTGATATTCATATGTGCTCTTTATGTGCCTAAACTGAATAAATGAAATTGATTCTTTGATTCTTTGACATCAAAAGGAAAATAATTGAGGCTTCTAACAAAATAAAAGAAACATGGAAAGTTATAAACAAAGAGTCAGGTAAATGTAAAGTGAGGGATACTGTTACTAAAATTAAATTAGAAAACAAGAATATAACCTCTCCGAAAGGTATTGTAAATGCATTTGAAGATTATTTTACCAACATTCCATTTAAAGTCACTTCTTCTGTTAATTCATGTGCCCACAGTGCTGTGGCCTTTCTCGAAAGTAATATTGGTTCTTCATCTAAATTTAACTTTAAACATAGACCCCAGTGACATCTTTAAAGCATTTAAAAATCTCAAAATTAAAAAGTCGGAAGATCACTGGGGCATATCAGTTAGCTTAATAAGTAATGTAATTGATATCATTGCACCTGACTTGGCACTAATGTTTAATGAATGTGTAGATGAAGGTATATTCCTTAACCTAATGAAAAATAGTAGACTAATACCATTATTTAAGAAGGGGTCTAAGTCAGAACTTGGTAACTACCGCCCCATTTCTATTTTGCCAGCTCTGAGTAAGGTGTTTGAGAGAGTGATGCTAAATCAAATGCAAGTCCACTTCACGACCAACAATCTTTTCCACAGCCAGCAATTTGGCTTTACTCGCGGAAAATCTACCACCGATGCGGGAGTAACCCTTGTTAGCATGATTTACGACGCATGGGAGGGATTGCAGGATGCCATTGGGGTATTCTGCGATCTGTCTAAAGCATTTGATTGTGTTGACCATAAGACACTTTTGCTAATGTTACGTCGGTATGGTTTTGACAAAAAATCCTTAGAACTATTAGGATCTTACCTGACAGATAGGCTGCAGACTGGCACAAGCTGGCATAGTAATGTTCGCGGATGATACATCACTTAAATTCAAAGTAAATCGGCATAGTACAGATGCGAATAATGTTAATAATATTTTAAATGATATTTCAAATTGGTTTTCTACAAACAACCTATTGTTGAATGCAGAAAAGACCAAATGCGTTAAATTTACAATGCCCAATGTCAGACAAGCAAACGTCCATGTCGTGCTGGGTAGCCAAAGGTTAGAATTTGTAAATAACACTACCTTTTTAGGAATAACAATAGATTCTGAATTACAATGGGGTGACCATATCACCATTTTAGCTAATAAGCTTAGCTCTGCTGCATATGCTGTGAGACGGATTAGGCAGTTGACAGATGTAGCTACTGCTAGGCTAGTTTACTTTGGTTACTTCCATAGCTTGATGTCCTATGGAATACTACTTTTGGGAAATGCAGCAGATATAGAAACAATATGATAACATACTGTATGTCAGGAAAAATATATCTAGCTATACTAAAGTAAGTGACGTTACAGGCAGAAATCTACGCAATAAAAATAAACTACTCCCTCCGTGTTATCGGCTTAGCAAGGTTAGTCATTCTTTCAAGGGGGAAGGTATACGCTTTTATAATAAATTGCCTGAATCGGTCCTTTGTATGCCCGACAATAAATTTAAAACCTTTATAAAGACCACTTTATGTCAAAAAGCAAATTATAAGACAGTTGATTACCTTAATGATAAAAGTGTCTGGCTTGAGCATGATGCAGGCGCCTCCTAAAATGTCGTGATTGTAGCATATTTTGTACTTAGGCGACTATAATTTTTTTTTTTGTTGTATTATACACTCTTTTTGATTTTGACACGAGACCTAAATTAAGAAAATGTGTAAATGAGTCAATTATTTGAAAAGAGTGACCGAGAGTTTTATTGCCAGGTTCTTTCTCTCGGTTCTACTTATTGCTTTGCGATCTGGCAGTACATGTAAATATAGAAGCAATGAAATTTTTTTATTTTAAGTACTTACTGACGCAGGGACGCCCGGCAACGGACGTTAGAGCGGCCGCGGCCTTGGGCCGCGGAATTAAAAAAAATAAAAAAAATAAAAGAAAGTACTTAGTGACGTTTGTAAGAGCCATTTAGTGACCTATACAAATAAATAAATCATTTCATTTCAGTTCATTTCATTTCAGAACCCACTTTAAAGTATAAAATTAAGTATGTGCTTTCACGGTATTTTGTAATAGCACCATATTATTAAATTAATGTAAACTCGTAGTCTCACGACATCACGCTAAGGTCACTCCACACCTTCGTCGTAACCGTATGTACTATTTTTTATTTTCCGTGTTTAACGTCTAACCCGCCCAAGATGGGGTGAAATAGTACATAGTCGTGCGTGGTCCGGTCATAGTTTATAGAGGCTATTATAGTTTGAAAATTCACGGTTCATATTAATTTGTTAATGACCTAATTACTTACATAATATTTAATTACCAACTGTGCACTTCTGTACGGCGAGCGGGATGCTATGTCTATTGTTAGTTCTCTATTCACATTTAGTAAAAAGCTGTTAATTTGGAATTATAAACAGACACTTAAGTTTTATTTATTTGTAAGATGGTATAGACACAAAGCCCTATATCAACCCGTCTGGCCAGCGTGGTATATGTAGGCTGACTTCCCGCCTCTTTGGGGGAGGCCTATGTAGTGGGCGTCATATGGGCTAAGATGATGACAGACACAAACACAAGACTTACTGTTACTATCTTAAAGTAATTCAAAGGACTGGAGCACAGAATGACTTGTACACCGGAGAAGCACTTGCAATCTGTGCATCTGTTGACAGACAGACGAGGCCCTAGCAAATAGGTATATACCTATTCGCAAACGGCAATGCTCGTCGCGCATTACGTTACCTGGGACTTAACAAAGTGATTGACGAAATGTGGTAATAAACGCCATTAGCATTAAACGCTGTCTACTCCTGTTTACAGTGGGTAAACGTGTGATCATGTGTGTGGTGTGAGTTTGATTCATAATAATACACAAATACCTAAAAAGGCTTTTAAAATTTTAGACGGCAATTTCATGCTTTGGAAATTGTTAGGGTGTAAGCCAGTCTAGAGCCCTGTGTATGGTACATACCTATATACGAGTACACTTGCATTCCTGGGTATCGTTTCAAAATCAGATGTGGTTACTAATTTATTTAGTGTACTTTTTGGACTATCAGTAGTGCAAGCTGGTGATGTCAAAGCTCCGGAACGTCATATTCATTGTATTTCGAGAATGCTGATACTAAATGCATGGACAAATGATGTCGACTAATTTGAAAATATTGCCGGCACATCTCAGATATCTTAAAAAGGTTGACATGTAACCGGCGTTTTACATTAGTATATTCATGCATTTTATGAAAGTTGAGGAATCGAAAGAAGTAGGTACCTACCATATGCCAAGATCGTAACAAGTGGATGTTCGATATTTCTACCTTTACGTCTATAACTAACAGATATATTTATTGTACATTGACCGAGAAGTATTAGAAACTATAAGTTATATTTATGTTAATTTACCTACTTAGACGAACATGTTACAGGCCCGAAATTCGTTGCTCTGTGTTCACCTACACCAAAAATCAACTAAACCCATTCTGTCTACTTTTCCATCTATCATCACTATAAGGCCGCCATTTATACATCTTATTCAAACCATACAACGTGGCAATGCTGCCAGCCTTCTCGGAACATTGCCAGTCCGCGACGAGGCGGAGGAAGTCTTTGACGCGTTTAGATTACATCTAAAGTACTTAATATTAGTAGGTACGAGTATAATTAGAATAGGTAATGTGCATATTTTAGTTAGTTTCAATTGTATTGTTTTATTATTTATTTTATTCAAACCTGTATTGTTTGTTATGTATTTTGTATTGGTGTACAATGAAGTTATTCTATTCTATAACTAGAAACTTATTTAACTAGTTTATAAGCTGGATTTTGCTACGTAGCCGGCTCTTTACACGCGAACACACAGCCAGTTACACTACTAGCGTGTTTACCAGACAGTATAGCAGCGCAGGTCCGTAATTCGTTGCTTTGTGCCAGACAGCAAGTAAGTAAGACAAGCAGTAAACCTGGAACCTCACCCTTTTGCGAATTTGAGGAACTTATTGACAAAGTTCTATGTAAACTTGGAAAAACTAATAAGTACCTAATAGTATGTGGTGATTTTAATGTCGATTTACTTGTTAATACGCCTATGAGTTATAATATTTTAAATTTATTTAAATCACACAATCTTACAAACTTATTTTTGGAGCCTACTAGATATTGTAATACAATAGCCACTTGCCTGGATAATATATACAGCGATATGTTGCCAGAAAGTAAAAGTATTATAAAAAAGCTAGATTCAGACCATTGTGGGCAAATAGCATCTTTTAAAATCACTAAAGAAAAAGTTATAAAACGTAAAATATTATGTAGACCAATAACTGGTGACCGCTTGGAACGAATGAGGGTTGGACTTTGCAATAAAATTCCATTCTTAGACACTGGCTTAGATCCAAATGTAATGTATAAATTATTTTTTGATTCTTTTTACAACGAGTTCAACTCCATATTCAAGTCTAAGGAGGTCATGATTAGTGATAGTCCTACTTTCAGTGAATGGGCCACTGAGGGTATACACAAAAGTAGACAAAAACTTTATGAACTATACTCAGAAAGACAGCTTAATAGATCAGTTGAATTTCTAGATTATGTTAAAACTTATTCAAAAAAGTTTAAAGCAGATTGTTTAGCAGCTAAATCAAAATATATAAGTGATAAAATTCTCAATAGTGCAGACAAAGTTAAATCTACTTGGAAAATTATAAACGCGGAAAGAGGTCAACAAAAATTAAATGATAATCATTTTAAACTTAATATAAATGGTAAAATAACTACATCAGACTTCGAGGTCGCTAACGAATTTGAAAATTTTTTCTCCCGAATTCCTGTAGATTTGACAAAAACCCTAGGCTCTTCAACCCCCATTGCAGAATCTTGGTTAAAAGCAAACGTTCCTTGTTGTAACGTTATATTTAAATTCAGTAAAGTTAACATAAACACTATCTTAAAAACTTTTAAATCTTTAAATATCAAGAAAACAGCTGACCTCTGGGGCATCTCTGTGTATTTAGTAAATTCTTTTATTGAAATGGTTGCTCCTGAACTAGTATTAATATTTAATAATTGTGTTGATAGTGGTGTGTTCCCTGATTTAATGAAATCTAGTAAATTAATTCCCCTGTTTAAATCGGGTAGTACTTCAGATCCGTCCAATTTCCGTCCCATTTCTGTACTACCTACATTTAGTAAAATTTTTGAAAAAATTATGCTTAATCAAATGCAAAATCACTTTAACGTTAATAAACTATTACATACAAAACAATTCGGTTTCACTCGTGGTCGGTCCACCACTGATGCCGGAATTAAATTATTAGAGTGTATATACAGGGCCTGGGATGAGTCATATGATGCTTATGGTGTATTCTGCGACTTATCTAAGGCCTTCGATTGCGTTCAGCACCAGACTTTAATTAAGAAACTTGATCATTACGGAATCCGGGGGACGGCCTTGAATTTCGTCAATTCTTACTTAAGTGATAGGGTCCAGAAAGTAGTGATCAATGGTAAACAGTCACCTGGTTCTCCTGTAGCAATGGGGGTACCGCAGGGTTCAATTTTGGGACCTTTTCTTTTTCTAGTATATATTAATGATCTCCCTCACCTCATAAGAGACGACCACGAGGTAGTTTTGTTTGCTGATGACACTTCTTTAATATTTAAAGTTAAACGTGGACAGCGCGAACTTGACGATGTAAACATTGCCCTCTCTAGGATAGTCCACTGGTTTTGTGCTAATAATTTATTATTAAATGAAAATAAAACTAAATGTGTAAGATTCACCTTACCTAATGTAAGACTTGTTAAAACCAGTGTTAAGGTTAGGGATGATATAATAGAATTGGTCGATGACACTGTCTTTCTGGGCATAACGTTAGACTCCAAATTGCAATGGGGGCCTCATATCGGGAAAATTTCGGCCAGGCTTAGTTCAGCAGCCTATGCTGTCAAAAAGATCCGACAACTTACAGACATTAAAACGGCGCGTCTTGTCTACTTCAGCTACTTCCACAGTATCATGACATATGGCATACTACTGTGGGGTAACGCTGCCGATATTGAATGCATCTTTGTGTTGCAGAAGAGGGCTATCCGGACTATCTATGGAATGGGGTCTCGGGAGTCATTAAGAGATAAGTTTAAGCATATTAACATCCTTACAGTGTATTCACAGTATATTTATGAAATTTTATTGTATACCCACAAGAACAAAAGTAAATTTGTGAAAAATAGTGATAATCATAATCTAAACTTAAGAAATAAGGATAAACTGGCTGTTCCTAAATTTAGGCTTCATAAAGTGAGTAATTCTTTTGCGGGGAACTTTATTCGAATGTACAATACATTGCCAACCGAAATAGCAAATTTATCTGTCAATAAATTTAAAAAACTAATAAAAAGTAAATTGTGCCATAAAGCTTATTATAGTATTAATGATTTCTTAGATGACAAGGCGGCCTGGTTGTAACAACGTAACGAATTGCTCCTTTCTAAATAACTCTGTATTAGATTTAAGATGAAATATTTTGAAAAAAGCCGAGCTGAGTTTCTTGAGGGCTCTTCTCAGTCTCGTTGCATTTTGGAACCCTCGGTAGAGTCACACCAACTTCTGACGAATCTAAATAATTTTCTGAAAATTTCAAAGATAATAAACGTTATTTTATTTTATTTTATTTTATTTTACAGGTTTCACTCGGACAGTTCACATAGTGCTATCGTCCAGCCTATTTAGACAACCTACATTTTTTATTTGTAAGCGTTTATTGATTTCCTGATCGAAGTACTAGCGCTATGCCTACATGTTTATTATTTTATTCATAGACAAAGGCACTAAACATTGTTAAAGAAGAAAATAAAATGATCAAGTAGGGGGTACCTATACCATTAATAGGGTAGATACCTACAACTAAAGTAAATAATTTAAATGTATTTACTTCATAGAGAATCCCAAAGTATGTACGTATATTGTATTCAATCTGATTATCTTTATTTTATTTATTTTTAGTCATCAATTGAATCACTAATAGAGTTATGGATTTGACGCTACACAATTCTATGAGGCGTATCGTTTTGACATTTAATAAAAAGAAGGTGATTTGATTTGACAGTCGCCCTATTGCGCCATTTCAAATCAAATCAAATTATTTATTTGCTGATCAAAGGTGGTGGGGTATTACATAATAATAATTTGGAGCTCTTTGATCTACTTTTTAGGCATGCATCAATTTTGTGACTTAAGTAATAATAAATTCCTAGGTACAGTCAACTTAATCTAAATAAATGTCAATGGCAATGTCAAACAATAATAAATTCCGTCGCCGACTGGCAATGTTCCCAGGAGGCTGGCAGAATTGCCACGTTGTGTGGCAATGCTTATTCTTTGAGCTAAAAAGTAACCAGCTTTCTGGTCTTGTCTACTTATATCTTTCTTATGATGTTAGTATTTTCTCCATAAGATTGTTGTTATATGTTTCCTCACTAGCTTTACTCAAAATACACACTTTCACATCTTATTTCTAACAATTTATATCCATCCAAAGGTTGCCTGTAAGTGATCGCTTTTAGTGATTAGCCATTTGTAAATTTTCATACGATGTTATCATTTTTATTTGTATTGGTGTACAATAAAGTTTATTCTATTCTTATCAAAATGCGGGATAAACAGCTCTAGTGAAGTCCTACATTGTTTGTTAGACGAACCTCACGGTACAATTGCATAACCGTAGCTTTAAAAACGATATAAAGTAGCCGTGAGTAACTTGTGAACTTTATGAATTTGAATTTTATTTTTATAACGCTAATTAAGGTCGAAGTTATAAATTAATCAGAAACATAAAACCTGGTAAGATTACGCCAAATGTGCAATAAATGATTTTCAAAGCATTATTTTTTTTTAACTAGCTGACGACTATGGATCCGCCCGCCAGGCAATGGCTTTTCGTTCCCCATTCTCACATGATATAATATTACCAGGGTAAAAAGTAAGTATGTAGGTAAACCTACTATGAGTTTGTTAAAACTAGAACTGCAGATATTGTAAGTCCGGTGAGTACATCACATTGGTCCTTTATTTTTTAATTTGGCTGCACATACGTCCATTTTCGAGTAACATTGGTCCTGGATTCCGGAATATAGGTTCGGATTATTGAATTATTTTTAATTTTCTAATGTACGCTTAAATCATTAAGAGGAGTGATCTAGTGGTAACCGACAATGTTAACAAATTGCAAAGGTTAAGCAACATCTAGTCAGGCTTAGGATGGGTGACCATTTCCTAAGACATTGAGACCCCTCCGTGTCTCGGAGAGCACGTTAAGCCCTCGGTCCCGGTTTTCATACGAACATCTATGGCAGTCGTTAGGGGTAGTTGGAGTCTTAAATCAAAAATCTGACCGGTCTAACTCCAGAACTTCGATATCGCCCATGGGTTGTGGAGGTCTCTGACCGGTCTAACTCCAGAACTTCGATATCGCCCATGGGTTGTGGAGGTCAGATGGCAGTCGCTTCACGTGAAATATCGATGTTCGTCCGAATCGCAGTTAAACTGGAAAGCCGACCTCAACTGCGTTGGGAAAAGGCTCGGGGGATGATGAATGTACGCTTAGAGCGTAATACGTGGGACCTACATAACAATACTTCTGACACAATGTAGGTATGTAATCTCAGGGCAACTATCTCTATACTACGTATATATAGACCACTCTATACGTCAGAACAATCAAACAGTCGAGGATGATGTAACGTCACTAAGAGCTTCCCAGTTTAAGTTGTTGCGTGGCAAAAAATTTAACTAATTATTGATTGTAGTTATTGTTCTGAGATCTTGTTTTTGACTTGTTTCAATATAATGTGACGCCCCTAGTGGAACGCAAACATAAACTGGGCAACTTATATCAGAGCCGCTTAGTAATCGCCACGTAGAAAATGGGTGACACTAGCCATCTATCTATAGATGGTTTATCTGAGTGTGTAATTCACTTTTGCCTACCCTTTCGAGATTATAGGCGTGATGGTATGTACGTATTGTGTTGTTTTAGTAATTATGGGCTTGAGCTCTTCTAAACATATTGTTACGCCATCTGTTACGACATCTAAATAATGTTACGCCATTTAGTATCGAATATCGGGACTGCGAAACGAGGCGCCATCTAGTAGCAAGTCGCGGTACTGCTAAGTAGCGGGTTTCTCGAATGTTCTGTCCAAGGTACTTCTACGTAACGCGTTTCTCGACACATCTAGAAGGTTCGGGAGAGTGACAGAGTGTTCGCGATGATTCTCGGCTGAAACTTCTAGAACAATGAACGCACTATATATGCCGAGCGCTTGGGCGGGAGATCATTAGTATTCCCAGAGCGATAATACAAGTTATACCTGCGAGTTCAAGTGCGAATAAAAGTGTTCAGTGAAGCTCATAGTGAAGTGTAAATTAGTGTTGTAATAAATAAAGTGTTTTGTGGTAGTTTGATCGGTATTTTTAATTCCGTAGAACCCCGGCTCATAACAATATTTAAACTACTAGTTTTAAGGTTAAACTGCCTATATTTATGATAAATTAATCCGACTTTTTCTCCTACTCTTTTTCTGTACATGCTGTTAGGCTGTGGAACGCTCTGCCGCCGGTAGATTTAAGAAGCTGCAAATTTGTACATGTTTTCATGAAGAGAGTAAAGGAACATTATCTCGCTTCCCTTCCTTAACAATCTGTATGTTTATGTATCTATATTTATGATACGTTAATATGTATGTATTTGTGTAGTTAGTGTATGTAAGTTTATTAACCTGAATAACTGTATTAACCTGCACATACACCAGTACCTGATTGAACTCACGTCTCCTCTATCAGGCCCATTGGAAGAGATCTCTTTAGAGATAAATGGTGCCCCTGTATACATGTATATAATGTTTCCATTCACAATAATGTATATACTGCGTGTACGTAAATAAAAAAAAATAAAAAATATTATTATGTTACGTGTATACCTAGGTATGCATATTATACTATGCTTCCTACCTCCATGGATTTATTATTGTAGTATAGGTTATGTACTATCCGTCCTTTACTTCGTCCTTGACTTATTATGGTGTATCTAAAACGTGTCATCGCTTTAAATAAAGCCCTGACCAATATCATGCTACTTTAGTATTGTAACGCCATCTCGTAGCGAGTAATAAGACTACCAAACTCGGCGCCATCTAGTAGCAAATCGCAGTACTACTACGTAACGTCTTTCGGGAATGTTCTGTCAAGGTACTTCTATGTAACGTGTTATCTAGAAGCATCTCGAAGGTGTGGAATGTTCGCGATAATTCTTCCGTGAAGATTCTAGAGTAATCTAGAGTAATGACCGTACTATAAAGGCGGAGCACTTCGGTGGCGGGGGATCAGTATTTCCAGAGCGATAATACGAGTTATACCTGCGAGTTCAAGTGCGATTAAAAGTGTTTAGTGAAGCTTTATAGTGAAGTGTAAATTAGTGGTGTAATAAATAAAGTGTTTTGTGGTAGTTTGATCGGCATTTTCCATTCCGTAGAACCCCGGCTCGTAACAATTGGTGTCAGAATTGGGGATTTGGACAATGCCGGTGTTACCGAAAGAAGACACAGAGGGCGTCCGTACCAGGGGTCAGCGCCAGCAGGAGTTGGACAGCAGGCGCTTCGGAGGTAATACGCCGGAGAGGTTGGGTGGTCAGGAGCAGCCAACGGTGGAAGCAGGCCCGCCCACGGTATCTCCAGCGCCAGCACCTCCAGACTTTGCTGCGCTGATGGCGATGCTACAGGAGCAAGCCCGTCGCCAGGAGGAGCAGGCCCGCCACCAGGAGGAGCAAGCCCGTCGCCAGGAGGAGCAGGCCCGCCACCAGGAGGAGCAAGCCCGCCGGTTGGAAGAACAGCTGCTGCGGGACAAGGAGGAGCAGGCACGCCGCCAGGAGGAGCAGGCACGCCGCCAGGAGGAGCAGGCACGCCGCCAGGAGGAGCAGGCACGCCGCCAGGAGGAGCAGGCCCGCCGGTTGGAAGAACAGCTGCTGCGTGACAAGGAGGAGCAGGCACGCCGCCAGGAGGAACAGACGCTCCTCATGAAAGATCTTCTAGCGACTTTTGGCAAGGAGATGAATGTGATGAAGGATCAAGTTCATCATGTTGAGAACCGCATCACGGAAGCCGAAACTCGGATTGAAGATGTAAAAAACCAGATTACAGATGTGAGGAAAGAGCTGGGAAATCTGAAAGCTGGAGATGGGATTGCGACTTCCTTACCTGCCGTACCTTCAGCGCGTGGATTTAAAGTACCGCCATTCGATGGGACATCTTCATGGTCAGCCTATAAAAAGCAGTTTGAAGCCGTTAAGAAGGCAAACGGGTGGAGCAAAGCCCAGGCCATGACTGCGCTTACATTGGGTTTGCGAGACAAGGCGTTAACCATCCTAGAAGCTCTCGGAGACGATGTTTCCTACGAGCAGCTACTAGAAGCCTTGGAAACCAGATACGGTGACGCTCACCTGGAACACGTGTATCGTGCGCAGCTGAAGGATCGTGTCCAGCGCTCTGGTGAAAACTTGCAACAGTGGGCCCTGGAAGTTGAGAAGCTGGTACGGAAGGCATACCAGTCGTTACCTGCGCTCATCGATGGGAATCTGGTGCAAGTATTCATCGACGGCATCCACGACCTGGAAGTCAGGGCCGCTGTCAGACTCGGGCACCATGAGACTCTCAAAGACGCCTTGGCTCATGCTTTGGAGGTCGAAGCCGTACGGAAGGATCATCGATCTCACCGTGTCAGGGAAGTTGTAGCATCACCGGCTCGCGACCGTTTCACGAGGTATAGCCCTAGGTGCTACACATGTGGTGAGAGGGGCCACCTTCGATCCAGTTGCCCAAAGCGGACTGCGGAAAGAGAAGAAAGTCGTTCCCAAGAGGATAGGGTGGCTAATGTCACCGCCCAGCAACAGGAAGGGAAACGAATAAATGCCAGGACTGCGGGGCGGGTGCTGGCTGATTTTAGAAGAGCCCCAAGGGTTTCGATCTCACAAACCCAGGATGGGAACAGCCTGATCATCAAGGGCGAGGTAAATGGAACACCATGCAAGCTGACAATAGATACTGGAGCATCTCGCACGGTTGTCAGTTCCCGACTTGCAAATCGGTTCCTTGGGGACTCTGCAAACCGTGACCGCATCAACTTGGTAACGGCCACGGGTCAGCGCATACCCGTCCGAGGAGAGAAAGAGATGCAGTTAAAGTTGGGCAATGGAATTTACCTGCATAATGTCATCGTGGCTGACATAATGGACGACTGCATACTGGGCTTAGACTTTATGAGGAAGAACTCTTGTGAGATCGACGTCAAGCAAGGAGCGATGAAATGTGGTCAAGAGGAACTTTTCATGGAAGGAGCGTTATCAGGAAAAGTGTACAGCTTGAAGAAGGTCGTGCTTCCTGCCAGATCAGAAACGACTGTACCAGTTAGTCTCCCTCAGAATTCTGGGCGAACACATCGATGTGTACTCATAGAAGGGATATACAATGAACTTCCATGGAAAATGGCCCGAACTCTGGTAAGAGCCAATGAAGCCTCAGTGGTACGTGTGCTGAACCTTAGTGATAAGGAACACGTGATAGAAAAGAGCACATTGATTGGCACTTGCGAAGAAGTAGATTGGATGCGCCGATGCCAAGAGTTGAGTACTGGGAACATCGTCAACAAGGACGCTAGAAACAACGTGTTGACACTTTTAGAAGACTGTCGTAACATCTTAACGAAGAATGAAATGGACAAGGCTAAGAAGATGTTACTCAAGTACGCCGATATTTTCTCTTCGAGTGATGCTGACATTGGGAAGACTGGATTGGTTCAGCATAGAATCAATACAGGAAATGAGGCACCCATCCGTCAGCGACCAAGGAGACTGCCAGTAGCACGGGAAAAGGAAGTTGAGACCATGATTGAAGGAATGGTAAAAGATGGTGTGATAGAACCATCGTCAAGTCCATGGTGCTCACCTGTAGTGCTGGTGAGGAAGAAAGATGGCAGTATGCGGTTTTGTGTCGACTATCGTCGTCTGAACGACGTTACGAAAAAGGACAGCTACCCTTTACCAAGGATCGATGACACGTTGGACATGCTGACAGGGGTGAAGTGGTTTAGCACGCTAGACCTGAAAAGTGGCTACTGGCAAGTTGAAATCGATCCGAAGGATAAAGAGAAGACTGCATTTTCCACAGGAAAGGGTTTGTGGCAGTTTAAAGTTATGCCATTTGGTTTATGCAACGCCCCGGCTACTTTTGAAAGATTAATGGAAATTGTACTCGCCGGATTGACTGGGGACGCCTGTCTTGTCTATCTAGATGACATTATCATCGTGGGCCGTACGTTAGAAGAGCATCTTCAAAACCTGGAACGCGTGCTTGTAAAGATCCGAAGCGCGAACCTGAAGCTCAGCCCGAAGAAGTGCTCATTCCTCAAACGGCAAGTAAGCTTCCTAGGCTACGTAGTGTCTGAAGATGGTATCCGCACGGATCCAGAGAAAATCATCGCCGTCAAGGATTGGCCGGTTCCAAAGGATAAGACGCAGGTCAGAGCATTTTTGGGTTTGTGCTCATACTACCGGCGATTCGTCCAGAACTTTGCGGATATTGCCAAGCCCTTACACAAGCTCACGGAGGAGAAGCGACAATTCTGTTGGGACGGAAGCTGCGGCATCGCATTCCAGGAGCTAAAGAATCGTCTGTGCAATACACCTATTTTGGGTTATCCTGATGCGGAAAATGAATTTATAGTTGACACAGACGCAAGTGATATCGGACTCGGAGGTGTGTTATCTCAAAGGAAAGGAGATCGAGAGGTTGTTATAGCCTACTTCAGCAAATCCTTATCGAAACCTGAAAGGAATTATTGCGTCACGAGGAGAGAATTACTCGCCGTGGTGAAGACATTGCAGCATTTCAGCAAATATTTACTAGGGCGAAAATTCCTTATACGTACCGACCATGCTGCATTGAAGTGGCTATTACAATTTAAGAATCCAGAAGGACAAGTCGCCAGATGGATTGAGCTATTACAGGAATATGACTTTGTAATCGAACATCGCAGTGGGAGATCCCATGGCAACGCAGACGCATTGTCAAGAAGACCTTGCCCTGAAGACTGTAAGCACTGTGCCAAACAGGAGATAAAGGAAGCCATACCTGTGAAGATGCTTAAAACGGATCTGAGCGACGAATGGAAAGAAAGCCTACAACATGCTCAACAGGACGACGCAGACATCAAGCCAATATTTGAGTGGATTAAAGCAAGTGCTCCTAAACCCATGTGGAGTGACGTCGCTTCAATGAGTTCAATCACAAAAAGTTATTGGGCGCAATGGGACAGTTTAGTTATTCAGGATGGAGTCTTGTGCCGCAAATGGGAAAATGCTCGAGGAGACAGCTGTCATTTGCAAATGGTCGTCCCTAAAATTAAGGTCCCAGATGTGCTACAGCTCTACCATAATGGATGTTCAGGGGGCCATATGGGAGTAAAAAGGACTCTGTTGAAGATACGTGAGCGGTTTTACTGGATCCACTGTCGCGACGACGTTGAGGACTGGTGTCGCAAATGTACGAGTTGTGCTGCTGTGAAAGGACCTCATACACGGAGCAGAGGTGCACTGAAACTGTATAACGTTGGGGCACCATGGGAAAGGATAGCCCTAGATGTTGCGGGACCGTTTCCTGAAAGTGAAAGCGGAAACAAGTACTTCATGGTTGTGATGGATTATTTCACGAAGTGGCCAGAAGTCTTCGCTATACCTAATCAAGAAGCTACTACGGTCGCAGATAAATTAGTTCACGAAGTCTTCTGTCGTTTCGGGGTGCCTCTAGAAATCCATAGCGATCAAGGAAAAAATTTTGAATCTCAGGTGTTCCAGGAAATGTGTCGGGTCATGGGTACTCACAAAACCAGAACGACCTCTTACCACCCGCAGTCAGATGGAATGGTGGAGCGATTTAATCAGACATTGGAGAGATATCTGGCAAAAGTTGTGGAAAGCAGGCAAAAAGATTGGGACAAGCACATCCAACCGTTTCTTTTGTCTTACCGAAGTGCGGTTCACGAAAGCACGTCAGTGACACCAGCTTATGCGAACTTTGGAAGAGAATTACGGTTGCCTGCCGACTTACTAACCGGTATACCACCTGACGCTCCACGCAATATCACTGATTATGCGAATGACTTGCGCAGCAGGATGAATGACATTTATGAGCATGTCAGACAATCAGGTCAACAAATGTCTGAAAAGATGAAGACCCGTTACGACCGAAAGACAAACAATAAGAGCTTCGATGAAGGTTCGTTAGTGTGGTTACATAACCCAGTCCGCAGTAAAGGGAAGTCTCCTAAGCTGCAAGCTAAATGGGATGGACCATACCGAGTTGTGACCAAGATTAACGATGTCACTTACCGAATACGGAAGAGTCCAAGAAGTGCGCCAAAGATAGTTCATGTGGATCGATTGGCGCGATATTATGGGCCTGACAATGCTCGGGACGAGCATGTCTTAGGAGGGGGCAGTGTAACGCCATCTCGTAGCGAGTAATAAGACTACCAAACTCGGCGCCATCTAGTAGCAAATCGCAGTACTACTACGTAACGTCTTTCGGGAATGTTCTGTCAAGGTACTTCTATGTAACGTGTTATCTAGAAGCATCTCGAAGGTGTGGAATGTTCGCGATAATTCTTCCGTGAAGATTCTAGAGTAATCTAGAGTAATGACCGTACTATAAAGGCGGAGCACTTCGGTGGCGGGGGATCAGTATTTCCAGAGCGATAATACGAGTTATACCTGCGAGTTCAAGTGCGATTAAAAGTGTTTAGTGAAGCTTTATAGTGAAGTGTAAATTAGTGGTGTAATAAATAAAGTGTTTTGTGGTAGTTTGATCGGCATTTTCCATTCCGTAGAACCCCGGCTCGTAACAGTATGTATCTATACCTCAATTAAACGGGCAGTTAGTAGATTATAAGAAACTATTTCTGTACTCAGTACCGTGTGATAGAGAAGATAAAGAAATATATGTAGCAACCAGCAGATTATCACAACTCCGTCCACGTGATATAGTATTCTTGTTCCCAATTTTATGGGAACATATTAACAGGATAAACGTAGCATATAACACGTAGGGATAATGTAACTACATCTTAGTGAAAGTATTCTTAAAATCCGTTCAATGGTTACTGAGTCTATTCAATGCCAACCAACTATCAAATCTCTTCTCTTTACATTAGTAGGCATAGATAATAATAATAAGAGTACTTACCTTTAGGTACACTATAGTGTACGTAAATTCCATTCTTCTTGGCAGTACGCTCTGATAACCACTTTTTAACACTTTCCATTGTCATTAAATTTCACTCCACAGAAGTTCTTCAATTTTCTTTATTACTCTTTCATTTGTCATCCAATCCAAAAAAATATCATTCACATGTTATTCATTGTAAGCAAGGAGTGTGTGTGTAAAGTTTCATGCAAATGTCTATATATAAAAATAAATCCCTATTTCCCTTGGTCACGACATCACGCGTGAACGGCTAGACCGATTTGGCTAATTTGGGTCTTAAAATATTCGTGGAGGTTCAGGGAAGGTTCATAAGCAAAATTTCAGGTTGAAAGCTGCAAGTTGAAACGGAGACCTCGGTCGCTTCGCTCCCTCAGTCAATTATAGATGAGAGAATCAGGAATATTTTGATCCCGCTGCTAATTGCGTAACTAGAAGATAAACAATCGAAGGGACCAAGGATGATTCTGTCTTATAGGAATTATAAAGTCGATATGGAAGATTGATAAAAATAAACAGTCTGGAAATTATACAGTGAAGCTAGTTCTTAGAGTGAGAAATATCTCACTATTCTCAAACAAATCTATAGATTGAATATTGACTACATAGGTAGTGTATTCTTTTAACTGCGATAGTATAAAATAATAGGTGGTAACCGGTGTTCTGACTTATAAATAAATTATTAAGACCCCCTTACCCCTTAGGGGTGCGGATCATTGAGTAGTTACTTTATATTGTAGTAGAAGTAGGTATACATTTGCCATAGTAAAACCTTATACATATTAACCTAAGAAAGAAACAAATAATATCGAACTCTTTTACAATAAATGGCCAAATACAAAATCTGAGAAGAGCCAACCACGTTTCTCGTATCGTCTCGTCTAATCGACGAATACACGAGTTCAAAATATCAAAGTATCCCAATCTAGGACACATTACCGTCCATACATAATACAGTAACTTCACGAAATACGTAGATGGTCAGTTAAATGAAAGCCAATCGATTGTACAACAGTGGGTCGAACTAAATTGGTACGTATTAAATATTTACTGCACGACACAGCGCTACAGTGATGCGTTCCTGACGCACGATTCAAGGATACAAGCAATTGTTTGTCCTGTTAAGTATTAAATACAACTATAAATAATCATTTCAAATAGATAGAATAGCGCCTCTGTCTACCCATTGGGGGATAAAGACGTGATTTATGTCTGTCTTGTGTGTCTGTAGATAGATTTAAAACATGTAGTTAATTGTAGCGAAAAATATATTTGTATGCTTTGGTACGCAACGTTGAAGTGACGAAACTGATGGCACATCCCCGTTTAAACTTAAATAAGAGACTTACGTGAAGATAATACCACAAAATAGGGGATAGTGTTAACAATATATTAAAGTTAAACAAAAGAACTCAAAACAATGAAGATCCGTATAAAGGGATAAAAAGTTATCAGTGTCCGTATAAGTTGGACAAAGACAAATTAAAAAGACTCCAGAACTCTTGACTGCTAACGAAATCTCAGATGATGATACAAAGATGATTACTGCGGCATACAAACAGTTTGGTGCCTTTGCTAGTAATTCACTTGATAATTCTTCAACTAATTTAAAACAGATTCTAAATTTATACACGTTAAAGGACACAAGTACGACGGCAGGTGTGAGTTAAACTGAGCATTTCACATCACATAGGTACCTAGATAACAATGAGTACACCCCTCAACACAAGTTGCTATCTCCCAGCGAATAAAAGTGTTTGCTGTACACCTATGCTATTTTATTTACCATATGAGTTCAAAAATGTAACAACTTTATTTAAATTAGTTAATCTATAAAAGATAGCTTTTTTTAACTCCGCGAGACCACGGACGCTCCCATGTCCATTGCTGCGGGTGTCTATGGTGACCCCAGAAGGTATTTCCAGTAACGCCCGGTGGACTGATGCCCCCGTCACTTTAGGGACCAAACTTCGGAAATGTTCCATTGGCTATCAAGTACGATCCCTAGGGACTTCATCGAGGGCTTGATGCCGATGCTAACGCCTCCTACAGTTATGCTGGAATATTCAGGTGGACTGTTCCGAGGTCCGCGGAAACAAAGAACCTCGGACTTGTGCAGGGCCACCTCCAGTCCCAGCTGCCGTATCCGACCCACGAATTGAGCAACACCCGTCGTGACCTCCTGATGCGTTGCACCCCTTGTAAAAGATAGCTTGGACTAAAAGATACTTGTGATGAAAATAAGTTTAGGTATAGTTTTTTACTAAAAAAGTTCGCGGTAAAGATTTATAGCTTTTGAGTTTTCCAACGGACTTCCAAAAAAGGACGTGGTTCTCAATTTTGAATTGTATTATTTTTATTTTTTTATTATTGTTACCTCATATCTTTGGACTGCGTGAACCGATTTTTTTTTTATTAATTAAAAAAATTAAAAAATATTATCAATTTGGCCATATTTCGACAATTATTTAGGCCCATTTCGGTAATTTGAAGTCGTGTATTTTTTTAGTTTTAATTGAAAAAAAAAATATAAGTTTACTTTTAAAGTTGAGATGCATTTTATTTCTTCTTGTCACGTCTCTAGTGCCGATTAAAATGATTGTGTGTATTCAGTACACAGAACAATACTATTAAAGCATAAAAGCTCCCGGTTGATGAGCAGATAATTCAGTTACCGAAGGCTTTTCGAATCTCTATATATAAAAATGAATCCCTATTTGCCTTAGTCACGCCATCACGCGTGAACGGCTGGACCTATTTCGCTTATTCTTTTTTTATTGTGTTCGTAATTATCAGGAGAAGGATCTTATGGAAGAAAAAAAAGTTATGCGAAACATTAGAAAAATGAATGCGGTACGAAGTTCGCCGGGACAGCTTGTGCGTTATAAAAATCTACACCTAAGTGTATACAAACCTACAATATTTATTTAGATATTTAATTTATTATGTTGCCTTTACCAATTTTCGACCACACGAATTTTTGTAGACAACTGCCTGGTGATAAAGTTATGGCAGTCTTATAACTTCAAAATAAAAAAAATAGAAATCAACCTACATGAATTTTTAAAACGTACAACTTTAGATCAGCATTGTACCTGATTCAGCAAAAATATAAATAATGAGTGGATACAAAGGCACCCGACGTGGTTATTAATGATCATGCTGCGTCTCTCACCTCACCCCTTTTACTTGTAATTTGTTTAATCTTAAACTCAAACGTTTTAAGAAAATTGAGAAACAGGAACTGCACTGGTCGCAGTGCGGCAGTGTTGCCTAGCATCAACTACTAGGTCAACTATATTCATAGATACTTCCAAGGCGTCATTGCAATAATATCGTTTAATGTATTGAATATATCACACCAATACTCGATACAATGCGTCCAACAGGATTCTTAATGGTGGTCCAAAGGATCTACGTTCCGAATAGTTGCATTATAGGTTCAGGATTGATAGTTAGACAGTACCACTTTTGTCTCCACTACAAAGTGGAGTGAGTCCACAAGGATTTTGATTTTACTCATGTCTCCTGGGATGGGGCTTACGGGACTTCAGATTTCATTTGTCTATACTACTTGTGGAAGTGGTGTAGACAAAGAAATAAACAAGTAGGGGCTCGTGGTGTAGTGGTAACCGACAATGTTAACACATTGCAAAGGTTAAGCAACATCTAGTCAGGCCGGTCTTAGGATGGGTGACCATCTCATAAGACACTGAGACCCCTCTGTGCCTCAGAGAGCACGTTAAGCCGTCGGTCCTGGTTGTCATACTAACATCTATGGCAGTCGTTGGGGGTAGCTGGAGCCCCAAATCAAAAAAAGTTTGGAATGCACGCTTTCACGCCAAAACCGCAGAAATAGTTTTGACCCTGGGAAAGGAAAATACCTACTTACTAGAAGTACTAATTTAGCGCAGATGAAGTCGCGGGCAGAAGCTAGTAAGAAATAAAAGAGATTGAAACGTGTATTAACAGTAAAGTGTATTATTAATGAAGTGTATAAACCGCATTAGTAAATACCTATAAAAAATAAATATATTTTGTTATAGATGTGAACCGATATTAAACGGGTTAAGTTAAGATTTATTGCGATTTATTTGTTCTAAATTAGAGAGGGTTATTTTAATATTCAGTCCAATTTCCTTGGTGCGTGGATGTGGTGACGATGAAAGCTTGGGTGGTGACTCTGAACCAACGGCACAGTGTTGAACTGAAAAGAAAAACAAATTATACTGTTATATCGATATAACATGTAAGTCCCTACAACTATAAAACTTAAGGGATCAAAATTGCAATTACCTCACCGTTATTAAGCTGGATATTCAAAATTCGATGGTAAAGCTCGTTGAATTTCTTCTGGCGTTTCATATTAGACGGTGTCCGTACAACCAAAGTTGGTAACAAAATGTAATGTTCCAAATTCGGCTCGTCCTTATTATGGTTTTTGCGATACCCTGTATCTTTCTTCACAACAAGTCTGGGACTCTTTGTTCTACTAGAACTGCTAGCACTCGTCAGGTCATTACTTTGTTCGATCTTGGGTGATCCACAGGATTTTGTTGGGCTAGATGCTTGATAGCAGCAAGTTGGCTCTCTATTTGGAGATCTGTTTGCCGCATAACTGGTACCCGGAGGGCAGTCTTCAAAACCGTAATTACGATCGTGACGAGTTTGTATCAAACGATCATGAATTCTATGACTTCGGCGTGAAGAATCGTCCCATCTTCTTTTAGACATCATGGCACTGCCAGTGGTGTGATCGCTAATACCTATGTCATCTCCTTGTCTGTTCTTGTGGCTGGCCACGATAATATCACCAGTTTTGCCAACTGGTCGACAACTTTCGTGTCGATGATTTAACTTTACGATTCTGTAGTGACGGCGTCGTCTACGCTCAACGTGAGCAACGCGTTCTCGAAGCAAGCTATCAATCAGTCGTTGAAGCTCACATCTCGTACTACACCTATCTGAATGAGCCATTCGGCGGCCGAGTCGAGCGTTTGGCCAGTGAGTTCTACAAACATCTTCCCATATGATATCACTAAGTACAGCTTCTCGTGAAGGTGTTAGTTTAATGCCGTCATCCCGAGGTGCAAATTCACCTTGCGCTAAATAATGAACAGTGTCCATTAAACGATAGTCACGAACTGGGTTAAGTTTATGTCGTATTTTATGAACTCGTTCAGCTGCCAACTTTGGAATATCATCTCGTTTGCATGGTACTGATGCACATTGTCTGCGACCACGGGCCGTTATGCCATCATAAGCAGTAAAGTCTCGGCCATATTGTTCAGAATTATGTTCTTTTTCTAAAGTAGTGGCCTTGCTAGGTGACAGGGGTGGCGCTTGTTGCGCGTATCTTTGAAAAGCTGATGTTTCCGGTATGTGACTATATTGCTGTATGTAGCTACAACCTGGACGTGCTGTTGCCGAGGAAGCCTTCATCTTGCCGTTAGTTTTAGATTCGTCGTCTGATGAAGACAATGGTACGTTTGGGTCAATTGAACGAAAAAACATTTCCTGTCGCAAGATTTTTTTTTCCAAGTGGTCTATTCTTTTATTCAAATTATCAATGACAGTTCGAGACGGTGGAGGTATATCTTCAGAAGATGTATTAGTTATTATTAACGTAGCAATGTCAATTTTATTGGGAGTTACAAGTTTCTTTTTATCTGTAATTATTTCAGTTTTTGGTATGTTCATAGTCAGCGGTGGCTGAGTAATAACATAGCATTTTTCTGCTGGTCTCTGGTTTGTGTTGTATACATTCACCGTATGCGATAAAGCTTGACTATCAGTACGCGTACATAGTACTGTCGAGCTAACTACCTGAACAGTCACCGATGAGGCTTTGTCAGTTTCTATTTCACTTTTTGTCAACTCTCGTTCAGTACCACAAGCGATCGATGTTACAAAGTTGGGATCATCTTCACTGAAATCTAGACAAAAATAGAGGTGTGATTTAGTGACGCATTAAACTTTACAAATAACATTTGCAAATTGTTATATCTACTTACGAGTGGTAAAAGAAGAATGGTCGCCTATAGCAAGACGTGAACCTGATCTATCTGAGCCCTGCAAATTATCAAATAGTTATAAACAACTGAAAATTGATCCAATTATCTTATAGCCAAACTCTAATAAGATACCTTTTTGGAATGAAAACGGCTCTTCTCCGCGATGTATAATGTTTTTATGGCGGGTGCTCTTGGCTTTATAGAAACAAGTACTCGTTGTGAAGCCGGACGATGTGCTGGTCTTCTATGAAGTATCTCTAAATCTATATACAACATGAGATATACTTTTTGTTACATATGCTATAGCATTTTACTGTTAATAGATAAGATTACCATCCTTGTACAAGCATACGTCGCAAAGAATAAACTCGATTGTTTACCAATCCCAAACACAATATCACAAAAAACCGTTTTGAATATGTACAAAAACCTTATCAGAATTATCAGTAAAACGTGATTAGTAGACAAGTAACCTTAAGATGAACAAGTAGACAGAACTAGGATTTAACTGATGACGCTCTTCCGCTAAAATATAAGACAGACACACATCATGTTTATATCCTCGAAGGGGTATGCAGATATGCATTACACTCCCACACTTTGCCAACAATTTCGTCCCACGTAATAGTGTTGTCTATTGTGTTACCAGGGACTATAGAATATTTAAAACCACTATGTAATTCAATCCACAGCCAGAACAGATATAACATACTACTAAATAGAGTATCTGCAGTCCGAGCGAGTCTAATATATAAAGGTAAAATAATTTAGTAACATTTACCCAATAGAAGTTGTTTCTTAGGCAGGCAGGTGGCGCCAGCTGGGAGAGAATCGTAGTGAATCTCGCGCAACAATTTCTCTTCCTGGATGGACAGTAACTTCTTCTTGGATGGAGACTGTTTATTGTCCATCACATTTTATTTTCCTCTTCCCCGGCATAGTTCTGTAATCAACCTGCCTCAACTTCAATCAATTATACTGAATAATACTATAATTTTAAGAATTTACACTAAAAAGAAAATTTTACATTATTCTGACAGATGCTTTGACTTTGTTTAATTTTTCTTCTTTTCGTACTTTATGGTAGATACCTACTTAAAAGGTTAATAATCCTACGGCACCAGTTAACCGTATGCAAAAGGTTCGTTGCGATTATAAGTGGTCGCCCATTTGCTTAAACAGAAGACCTCAAGTATAGAGCAACAAATTTGGTCCCTGCGGTACCGTAGTACCGTTCGACCCGTGTAGGTATGTGACCTCAAGGAAGACTTAAACTGTACGTTTTGAAGTTTCTTTGAGATCAGATCAAAAATTTCACCGCTAACCCGGAACACACATACAGACAGACTGACAGACAAAAGCGTCTGTCCACCCTCAAACTTTTGACGCTTCGCTCACTCGATCGGTGAAGAGTTTTATCCTTTCCAGCCTATAACAACATGGGCGAGTATGATTGTCCAATCAAGAACAAATTGTATCCTGTAAGTGCAACACTCGGAATTCTAGAACCTAGCTATAAAGTGCTATAAACTTGTATTACGCTTGGAATGTAGGGATTATATTTAGTGGTAACACCTGTTCTGGCTGTTGAAATTTTGGTTTGGATAACAGAGTGGTTAAGGATTTTCTATGGTGCCTGTCAATGGTAATAGGCCATTACGTGGGCCCAAAAAATACTAGAAATGTGTGGGTTAACGCCTCTAGCTACCCATCACGCTATAGGCGTGATGTATGTCTGTTTGTCTAAACTTGTATTTTGAGATCCTAAAAGTTGTCGCAAAACCTACATAATGATAGAGTGTGCACATCTCTTAAATTCTACGGTCAAAAGGTCACAATAATCAATTTCGTTGCGACTATGATCATTCTGAAACACAGAGCAACGAATTTCAGACCTGCGGCGGTACCAGCTTGGGACTGATGTGTGTTACTTTCATTATGTTTGTTACTCAATTCTGTCTAACTGATAAATATATTAGACCATTTCCTTTTACCACTTTTTATTCTAGTAATGTATTTCCGTGGACATTGGGAACAAAAAAACCAGGATTTGTTTGTTTATGTTGGTGTAAAATTCCAATCAGATCCTTTTTATTAAGCATTCAAATATAATTTTGAATATGGAACCTACAAATAAAACAACAAAATTAAATTGTCAAAATTTACAAACGATGACATTGCATGCCATATTTGTGCTTTTCTAAAAATGCTTGGTTAATTTCTTAATGATATTTTACGAAGAATTTATGTTAAACAAAATCTTATGGATGCTATAATTTTGGAGGATGTCTGAGCAAGAGAATCCTAGTGACAAAACCATCCAGAGGTTTGAAGCGATTGTCATCGAGTCCACCGCATTCATGTCACGCGGCTCAGAAGCTGAAACCACCGAAGATGAGGATCTACGTCCAAAGACACCTGCACCTACACCTGGTGTGGCAAGTACGTTCACTCATGATTTGTGTTTACCTGTGATGTGTCAAATCTGTGTAGGTTGACCTCTCAAATAGAGATGAACAAAGTTTGTGCAGTTAACTTTAAAATTGCGCTTCACTACAGGTTTTAGAAGGACGATTAGCTTAAGATGGTCGATGGTCTATCACTGGTGGGTTAACAGATTTCGATCAAACTTAATCCATAGAAAAAAAAACTTGGGGTAAAAATTCGCCTTAGCGGTCCACCGCTAGAGGGCGATACTATATATATTTGGACACTACTCGACGAGTAAAGTCGATTGGCATGACCTTCAAGGTCTGCCAAGGTCAAATAAAGAAAAAAAACCTAACCTAATCTAGGGTCTCCCTTGTTTGACCGAAAGGAATTTGACAAATGTTTACTTCCCAAAAATTTTTTTGCATTAATGCATCGTTTCTGGCAGAGGTCTGAAGGAGGTCACAGTTTTAGCCTAACCTAACCTACCCATTTTGTTAAAAAATAAAAATTGACCACCTAACGTCCTAACCTAACCTAACCTCTCTTTACTCTCTACTCGACGAGTAAAGTCGATTGGCATGACTTTCAAGGTCCGCCAAGGTCAAATAAAAAAAAAAACCTAACCTAACCTAACCGTTTGTGGTAAACATTCGTCTTAGCGGTCCACCGCGATACTATAAATATTTAGACACTACTCGACGAGTAAAGTCGATTGGCATGATTTTCAAGGTCCGCCAAGGTCAAATAAAAAAAAAACACCTAACTTAACCTAACCTAAACCGAAAGGAATTTTCCGCCAGTGGGTGGACCATGCGCAGGGGGCTCCGACCTACTTCCTCACCCAACTTCTCACGGGTCATGGCTGTTTTGCCAAATTCCTGTGGGAGGTGGTGGGGATCCTGTCGGAGCCCGTTTGTCATCACTGCGCAGGCGGTGCCGTAGATACGGCGAAGCATACGCTCGCTGTGTGCGCCACCTGGGACACGCAGAGGTTGGCCCTCACGGGCATCATCGGCAGTGTAGGTTCGCTGCCGGCCGTCATTCTCTCTATGGCCGGCAGCGAAGAATGTTGGGCCGCCGTCGCCTCCTTCGCTCGGGAGGTGATGGCGGCAAAGAGAGAGGCCCTGCGGGAACGGGAGCGTGCAGGCCGCACGCTTTTGCCCCGCCGGGCACCAGTCAGGGGGCGACGGCGTATTGCATACGCCCAAGCCCCCGACTGATAGGTCCTATGTTGTATGTTGAGCCCCCGTGTTGAGCTCGAAAGAGCGCCCCTTTTCCGGGCCGCCGTTGCTTAACAGTTTGTCTATCCGGCGGCCCGGCTAAGGTGAAGGAGAAACACCGTGGATAGGTTTTAGTGGGTAGTCCGGCCCGTTTTACATCCTAGGGCCGGGAGTCCCACTCGAAGCCGTCTCGCTCCCCCCCACAGCGAGACGGTGAAGTGCGTAAAAGTATCACCGACCACGTAAAAAAAAACCTAACCTCTCTTTATTCTCTACTCGACGAGTAAAGTCGATTGGCATGACCTACAAGGTCCGCCAAGGTCAAATAAATAAATAAAAAACCTAACCTAACCTAACCGTTTTAAGCAACTTTTTTATTTGACCTTGGCGGACCTTGAAGGTCATGTGGATCGACTCAGAATCGAAAATGAAGTCGAATGACATTAAGTTCTGCCCTCTAGCAGTGGACCGTTAAACCGAATGTTAGCCAAAACTTGGTAATGAGTCCCTGATAATTGTGCATTGTACATTAGAAAACTGACCTAAGATTTTCTTACTCTGAATAATTATTAACATCAATAATTCTTTTTTTTTGTTATCTTAACATTAACACAATTATTTTGATAGATGTATCAGCTGAGAGATATAATGCCGCTGCAAATAAATTGGCCTCACACATAAGCAAAAGGCGAGATGTTGCACCAGCTGTTGCACAAACGTCTTCAAAGGACACTAACTTACAGGTACTTAAATAACCATTCTGTAATATGAATTCAAATTCTTCCAACCAGGACCAATAATTTTCAAAGTCTGTTTGGTCCTTGGTACGCTTAGTTGACATTCTGATGTTACTTCGTTGAAAAAACTGGTGCGCACCAGAAAGCACTATCAACTAGGGTCGCGTCCCCGCAGTGACTGCTCCTCGAGTAACCCACACTGCATGTGTATACCTAATCATTCTAAAGGTTGAAGCACATAAAACTGCACCGCAATAGCACGGCTGGCGTTGCCTTAAATTTAATGGTACGGCTAGTCACCAGCATGCTATCTACGCGTCGTCCTCGTAACAAGCTCACAAGCCGGCCGCCAGATGTAAGCTTTGTTTCGCTGTAAACACAATTTTATATTGCACTAGTTGTCCTGGCAAACGTCGTGCCTACCGTCTCATAATGAAAAAGCCTTTTAAACCTTCCATGAACTTCCACGAATATTTTAAGAGCTTCATTGAGACAAATGAACAGCAATTCATATTAAATGATTGAATACACTTAGACGTTGTATCAGTCGCGACTCAAAGCCAGCACGCAGCATGAATTCTACTCCCTTGGACAGTGCACCTTATATTATATGACCCACGTTTTAGGTATAGAATTTGTATACAAATGAACTGCTGAGTAGGAGCGGCGTTGTTGCGGTGCTCTTTTAATGTGCGTCAACCCTTACTCCAACGGACTTCGCGAGATAAAAATACTATAAGATAATAATATACCTTTTTATGTGGTTGAATTTTAGATGGATGAAATAATAGTTATGACATGTCAAAGACAATCAATACATTCAATACCGATGCTTGGTAAAGAGGCATCTGAAGGCAAGTTTAATGAAAAGAACGATGTGGATAGTATAACTACGGAGTTTAAAGAAAGGGAAACCCCAGAAGTTGCCAAAATAACTTCTGAATGGGTAGGCATTTTGTATGTCCTTTTATTTTTTGCTGTAGTAGTTCTTATTAGATATATATTGATATATTAACTTAAACTAGCTGATAAATTGAACTATGCCGATCGATCCATAATGATTTTACTGAAATAACTTCTTCTGCACTGAAAACTTGAGTACCTACCATAAACTACGTAGTGAGTAACATACGTAACCATATGTTAGGGTGCGGTGATTGTTTTTTTTTGTCTGTCTCTTAGTTTCCGCCAAATACAGCCACAAAAGATCAAACGGTCAATTATTCAATTATCGCGTGTTATTTTTCAGTGATTTCATGTTTTAAGTCCAATCGAAGTTGGATCCCTAGTATTACCTACATAACTATAACTATGTTGGTGGTGACTTGTCTCATTTAAAGCACCTAATAAACTATACCGAGCACCATTGTCAGCCCGAAAACATCACCCTTAATAAATACAGGACTGTTAGAAGTGGGCAACCATCCTAACTATAGTTAAAACGCGGCAGCCCTCACGCATCATAGCAATAAATTATTTGTGAAATATCGCCAAGCATGACCTACAGATATTTGTTTACCTAATTGAAGCATACCTAATATTAATGTTCCTGTTTGATTGTAGTCAGATGAGGAAGAAGCGGGTGGGTTGCCGCGCAGCAATTCGCGGTCATCTAGATCGTCACGTGTCAGTCGCTGTGTGCGTCAGTGGTTCTGCTGCGGCTTGCAGCTCGAGGCACCTTCTGAGGACAATGAATCCTCAACGCGCGATGTCTTGAACGCAATATGAACTCGTCCTAACAACTGTTAACCACGGATTATGACTTAATTTCAAGTCAGCTAGCTATTTCTAATGAGCTTATTCACCTACTTGTTTGACGAATACTCACGGAAGCATGGGTATGTTAAGAAAATAAGCGCATTGAAATTGCCACCGATTCATATTATAAGGACGTTCAAGTATGACCATCACCCAAACTGAATCAAATCTTACGAATTTGGAAAATGGACAATAAAAGCACAAAATAATGGCGTTCGCCATGTATATTTGTGATTTTGACAGTGAGTGGTGACTATACGTGTAATAAAAAGGGTAAAATACAATGAAAGAAAATGCGCTAATTGCTGATTGTACAGAATAAAGACATGAATGACATTATAGAGGTGACAAGTTACCTAGTTTGGTGCAATTATGAAATACGTGTCGCAATTTATTTTATTTCTACTTATTTTTATATAACTGCTGTTGTCGATAAACTTACAACGCTCATGCCGTATATCTATTTACAATGTCTAGAGAAGGCTGTTGCATGCTTTTTGAATAATATACGATGGGTAATTAAAATATATATAATAACTTATAACGCTAGGATCCTTGTACTAAACATAACTTTGTTTATTAAGGTTTATTGAATTGTTACTTTTTTTTGAGATTTCAATGAAGATAATCCTTAAAAAGATTCTTATATATTCACTCCTGTTTATGACTATTCCTTGGACTCCTCACTTAGTACCTATATACAGTATACGTAGCATAAGAATTGCCACATATCTAAGTCCTATATTTTCTAAAGTAAATTCATAAAGATAAACAAAATTACTGTGCTGCTAGTATTTGTCTATTATTAGTTCAATTCCATTAGGATTTTTTGATGAGAACTTTGCAATACCTTATAATATCGTTACAATATGGTTTCTAATTAGGCTTACTTATTGTTATTTTCCTGTGGATAATTATTACGTATAACCAGCCCAACTGCTATTTATCGTAGATAATTTTTGTGTAACAGTTTTCAAATTAAAGTTTCATTATCTAACAAGCGGAGAGCTTTTCATTGCATTGGTTAACCGTAATCTAGGGAACTCACTGTTATGGAACTCGATATGCCAAGATGCCTTATTACCGCCTTAGCCCTATAGCATCCCCTGAGAGAACCATTTGGAATTTGTGGCGCCCGCTGCATGCACTCGCTTAACTTAGCCGAAGGGCCTATTTATTACGAAAACCTAACCGGTTTCGCCTTACGGCATTGTCAATGAAAGTATAGTGTAATATTGTACAACTGTTTTACATAGTAATATCTTCATTTGTTTCGTTTGTGACTACGAACGAAAGGAATGAATCCCTTTCTGACCCATGGTTACACTGATTGGTTACACTGATGTGACAACTGAGCACACTTATGATTAATAGTTACACTGCTTTAACAACGGAGCATACCTATGATCGATAGTTACACTGATGTAACAACGGAGCCTTTGTTGCCCGTGGTACTACTTTTAGTGGATCCCAGTAGTTCCATGAAGCCAGTTCCACCTGGAACTTTTGCAACCTTACAATATACGTTTTTGGTCCCATTTATTCCATGTAATTATACTACTTTTACCGCTGACATTTAAAGAATAAAAATTATTTTAATTTTAAATTGTTTTATTTTTATGATCGCCTGGTACTTTTTCAGAATAATGAGTTCAAACATTCAATGGGTTTCACTAAATTTAAAAGAACTTAAAATCTTGAAGGCTCTTATGTTGTTATGTATTCCTGGTACATTTGAGGTTTGTGTCTTTTATAATGGACAATCATTTTCATCTGTAATCGGTGCACTTGTTGACACATTTCTTTATTTTTCATCGGGACAAAAAAAAATGTATCATGCGCTTAGTAGGTAAGTATGGATATATCTTACCAGAGCCGCTTGGGTCCCTTAACTCTCTATTATAAGATACACAAACAACAAAAGTACTAGGACTAGTTCTGTAGAACTACAAAAGAACACTCGCCAACTCTTTTTATCTCGCTCAGTTTGGTTTATTCAAAATCTGTTCGAAGAAGTTTTGTTCAGAAACCTTTGATCGTGCTTAAAAAATGTCATATAGATTCTTCTGTCTTATGCTTTGATGAGGTAAACAGTATTAAAACATATTTCGTTAGACACATTGATGGTGAGGTCATCTTTTATTATAAATGACACAAACCTCGAATAAAATACTAGGACTACAGAACTACATAAGCACTCTCGAAATCTCATTCGAATCTCGATCCGTTTAGTTTATTTAAATGTGACAACAGGTGCACCGAGTACAGAAGAAAATGATTGTCCATTATAAAAGACACAAACCTCAGATGTACCAGGAATACATAACAAAATAAGAGCCTTCAAGATTAGAGAGACTGACCATAATATAAAGTCATAAAATAATAATATTTTAAAGGGTTATAAAACCAAAACATTGCAGTAGTACCACGGGATTTTTTTTTCCCATAGTACTACTTGACTGCTTGGTAGTACTATGGGAAGAAAAAAATTCCCGTGGTACTACCAGTGGTACTATCAGTAGTACCACGGGCAACAAAGGCTCCGTTGTTACATCAGTGTAACTACCGACCTTAGGTATGCTCCGTTGTTACATCAGTGTAACTATTGATCATAAGTGTGCTCAGTAGTTACATCAGTGTAACCAATCAGTGTAACCATGGTCAGAACCCGAATGAATGACTGGGGGACCAAAATTTAACCGATAGTGGATACTTTTACATATTTTACTTATTTATTTATTTACATTGTTTTAGTTTTACTGACCGTTGACTGGTAAGATTATATTTAGTGGTATGTAATATCTGTCGAGGATGTTGGTAGTTTTGGTTTCAATTACAGGTGGTTAGGGTTTTCTAGAGTGCCTGGTAACGGTAATAGGCTTGCCCCCTATTACGTGGAACCAACGATATAACAGGGTAACTGTCCAATGAATCATATATGATTCACGGGACATATTTAGTCATAAGTTTTACACGTCCATGAATCATATGATTAAATTTAGGGTCAAATTCATGGCTTTTTTTTTGCAGACGTAGCAAGACAAACTAGCTATTTAGTATAGGGACGTGTGGGATACATCCTATAGAGAAGGAAAACAAAAAATCTGCATTGATTTATAAAAAAATAATGTTTGGGGAGATAAATAAAAAAAACAAATGAAGTATGAAAATCTGGTTATATTTAGAGTAGAGTGCTAGTGATTAGAGACAACAAAACAATTTAAGTATGTGGCAGCTCTGGATACCCCTTCGGGGATTCAGATATAATGATATGTACCTATGTATCATCACTACATATTTTATTATATAAAAATGAATCGCTGATGTGTTGCTAAGCGCAGATCTCGAGAGCAGCTGAACCGATTTCGCTAATTCTTTTTTTGTTGTGTTCGTTATTATCAGGACAAGGATCTTATGGAAGAAATTAGAAAAATTAATGCGATACGAAGTTTGCCGGGACTGCTAGTATTTTTATGAAACAAAGTCCTCCGCAACGTGTGTCTGTTCGCGATAAACTCAAAAACTACTGCACCGATTTTCAAGCTGCTTTTACTAATGGATAGAGTGGTTCTCGAGGAAGGTTTAGTACATAATTGGTCACGGGCGAAGCCGTGGGCGTCCGTAAGTTATTTTTGAGAGGACATATTTGTTGTTTTTTTTGGTGTTTGCGGCGGACTCCCCAAAGATGCAGGCCAAGCCGTCTTGCGTCACCAGGCTTCCAGGCACGCAGGAGGTGCACCTGCGCCTTGAGGAAGCCCTCTATAAGGAGGCTCCGTCCGTCCGCAATTTTAAGTGCCCCCGCGACGGGGCACTGGACGTCTGTCGTTCCATGACCGGTGGGGCTGAAGGAGATCTCTCCAGCCTTCACCTGGTCATGGGGACAGCCGCCCGCCTCCACGACGGCGGAAATAACCTCCTCCGTCGTGGCCGCGTCATCCAGGCCCGGGATGCGCAATGCAGCGCATTTGGTGGGTCTGGAGACGCGGACGGCTTCTGGGTCCAGCGTGTCCCTCAGCTTAGCCGCTAGGGCGTCAGCTTTGGGGCCGCTGGAGGCGCCGGAGAGCTCGAGTAGGCGAACCCCGGTGCGAATGGTCTTGCACCGGAGCCCCCCCGGTATCTCGAGGGTTTTGAGGTCCACCGATGCCTTGACCTTCTTCAATACATCGGCGTACCCCACACCCCTCTCTGACGGTGGAGCGAGGAGGGCGGGGTCTCTTCGGCGCCTTCATCGCGGCGGCTTCAGCCACTTTTTTGGCGGCCATCTTCCGCCACTTTTTCGCTCCTGCTATTTCCCATTCCTCCTCCCTGGAAGGATGTGCAGCGGGAGCGGAATGGGACGCGAGAGCAGCAGGGATGACGCCAAGCCTCCCCTTACTCCTCGGCTTTGCCGTCGTGGCCGGCTTAGCCAGTGTCCGAGTTGCTGGTGAATCAGACATCAGATATCAGTATCTCGTATTTATTCATCAGATATCAGATGAATAAATACGAGAGTTGGGTAATTTGCAGGTGGCGGAATATTGCAAAGTAGTTAGATTTATTTACTTTAATGTCCAAAATATTTATTTATTTATATCATCATTCACCGAGCCTTTTCCCAACTGAATTGGGGTCAGCTTTCCAGTCTAACTGCGATTCGGCTGAACTTCGTTATTTTCCGTGAAGCGACTGCCATCTGACCTTCACAACCCATGGGCGATATCGAAGTTCTGTAGTTAGACCGCGAGGATTTTTGATTTAGGGCTCCATTTACCCCTAACGACTGCTATAGATGTTCGTATGACAACCGGGACCGACGGCTTAACGTGCTCTCCGAGGCACGGAGGGGTCTCAGTGTATTAAGAAATGGTCACCCATCCTAAGACCAGCCTGACTAGATGTTGCTTAACCTTTGCAATAACATTGTTGGTTACCACTAGACCACGAGTCCCCACTTATTTATACGAGTATATATACCTTAAAAAATTTAAGTATCTATAACAATTTCAATCGTTTGTATTGCAGCTTAATAATAAGGAAGAGTGTGGAAATTGCGTCACGACCAGTTCAGATATAAATCAATCGAAGAAGAAGGAAATTACCTGGAAATTACAGGTTCTATTCTAAAACCTAATTATTATATACTTATCAGCTTTAAGTATACACCTACAATCCATCCACCGAGCCTTTTCGCAACGCAGTTGGGGTCTGCTTTCCAGTCTAACTGCGATTCGGCTCAACTTCGATATTTTCCGTGGAGCGACTGCCATCTGACCCCCACAACCCATGGGCGATATCGAAGTTCTGTAGTTAGACCGGTCGGATTTTTGATTTAGAGCTTCAACTACCCCTAACGACTGCCATAGATATTTGTATGACAACCGGGACCGACGGCTTGGACGTGCTCTCCGAGGTACGGAGGAGTATCAATATCTTAAGAAATGGTCACCCATCCTAAGACCGGCCTGACTAGATGTTGCTGTTTCGGTTTTTTAGTAATATTATTTACTAAAAAACCGATCACCACCTTCCTTAGTAGGTAGGTACCTACTTCTCTTCCACTTACCGGTTGGCTAGACTACAACACTACTAAGTATCTACATGTTTTTAGGGTTACGTAGTAAAAGTCTCGGAACCCTTATAGCTTATGACTACTTCAGTGGCGTAGCAGGTAGTGCACCGCTTTCGACGCCGGAGTCTCGGGTTCGATTCCCGGTCGGGACAAACTTTGTGTGATGACATAGATTAGATTAGATTATACTTTATTGTACACCAATACAAAAATACAAATTAAACAGAAACTTAATATTTAAATAGTATGTACAGTCGGCCCCAAAAGTTGCTGAACACATTCAAACTTCCAAAACATCTGAACACTAAAAATGTACTAAGTCAGTGACGCAACAAGAGAACAAAAAAAACTCAACATACAAAAGGTCCATAAAAAGCTGAGCACTAGTATTCCAAAAGTAGCTGAACACTAGTATTCCAAAAGTAGCTGAACATTATTAACTTCATAAGTAGATTAATAAATTATATTTTCAATGTTGTTGCCTGTTAATCTAATTTTGGTCTTGATGTAACACGAATTTTGGTCTTTTGACATGTAGGATAATTTGAGAAAAGTTTTAAAGCTAAAATTAATCTCCATTGGTGCAGTGCTCCCTATGCCTAGGTTATGGGCACAGCAGGAAGTACTGCAACAGTACCGAGCCCACGTGCAGCCACTGCGGCAGCCTTCATATGAAGGCCAAGTGCCCCGAGCTGCAGGTGGGAACACAGACTTCCTGGGGCCTAAGTCGCGTAATGAACGTAAAACGCCATGCTACTGCTATACTACTACGTTGCAACTGCAATTGGTCAAAAAATTTGTTGTGAGTCCTGATCCTGATCCTGGCGAGTTGCTTTAGTAGGCTACCAGCCTGCTAAAGCAACTCGCCAGGATGGCGCCAGAAAGGCATCAAACCGAATGACTGATGAGTACAATCATCATTAGGTTAAATTGGATTTAGTTACTCCCGACATTACCAACTTCCCAGCCTCTATATCCCGGGAACTGAGCTTCCCACCTAAATTCTGGGCAAAGTTTTGTTCCCCCTGCAACACCTTCCATCACAAGTTCGATTCGCCTGCAAAAAAAATCCCGGGAATTCTCATCCCGCAAAAATTCCCAAGATTCCCAGTACCCCAAATCTCGGAAACTAAGCATCCCAGGTAAATTTTGGCCTCATTTTTCCGGCCCATGTAAATATTTGAACACCATCATCCCGCAAAAATTTTCTTCCCAATTATCATCCCACATTCCACAAAACTTGAAGCCCCTATATCCCGGTAACGGAGCTTCCCAGCTCAATTCTGTGCAAATTTCTGTTCCTCCGCACCCCAGCAGAGACGTATTATAATCGCCTCCAAAAAAAAATCTTGAGAATTCCCATCCCACAAAAATACCCAAGATTCCCAGTACCCGATATCTCGGAAACTTAGCATCCTAGGTCAATTTTGACTTGATTGTCGAACCCCCCTTGAAGGTCACTCAAGGTCACGACTGGGGTTGCTGAAGTCGTGGGTCGGATACGGCGGCTGGGACTGGACGTGGCACTGAATAAGTCCGAGGCTGTGTGTTTTCACGGTCCTCGGCGCGGGCCACCTCCAGGATCCAGCGTAAATGTAGGGAGCGTTAGCATCGGCATCGAGCCCACAATGAAGTATCTGGGGCTCGTACTCGATAGCCGGTGGAGCTTCGGACCACACTTCCGAAGTTTGGTCCCCAAAGTGACGGGGGCGACAGCCGCGCTTTCGCGACTGATGACCAACTTAAAGGAACTCAACGCTTCCTGCAAGAGACTGTACCTGGGGATCGTGCGGAGTATGGCCGTGTACGGGGCTCCCGTATGGGCGCCGAGACTGACGGGCAACAACGCTGCTGTTTTACACAGATCGTTGAGGACCTTGGCCGTCAGAACTATAAAAGGGGTACGGCACGATCTCCCTAGAGGCTGGATGTCTCCTAGCCGCGACCCCTCCATGGGACTTGGAAGCGAGAGCCCTTGCGTCATTGTTCCAATGGCACAAGGAGGCGCTGGAGTGGGACCACAGGCCTGCGTCTCGAGAAATCGAGGCTCAGCGGTCCCAACTCCGCCAGGATCTCATGAAGACATGGAAGGTGCGACTTCAGCAACCAAAGTGGGGAACCACCACCATCGCGGCGGAGAGACCGATCATGGAGGAGTGGCTGCAGAGGCAGCACGGTGGCCTCACGTATCGTGCGACACAGATCATCACCGGGCACGGAAACTTCGGTGAGTATCTGTTTCGCATGCATCGTGAGGTCAGACCCGCGTGTCAACACTGCGAGACTTCCGGCGTAGACACGGCATTCCACACGTTGGTGGAATGCTCAGCATGGGCGAGTCAGCACTGGGACCTTGTTGTGGGCCAGGGCGTAGATACGCTCTCGCTGGAGAACATGCTACGAGCCATGGTCTCTAGCGAGAGTCTGTGTAATGCGGCCGTTTCCTTCTGCGAGCAGGTAATGCTCGTGAAGGAGGCGGCCAGTAGGGTGAGGGAGCGTACCTTGCCCACTAAGTTCCGAAGTGTGCGGCGAGGGCGCCGCAGACGTGACTACGCCCAGGACCATCGACCTCCATGATCGGGGACATGATCCTGAGGACGATGGATTAGCAACTAGTATACGACGAGTATACGAGGCCGCCTCTGCAGTCCCATCTCCTTGTCAGGGCATGCTGGAAGAGCCTGACGCCCTGTTATCCCCGCATCCTCTTCCCATTGCCCACGTAAGGCTCCTGTATGAGTGCTATGGATGCCTTACCCCTGGAGGCCTCGAGTAGGAAGTCTTGGGTTGCCACCTGTTTCTTCATTTGGTTTGCCTGCACGATTCTGTATGGGGTAGCAATGCCCGAGACGCCCTTCTAAGTGGTTGTCCGTGCTATTTCGTCCCATCTCATTCTTACTGAGCATGTGTTATACATCGCGCTGTGCCGTGTGTCGCTCAGCCCGTGTGTGCCCCAGTGTGTCCCGACGGCAGTTAAAACAGGAAGTCTGTGTTCCTACCTGCAGCTCCGGGCACTTGGCCTTCATATGAAGGCCGCCGCAGTGGCTGCACGTGGGCTCGGTACTCTTGCAGTACTTCCTGCTGTGCCCATAACCTAGGCATAGGGAGCACTGCACCAATGGAGATTAATTTTAGCTTTAAAACTTTTCTCAAATTATGCTACATGTCAAAAGACCAAAATTCGTGTTACATCAAGAAAACCAAAATTAGATTAACAGGCAATAACATTGAAAATATGATTTGTTAATCTACTTATGATGTTTATGATGTTCAGCTACTTTTGGAATACTAGTGTTCAGCTACTTTTGGAATAAGCTTTTTATGGACCTTTTGTATGTTGAGTTTATTTTGTTCTCTTGTTGCGTCACTGACTTATGACATTTTTAGTGTTCAGATGTTTTGGAAGTTTGAATGTGTTCAGCGACTTTTGGGGCCGACTGTACAAATGGCGGCCTCATCACCAAGAGTGATCTCTTACAGGCAACCTTTGGATGGACATAAGTAGATAGAAGTGAAGTAAACAGTGGATAGGTATTGGCATATATTTTGAAAAGAAAGATGGAAAAGACGAGAAGTTAGATGTTTCCTATGTAAAATATGTATGTATTTACAAAATAAAATGTATATAAGTATTTATATCAGTTTATCTAGTACTCATATCACAAGCTCTTCTTAGTTTGAGACTAGATGGCGTTGTGTGAAATGTCCTAATATATAAAAAAAAAATCGTCATGTCCGTCCTTCTGTACATCCGCGGCTTTCCTCCCAAACGGTTAGTGCTAAAAACATGATGTTTATTATATATACTACACCGAGAAAGTGTTAGGATAAAATTTTGAAAAATACGTTTTTAGGATACCTTCCCTGCACTTAAAGTGGGGATGATAGTTTTTTCTTGCGTCAACCTCATCGTTTGAGGTAATTAGATAAGTTAGGTCTTTTAAAAACATTGAGAGATTGCTAAGATGATTTTTTGATTTAGGTATACCTTTGCGAGATATTTATGATGATATTTTAGAGTCCCACATAATACGGGACAAGCCAATTGCCGTTAGCGGGTGCTACAGAAAATTCAAAACCACTCTGTAATTCAAACCAAAATACTAAATAAATCAAAATACACTAAATACAACATTCGAAATACCTTCTGATGAGTACTAGAGACGCCCGGCAACGAATGTAGGAGAGGCCGTAGCCTTGGACCGCGGAATTAAAAAAAAGAAAAGAAATTAAAAACCCCATTGTCCACCAAGCGGCATTTACGAGGGAAGGATATAGTTGAACCATCTTCTCCTCAGTCTTGTGTGAGGTAGATCACTCCCCCCTTTCCCCGCCGTTTTCCTGATTGAGAGAACAGTCTCACAACTCACAAAAAAGAGAACTACCTCCAAAACCTCTGCGCTGTCAACGATGGATGTTCAACGAAACCCAACTAAACCAAACTACTCTGTCTGTTTGTTAACTCTTCAACGACTGGACTCATTTTAACCGGAGTTTAACTGGCAACTAAAAAAACTATTCCACGTCGCCACCGTGGGCATCAGTTAGTTAAACAAAGTCTTTAGCTAAATATAGCTTTACTTTCAGAACCTGGCCGCCCGTAGCACTTCGTGGATGTTAGAACGTAAAACATCTATCGGTCCGTGTTACAGAGACGAATTGCTATTTGGAGGACCCTCTGGCATTACCGTCTGCTTACCAAAGGTGCAATATGCTTGTACCATTAGATATATCTACTGATTACGTCCTCATAGTTGTAGAAGACCTGCTACTTTGGAAGCTGGGCTTTCCTTGGATCATATCATACGTTAGTCTTGTATCAGGCTGGTGCCAGTGGCCTAGGACCATCCTTTCTAGGGCCAACCCAGGACGCCCGGCAATGGACGTGAGGGCGGAAACTAAAGAAGAACAAAACACATTTATAGTGTCCTTTGGAAGCCTTATTATAGGCATTTAGTAGTAGTCAATGTTTGGTAATCTTTGTTAGCCTGTGCCTCAATTCATTCAGGCTTTGATATCTGTGTTTCACGTGTGACTTTCACTTCTTTCAGAAATCATTGCGATGTGAAGGTTGTGTTCTGGAAGATTATAAACCAACAAAATCCGGAATTAATATCGTTATTAGCAAGGTTGGTTCTGATAAAATTTAACTTAGTGTCTCCGATAATTTATTTATTTATTGGATTTTAGGAAGACTATCAGCTAAATACATGAACGTAACATAAATATAGTAACATTGAGCCATTAATAAGTCCCCACAGGTGGCGACAAAATAATATTATGACAAAAGAGCTTATCTACGATAATATAACATAAAACATAACGCCTATTGACTACATGTATAATATTGACATAATTTAAAACCTGTGGAGATAACAATATTTGTTTTTATTTTTTATTTATTTAGGTAAATAAACAATTAGGTACACAATACTTAATACTAGAATAGTATTCACAAATACACATATTAAATAGTCTAATGACATTTACCAGCTAGTAATTAGTGTAATTTTATATAATTTAAGCCTAAAAGAAGTCTTAGATATCGAATGCGTAATATCTAGTTTCGGATAACCACGGACAACCTTATTGTAATTGGCGCATACTCGGTATAGAAAGCTGTTTTGGCGATAGTTGGTGGCAACATAGGTAACAGCAAACAATGGGCTCGAGTGGAGATGGTATCTAGGTGTATAGATGTTGACGAGAGCAAACAACTCCGGGCAGTCCAATGCTGACGGCGTAACTATGCGAGACAAATACATAATATCTGCATTCTCGCCGCCTTTTCAGCGATAAAAAGTAGTGTTTTTCACAGGTTTCAATATAGTCTTGTATGTTGGACTTAGTCCGGTAATTCAAATGCTTTATAAATTTTCTCTGGACGCTCTCCACCCGATCTATGTACATGTACACATTGTACCGTGTGTATGTCGATAACCCAGTTAATTGAATTGATTTGATTTCTTAAAACCATAGATTATAAAAGAATTATACACCGTAGATTTCAGACCTGTGACACGTATTCAAGATGACACCTGACATAGGTAGAATAGAAGTTAATGGCAGCTTATTCCTAGATAAAATGGTTCTTAGTTAAAAGCTTGCTCTTATTTTAAGTAGGCCTCTTAGAACAACTATCTCTATACTACGTATAGATGGTCGATCTGAGGTTGGCCTAATTGAAGTTTTAATTTCATCTACCCGTAGAAAGTAGATTCTGAGTCCATGTCAATCAACCCCATCAACCATGTTACAGATACCGTGTCACAATAAATTGAAACTCGTTGGTCCTGTTGAATTTGAAATGAGAAGAGCAAAAGCTTCTTCGGCAAGAGAGGAGAAGGATTTTGATATAAAAGTAACTTTATTTTTTCCATTTATAATATTTTCTTTGCGGGATATATTTGTTTAGGTCTTATGGTTCTATTAAACAGTTTCATTAATGGGTCCAACGGGATTTTCAACCGACTTCCAAAAAAGGAGGATGTTCTCAATTCGCCTTTATGTTTTTTTTATGTTTGTTATCTCATATCTTCGGACTGGGTGAAACGATTTTGAAAATTCTGTTTTTAATTGGAAGCTACTACTTCTCAAATGGTCCCATTCCGACAACTAATTGGTCCCATTTCGGTAGTTTGAAGATGGTTCCTGTGTCCATTTTTTGACGTGTATTTTTGGAGTTTACTCCTTAAGAATCGATTTTCATATATAAGGCGCCCGGTATGAGAAAAATCCCAGGGGTAAAACCTACTAACAAGTAACGAAAATCGTGTCACGTTTTTGGTGCGCACCTCTAGTGCGCAACTTTCTAATTTGTTATGGTTAGATACTCGTACTTAAGGAGTAAACTCCAGGCGTGCGTCGGAGCTGACATACACACTTTTTAATCCTTTTGTCTTTTTGGAGGATTACGTAATCTGGATGGTTTACATGTCGGCTAAGAGGCTATATGATCATCTCCGGGCGATAGTCATCCTACACGCGGTACACCCGCCGATAGACGAAGGAGGTTCTAGCAAATAATATCTCTCGGTATATTAAGCTCGACGACCCGGGTATCCCTTGATGAATGGTCTCAGGTAGCATTTTGATGCAACTTACAAATTCACGTTTCAACGACAAATGTACCCACTGTCCTGGTCCTTTGGAAGTCGTGTTGGTTAAGAAATTAATGGCTTGAGAACGGCTGAACCGATTTCCTTAATTATTTTTTTGTTGTGTTCGTTATTATCAGAAGAACGATCTTTTGGAAGTAAAAAAAGGAAAGTTGTCGTACCGCAATAGTTTTTTAAAGTTCGCCTGTCTAAGCTAAAAGTTCTTGTGTTAAGTCCATCATATACTTACTAAGCATTTACCTTCATATCTACCTGAACGGATGCAAATTTGCATTATGTGTGTATCCCACAATCGCTAGCTGTCGTCACGACTTACCACCAGGCGGGCGGCGTCAAATTGGCGTACCCAATTTATAAAAAAAATTGGCCTGAAGGTAAGATCGCAACAGTCGGCCCGAGAGACTATCGTGTATAGTGATATATGCTCCAATTAGTTCATCGTTCGTGCGTGATCCGATCGGCACAGATAAAACTCGGTAAAAGCTGTATTAACAACAAGTTACTCGATTTCAGATCAATGAAGACAAAGAGGACAACTATGGTTCTACTCATCTTGGTATAAAAGAGTATCTGGACAATTTCTATGGGAAAATAAAACAGGTTCTGCGTATATAACCGCATGGCGTTTGTGTTTATTTATTTATTTTATAAACCTATTGCTTTTTTTATTAAAATTATTTTAAATTAACGGACTTTTTCAATTAATACGTTCAGTGCGAAACAGGGTCTAAGGCTGCCTTTCGACCAGAGATGTGCTATGTAACTATGCTGCGAGGATGTGCTTGTGGACCAATGAAAATGATTGTGCTATAACGTGATGTGAATATGATTGGTGGATGTCAAACGCATCCATAGCAACGTAGCACAGCACATCTCTGGTGGAAAGGCACCCTAAAACACCCTGTCCGTGTCTCGCTTCTAGAGCGGTAAGGAAAAAGTTAAACTTATCTGTCGTGCGGGAGGCGTAACTTGTATAACATGTATCTTAATTTTTTTTTATTCCGCCGTTCTCACGTCCTTTGCCGGGCGTCTTGGCTCGCACGCAGAACGTATTTCCAGTGGCGCCCGGCGGTTTCCAGTGGCGCGGTAACTATGTATCTGAGATGTTCTATGGATTCCGATTTTATTGGTATACCTAGTTTAATGCGGGGTTTTTTACACCTTGAGCCGCACTAAATAAATAAAATTTTAATACAGTGCTGAACGAGGTTGGAAACACCTTGTACCACCGCGCACCTCGTACCGCACCTAGCGCTAGCTACACGCGGCCAGTGTTGTGCAACGCACTTCTTACCAAGTCGTGGGGCTGACAAAAAAGTGAAGAATGCATTGCTGTTTATTGTTTAACCTGTTTCATTAAAAAACACGCACAAGTTTAATTTTAATTAATGACTTACTTTTAGTTACTTAATACATTTGATAAATTACTCCTTCGGAGCAGAATGTACAAAACGCAAAATGACCACTACACGCAAAATGTACAAAACGCAGAATGTACATAACGCAGAATGTACAAAACGCAAAATGTACAGAACGCAGAATGTACACCTTAGGGCTTGTCTGTATTATATGTATGCTCTTGACCAAGGAGGTTGATAAATTGTTTAAGTGGTTCTCCTTTCAAAAGGCACTTGTGATTTAATGCATAGATAAAAATTAATATTTATAATCATTGTCAGTGTCAATTGGACTTTCGTTGTAAATTGTAATACCTACTTATATAATTTACAAAAAAGTGCATAGAATAATAACCAATATATTCATTTCGAGGCTTACATTAACAAAATAGTAAGCAATTGTTTTTACAGGCTCAAGGTGCTTTACAATATTAGAGAGTACTTGAGTGTTTCGTTGCGGAAGCTTTTGCTGGACACTGACTTTATCTAAATTCAACTATTGTGATACTGTGTATGGTCCATGTTTGCTTAGAAGGACAGAACACCTGATTCAACGGGTCCAGAATGCCTGTGTGCGGTTCTGTGTTGACATCCCAAGGCGAAGCCACGTTACACCATACATGAATGGACACAAAATGCTAAAGATGGCTGCAAAGAGGAGGCTACACCTGACCGGTTTGCTATTCGGCGTAATAAAAACTCAAAAGCCGGAATACCTTTATAATAAGCTCAGTTGGCGAAACGAGAAACTGAGATATAGCAAGAGGACAACTGTACCTCCTCTTACACTCCCCAAGTATAGGTCTGTTGCTTTCCTAGGTTGTTTCAGGCATGCGGCCACTCACTGGTGGAACATACTTAGACCTCCAATCCGAAGTATGCAAAATCGAAGAAGATTTAAATTAATAGTGAAAAGACTGTACTTAGTGGAGCAGCTGGAAGCTGCATAACTACCCAGTCTTAATTCATCGTACAATTTAATAATATAATCTTAATTTTCATAGTCTAATCTAATCATAACATAATATACTTAATTATAATATAATCTTAATTTTCTAACTTTCATATTTGAATGTTAGAAATGACAACGTCCAAATTTTTCTCGGAAATAATAAAATTTCTTTTTATTTCAAATCGACCACATATTATTTTATTTTTCTGAATACTAACAACTTTTTTCTTATAGGTGCTGATGCGGGTGCCGCGAAGCCTGCCGCCTACCTCCTCAGCGTGACGACGACGCCACCACTTCGGTGCCGCCGGGGCAGCGCTGCGCTTCGTGACAGTGCGTCGAACCCATATAAACTCTAAAGGTTTCTGTGTTTACTGTTTAGGTTTAGTGTATTCATAGTAAAAAGTGTAAATAAATGCAAGCAGCAAAAAATACTGGATGTGGCAATGCGGTTGTAAGTTCAGGTGAGCTTGCAAGTGCATCAAGTGGTCTTGTACGGGCTTTGGGACAATGTGGGCACCCCACATTGTCCCCAAGCCCGTTTTTTTAAAGGTGAACGCGGATTGAAAGTACATTTTGGAAAAATTCATGAAGTACAAAATGTATCTTCAAGCGCGTCTACGATATCCCATTTTTTTCTAAATCAACAAGAAATTTCTGATAATATCGAAATTCCTTTTTGGCAAAGGTTAAGTACCATGAAAAATTCTATTCCGGTTTTAAAAAGAATCCCCCGAGGTGCGAGACCCTCTGTGGCTCAATATTTAGCCTCCTGCTTTGGTCAAGTAGTCCGGGAAAATACCTTTAGCGCTTGGGAACAAATGTTAACCTTACCTTATAGAATCCTACACGTAAAGAAAAGACCGTTGACGGTCATCTTTGACGGTCCAAATCAAAGAAAATTGTACAAACAATTTTAACATTTTAAATTCAAATTCAATCCACATTTCGGTCCCTGATTATTCTCAGGCCAAGAAATTAAAACTTGTAGAGAATAAAGTAAGGGAAGGCGACATCAGTGGGGCGGCAAGACTACTTTTTAGTAGCGACGTGCTGGCTCCTTATTCTGTAGAAACTGCGACGGGCTTGCAGAGTAAGCACCCACCATCCGCAGCTGACCTCTCTTTCCCTGATCCTCCGAACAACGATACAGAAAATTTTGAGACTACTGCCAAGGATGTGCGCACAGCTGTTGACTCCTTTCGTTTTGGATCAGCTGGTGGACTTGACGGTCTGACACCACAGCACCTTAAGGATCTGTTGTGTCCGAGCGCTGGGGAAGCTGGTGATGCACTTCTGAGGGAGCTAACAGCTCTAGTCAACCTCATGCTCTCAGGCAATGTGGACAGTGGCAGCACAGATATTTTGTATGGGGCCAATTTATGTGCCCTTAACAAGAAGGATGGTGGCATTCGTCCCATTGCCGTAGGTAGCACTTTGCAGCGTTTGGCAGCCAAAATTTGTTGTCGTTTTTATAGTACGGAGCTTACTACCAAATTTCAGCCCTTTCAATTAGGTTTTGGTTCAAAAGGAGGTTGTGAGGCCGCAATCCATGCGCTTGCAACATACCTTGACAGTAGCGAAGATGGAGAGGTCATCTTGAAAGTTGACCTGAAGAACGCCTTCAACTCTGTAAACAGGGACACCTTGCTGACACAGGCCAAATTAGAAACTCCCAAAATTTTTAACTTTCTTTGGCAACTATATGCTATAGTCGGCCAACAAAATTAATTTATAAAGACCACCTTTTGAATTCAGCCGTAGGATGTCAGCAAGGTGATCCGTTGGGACCAGTCATCTTCAGTTTGGCCATTAACCCAATAATTCAAAAAATAAAATCAAAATTCAACATTTGGTACTTAGACGACGGGACTTTAGGGGGAAAAGTCGAGATAGTTTTACAAGAATTAGCCCTAATAAAGAACGAGTTTCAGTCAATTGGCTTAGAACTGAACCCGAATAAATGTGAGATTTTTATATCTGAAAACACAGATAAATTAACAACAATCTCCAAATTCAACTGTTTGGCCCCCAACATAAAAGTTTTGGACAAAACTTCTTTACGCCTCCTAGGGTCCCCGATTTTAGAAGATGGCTTTTCCATTTTTATCGAGGAAAAAATTCAAAATTTTGATCAGGTTATTGATAGTCTATGTAATATCAGTATTCATTCAGCTTTCACTATTCTTCGTTTTTGTCTTTTCGTACCCAAATTTACACATGCCCTCCGTTCAGGACAATTTTGGAAAAATGTAGAAATTTTGGGCAGACCAGACAGCTTAATACAAAATTCTTTATGTAAAATTTTAAATGTAAATATTAATGACCGGGCCTAGTAGTCGCTAAAGATAGAAGTGTTTTTAATAAGCTCTTCAAAATTTATTAATTAAAAATATACATTAAATATTTATTCAGTTTTAAGTTTATATTATTTAATGTTATTGTAAGACACCTACCAGTGAGTGTTGTCTCCATTCAATTATAATCCTATCACTATATAACACAACAAACATGGATTCCTTCACTTCCACCATGGCGGGGATTGAGCAGAGGATGGCAGTCTTCGAAGCTGAGTTGCAGAAGAATACTAAGGGCAGTACACCAGATCTAACAAGCCTAGCATCTGAGTTCTCGGACTTCAAGTCTTTTGTAGTGAGCACAATATCTGCTTTCCGCTCACAATTGGAGTTTCTAACCCGGGAGGTGGACAAGATTGAGATGCGGAGTCGGCGTAAGATTCTGCTGGTGCATGGTGTTTCTGAAGAGTCAGCAGTAGAAGCACCTCAAGCTGTAGCGAGTGTTATCACAGGCCGCCTGGGAATTTTGAATTTCACAGTCAGTGACATCTGCCGCTGCCATCGTATGGGGAAAACTTCAGAGAGTAAAGGACCTAGACCCATTTTGGTGAAACTAAGAGATGTGGCAGTGCGCGATAAGATTTGGCAAAATAAAACTAAATTGAAAGGTTCCGGAATTACTTTGTCTGAGTTTATAACTAAAACCCGGCACATTGTATTTATGGCTGCGCGGGAGCGGTTTGGTGTGTCGAAGTGCTGGACGCAACAGGGTCACGTCTGTATTGTTGACTCCGAAGGTAAGCGACACCGTGTGGCATCCATGGGGGAGCTGGATCGACTAGGCGTCAGTGTGCAACAGGCTGCGAGCTCTGCCGAGACTACTGTTGCTGCGAACACTAATTCCAGACCTCAACGCGCAGCTAAACATAAGAAGTAGCATCATTTCCGCTTCATACTTTGCTGCTCTGTCATGGTTCGTTATCATATTTATAATATTATGCCCCCAGGTACTTTTCAAATTTCATTTGTATCTTACTGCCAACGCTACTCTATTTTGACTAGCTAGCTATCACAAACTTTTTCACTTTCTTTAAACTTTTGTTCATTTACCTTTGTCTATCTTTTTTTCTTACAAACTATGTACCTGCATACTTTAACTTTATTCACAATTTCAATTTCTTTCTATCAAATCAAAGTGTAATAGGTTTAAGGTTTTTAGTGTTGGTATCCCAGCTGACACTGGCAACACGGACATAGAAAAATAAAGATGTCTTACAATTACAACTTACGTGCAGTTTTACTTTTATTAACATCTAAATAAAGACTATGACAAGTCTAACATTATTACATGGCGCAGTCGTATATGCTAAAATAGTGAAAATTAAATGTTGTTTTTGCATGCTGTAAGTGTTGCAACAAGGATTATACAAAATGGAAATGTTGAAGCCGCCATCACATTTAACGCTACAAGGGGACGCGGGAGAAAATTATAAAAAATGGAAGCAACGCTTTGAAATATATTTTGAAGCCTCAGGGGCCAAAGAAAAACTTACAGAGTCAGGAAAAATAGCATTATTTTTGCACAGTATTGGAGATGATGCCATTGAAATATACAACAATTTTGAATTTTTAGAGGCAAAACCAAAAACAGTTTATGCAAATGTTGTAGAAAAGTTTGATACGTACTTCCTTCCAGTGCTCAATGAAAGTATCAATCGAAATATGTTTTTTGGACGAAAAATTCAGGAAGGTGAAACCTTTGACGAATACCTAAATGTTCTAAGATCGATGTCAGTTAATTGTAATTTTGGGCAATTACGAGATAGTTTGATAAAATATCAAATAATAAGAGGTATTAAAAGAAAGAACATAGTGGAGAAATTGCTGAAAGAACCAGATTTGGATCTAAACAAATGTATTAAAATTATTAAGTCCTACGAGCTTATGGAAAAGCAAATCAATAATTTTGAAACAGAAAACTTGAACAGTAATGTCAATATAGTAAAAAGCCAATTCAGTCAGTCATCCATTAGCTCTACACAGATGGCAAGTAGTAATTTGTACCTGAGAGAGAAAATTACAGTAATTTTTATGATGATAACGTTATTGACAGTTCAGAGACAAAAATTAATGATGCTACAATTGCTAATAATAGGGAACTTAGCAATAATTTAGAAATGGATATTAGGGTGCCTGAACCTGTGGATCTGTCTGAATGTAAACCTAATCATAGTTTTGTGCAAAACGACAATTGTGTTAGAACTAGGTTTGGTAGAGCTGTTAAAACACCATCTTACTTGAATGAGAATGTAACTTAATATTTTTATGTTTATTTGTTTTGTGAAAGAAAGGGAGATGTAATAGGTTTAAGGTTTTTAGTGTTGGTATCCCAGCTGACACTGGCAACACGGACATAGAAAAATAAAGATGTCTTACAATTACAACTTACGTGCAGTTTTACTTTTATTAACATCTAAATAAAGACTATGACAAGTCTAACATTATTACACAAAGCATAAAACTAACACTGACATTGTCAGAGGGTGTCGTTTGACAGTGACATGACATAGTGTTGTTTTAATACTCGTTCATAGAGATAGGCTAAGGTTTCTACCATGCTGCCTAGTCGAAAAATGTTTTTATACTGTACCATCTATTTGTAATGTATTGTATTTTCCATGTACCTGGGATTAAGTTTTTCTTTTACTTTTATTATTTTGTTTATTTTCACTTTATGTTTTAGTTTATAAGATTACAAAAGGACACAACTGGCGGGTGGATTATTGTATCATATTGCAACTTTTGGGAAAAATTTACATATTACCTACCTATTTGCTATTACATATTTACTATTATATATAAATATATATTTATTTAAGTAAGTATATTATTATAATTTTGTATATATATATTATATTTCTTAACAAATTATAATGTCTACCTATACTAAATATAAATTACAGCAGCGATGACGAGAGTTTTGTCTCAGCCAGTTCGAATGACAGCTTTGTTAGTGTTCCGTCCCTGGCTGATACTCTTGAGACCCAGTTCTCCGATGTACCCAAGAATTTCAATGTAGTCCATATCAATGCACAAAGTATTCCAGGCCACTTCACGGAGATGCTGACTACATTTAACAGCAAGTTTATTAATGCCATACTGGTTTCAGAATCCTGGCTCAAACCTAGCATTCCCACTATACCATACACTTTACCAGGTTTCAACCTCATCAGAAATGATCGCACGCACCCTGCTTGTGGTGGTGTGGCCATTTATTTGCGCAACAATATACCATTTAACGTTGTAGATCTTTCACCACAGCCGCCACCATCAAGTGGGGGTGAACATATATTTATTGAAATCGACCTATGTCACTGCAAGGTCTTACTCGGTGTGTACTATTGCCCCTCCTCCAAAATTAATTATTTTTCTTCCTTTGAAGGTATTCTTGAACGTCTTATCCCATCATATCAGCACACCATTATCATGGGGGATTTCAATACCTGCTTGTTGAAGAATGATTCCCGCTCCTCATCCTTCTCCAATATCATTGCATCCTGCAATATATCTATCCTTCCTCTAAACGCTACGCATCACTTTCCTAACTGTATCCCATCTCTCCTTGACCTAATCCTAGTCTCATCAGCTGATCTTGTTGCTAAGCATGGACAGTATCCAGCGGGTGAGTTCTCTTACCATGACCTTCTCTACCTATCCTATAAGCTCCGCCCTCCTAAACCTAAACCCAAAATCCTTTTGCAGCGCAATTTTGATGGTATGCAGCTCAACAGGCTGCGCGAGGATGCCGATAACATTGACTGGACCCCTCTCGTTGCAGCAGAATGCGTTGATGAAAAAGTTAACATTTTGACAAATAACTTAATCAGTCTTTATGATACTCATGCGCCTATACGTGCTGTTAAGATCCGGCACTTGCCGGCTCCCTGGCTTACACCGGAGATTAAGGCCTTAATCGTCAAAAAAGCGTCGGCTAAGTCAAGATACAAATCTCGCCCTACAAATACCAACCATGAAAAATATGTCGCAATACGAAATCTCTGCAGTAAGATGTGTAGGAAAGCCCAACGCCAACATGTTAATAAATCGGTCGAGAACGGCGACCCAGCAAAAATTTGGAAATTTCTCAAGACTTTGGGGGTTGGAAAAACAAATAAAGTAAATAAATCTAATTCTAATAAAATCGACATCAATCTGTTAAATCAACACTTCTCTTCCTCATCTACCATTGATTTGACCCAAAAAAATGGTACTTTACAATATCTTTCTTCACTTCCGACACCCGCTTATCCACCGTTCTTTTTTAATCAACTATCTCCTTGTGATGTTGGGAAGTGTATTATGTATATAAGTTCCAATGCCGTTGGCAGTGATATTATTAGCCGTAACGTGATTCTGCCGATCCTGGATGAACCTACCTCCTTTTCTGAGTACCGACCCATCTCTATCTTGCCTTTCCTATCCAAGGTGTTGGAACGGCTGGTGTACAATCAGTTAAGTTCCTTCCTCAACCTAAACAGCCTTTTAGATCCTTTTCAGTCCGGGTTTCGTCCAGGTCACAGTACGGCCAGTGCTTTAATCAATGTTACGGATGATATTAGAATTGGTATGGAAAATGGGAATCTTACCGTACTCTCCTTACTAGATTTCAGCAATGCATTTAACACGGTAGATTTCCATATCCTCTTGGGCATATTGCACTCCATTAACATATCTCCAACAGTAGTTGATTGGTTTCAGAGTTACTTGTTTGGCCACCGACAGCGTGTACGTTATGATGATTTTTTTCTCAGATTGGTGTGATACAACTGTCAGCGTACCGCAAGGTGGCGTTCTCTCTCCGTTACTTTTCGGAATATTCATAAACTCTATCTCTAAATCACCACTTTCTTCCTACCACCTTTATGCAGACGATTTACAAATATACATGCAGGCACCAGTGGAGGAGTTGAGTGAAGCGTTCTCCATTATTAATGAAGACCTAGTGCAGATTTGCGAATGGAGTAAGCGTTATGGGTTGACTGTAAATCCCTCTAAAACACAGGTCATTGTTATTGGGGGCTCTAGAATGATGGCTCGAGTTGACTGCGCAATGCTGCCTAGCATAGTATTTGACGGTGTTACATTACCTCTAAGTGACAGTGTTAAGAATCTAGGTGTACGACTGGACAATACTTTGTCATGGAATCCTCAAATGTGCGAGGTGAGTCGCAAGATTTTTGCGTCAATGGGTTCCTTGCCGGTTACGTAATTTTTTGCCAACAGCCACTAAAATTGCACTAGCACAGTCTATCCTTCTTCCCATTCTCGACTACGCAGATGTCAGCTATCTCGATGGCACAGAGGAGCAACTTAATAAACTTGAGCGCCTCCAAAATATTAGTATCAGGTTCATATTTGGCCTACGCAAATATGACCACATATCCGAATATCGCAAAACGCTCGGGTGGCTTCCTATTCGCCTTCGCCGGAATACTCATATTCTTTCCGTTCTTTTCAATGTTTTGTTCAATCCATGTACCCCAACTTATTTAAAAGAACGCTTTACGTTCGTTCATGACACACATTCGAGGTCCTTGCGGTCATCGGAATCCCTGGTATTAGCAATGCCCGAACAGTCAACCGGTTTTTACGACAAATCATTCACCGTGCAGGCTGTCCGTTTATGGAATTCTCTACCCGTGTCAACGTGTCCGACGTGCACAAACTATTGCTGTGTTCAAGAGAATGGTCAATGATCACTATTTGAGCTCTTAGACGCCGTTATTTGTTGTCTCATTACTATGCATCTGTACAGCCGCTACAGAGTTATAGTCCATAAATATGTTTTACATATAGTAGTGTATATAAGTTTATGGTATGTATGTTTGTATGTATGTATGTATGTGTATATTATCATGTATTTATTTATATGTATGCACTTATATCTATATATTTTATGTAAGTATGTGTATTTTTCTTACTTTATTGATTCTGATTAAGTAGTACCTTTTTCCCAAGAAACTATTTATAATTTTCTCTCTCCACCAATGCCTACCCTTATGGTTATTTTAAATTCTATTCTTTCTACTTGTCCATCCAAAGGTTGCCTGTAAGAAATCTCTTTTTAGTGGTAAGGCCGCCGTTTGTACATGTTTAACTTGAATATTTTGTTATATATGTTGTATTGGTGTACAAATAAAGTTTTATTCTATTCTATTATTCTATTCTATTCTATTCCTGGGTCCAAGCGTCTCTTCCAGTTCGCTTGGGCGGGCTAGGTATTCGTAGAGTCAGTCTGCCAGCATTTCTGTCGTCGGTCCATAGCACCGAAGAATTAGTCAGGAAAATTTTGTCAAATACACTGATTGATTCCGAGGTGCGATGCAAGACCGATGCCATAAATGCTTGGAGGATGTCTTGCCCCGACACTGACCTGCCCTCACGCCTAGGCTCACAGCGACTGTGGGATTCACTGCTCTGTAAATTGAGAATAAATACACTAATTGACACTTCTGTCAATATTTCAGAGCGTGCACGCCTACTAGCTGTTGGAGAATGGGAGTCAGGGTTATGGATCCAGGCGCTCCCATCGCCCAACATCGGTACAATGTTGGACGACACAACCTTCCGTATTGCCACTTGCCTTCGGCAGGGTACACCTTGTGTATCCCCGCATCTTTGCACCTGTGGAGTAGCCGTCGATAATCTGGGACACCATGGCCTTTCTTGTAGCAGAAGCGTAGGTCGTATACCTCGGCACGCTATTCTAAACGACATAATTCGTAGGGCTCCCGCACCGGGCCACCGCAGGTCTTCCGGCCGTACGTGAACCAAATGGTTTAGCACGAAGCGATGGAAAGAGACCGGACGGTATGTCGTTGCTACCGTGGAAGATGGGAAGGCCTTTGGTGTGGGACGCTACATGCGTTCACACCTTAGCACCTTCACACCTTCCAAGCACATCCGGCTTAAACGGCGTAAATATGCTAACCTAGCAGGTGATTACATATTTGAGCCGTTTGGGGTTGAGACACTGGGGTCATGGGGTCCGAGTGCTCGCCGCCTTTATAGAGAGATTGCTAAACGCCTAATCGATGCTTCTCAGGACCAGAAGGCTGGGTATTTTCTGGCCCAAAGAATAAGTATCGCCATCCAACGTGGCAACACAGCCAGCATTCTGGGAACCTTCCCAGTCGGCAATGACGCGGAGGATTTTTTAAACGATATTTTGTAATGTAAATATTTTTAGTCTATAATTAAAATGTTTATTTTGTATATTGTAATTCTTATTGTAAATAAAAAGTCTTATCTATTTGAATACAATACTTACCAACCCTATTTTATCTCTGTTTCCTCGTACTTTCCACCGTTGTAGATGCATGATTTCATATCCCTCCATAATGTTTTATTATTGTATCAGTATCTTCTGTTTGCCTGTGGAAAAGGTTAGGTTCAGCTGACTTGCCGCAACCCGCGTGTCGTGACGTCTACTTGTCGGTTCCGGCTGACGGGTGACAGCGTTTTTTAAAGGTGGCTGTTGAGTTAGTCGCGTTCGTGTTCGCGAAGCCATTGCATCATTCCTGTGAATTCACCATAGACACTGCTTGGGCCATTGCTATGTCACAGAATTTCATTTAATTTTGTTTTCTAGTAGTACCTACTTAGCCATCAGGCTGATAACGACATTTTCCTAAAATGACAACTTCCGAAAACGACAACTTCCTAAAATGACAACCATGTTGTCGTTTTTGGAAGTTGGTCATTTTAGGAAGATGTTGTTCTCAGCGTGAGAGGTACTTAGTTGATTTTTTTATACAGACAAGCCCTAAGGTGTACATTCTGCGGTGTGTACATTTTGCCCCTTCTTCCTAACGTAGTCAAACTTTTTGGTCAAACTGGTTTGACTATGAGGAATTATGTTTCCTCGTGGTCAAACTTCATTGACATTACAACTTTTTATCGCCCTGTATGCATGCAGTTTATGTATGTACAGTCATAGATAACTAAGATAATGTCAAGTGCAGCGATTTTCTTTTCTACATACTCGTATAATATAACTAGGTATGCAATGCATGCTGCTAATTGCAAATGTTGAGCGGAGCAAATGTTTCATTGTTGACGCACGTGTTTCCATGGCAACCATTTAATCGTCTGGTTTTTCGGTGATGTCCAGGACATTTTCGGTGATTATTCCGTGGTCAGCTCTATTTTCATAATTTCAGATATATGCACTCCCGGGTATGATGTCGACCAGCATGCCAAATTTGGTCAAAACCGGTCGAGCCGTCTCGGAGGAGTAGACACACAAACGATTTACACTTGTCGCCTAAGATTGAAGTCCCCTTCGATCTGCTCAAAAATGGATTTGAAATGTGTAAAACGAAAAGGTGGACAGTATTGCTGTTCGAGGGCCCAGCAATATTATAAATGGCGCAACTATAGAATGGTAACGTTTTTTGGGCTTGCAGCCAGTTGAGAAAACAAAAGTGTCGAGGGTATTACTGTATCCTTTACACCTCGCGACACGAACACAGTTTTACAAAAGATTAACACCCCCCGGCACACAATACAATATTGGATAGAAACAGGCGTTACCTGGCGAAAATCCATGACAAAGTAATGGTAAGTAAGATGTTAAAAACTTATTAACTTAAAAGAAGACCTTTGTTGTTCTCGTTGAGACAGTCTTGGTAATGCCTCGTTTAGAGGCACAGAGGAACAATTGTCGACGTTTTGTTGTCTTTTTTAAACTCTGCGAAAAATAATGCTATTATAATTTTAATAAGTTTTTAACATCTTACTTACCATTACACAATACAATGTTAAACACTCTCGGAGCGGGCAACCTTTTTTTAAGCTTATGAACAAGCACTTTAATGATTGACTGTACACATTCTTTACTAAACAGCAATACAGGGAGGGTCGGTAAACAAATTTGACCACGAGGAAACGTAATTCCTCATAGTCAAACCAGTTTGACCAAAAAGTTTGACTACGAGGAAGGACCCCATTTTGCGAGTTGTGTACATTTTGCGTTTTGTACATTCTGCTTTATGTACATTCTGCGTTTTGTACATTTTGCGTGTGGTGGTCATTTTGCGTTTTGTACATTCTGCTCCGAAGGGTAAATTACTACCTACAATTTAATAAAATTGATAATTTTCCTATCACTAAAATATATGAAAAAAAAAACCTTTTTCAGTGCGGTACAGGTTGCACTAGAACACACATTTTATTTTACCTACGGAATCTAAACTATAAAACCTTACCACGTGACGGTGATTATAGTTAATCAACTCATTGTTAATAATAATCGAGACGAATTTGTCATTACGTACATTTGTCTTATTTGGCGCCAAAAATAGGATTTTAGTTTCCTACGGGTGCGGGCGGTGGGGTTTAATAAGCCTCGTGCCGCCACAATGTCTGATGAAGGACACGTTTGTTGCCGCTAGTTCAGTTGACTGAACTAGTGGGATTTTTTTCCGGTTTGTTCAGTTGACTGAACTAGTGGGATTTTTTTTCCGTTTGTTCAGTTGACTGAACTAGTGGGATTTTTTTTCCCGTTTGTTCAGTTGATTGAACTAGTGGGTTTTTTTTCTCGTTGGGTCAGTTGACTGAACTAGTAGGATTTATTATCTCTTTTGTTCAGTCCATGTAAGTGGAATTATAAATTGGTTCAAAACTCCCCAAATTCAGTAATGGAAAGTACAGATAAATTAATGCCGCAGGGAAAGTGTTGATAGTATCATGGCCCGTTGCAAAATGTAGAAATGTCGACGTGTAATCTACGTGATGCTCCGGGGCGGGAACTCCCTAAGAATCGTAATTATAATAAGCTAATTAGACTGGGGCTGCCCAGCCATTGAACAACAATTTACGGCTTCGTAGACTTGGCTCCCCTGAAGGCTCCCTTGCTGGAGACAAGTTGGCTACGCGGCCGCGTAGACTTGGCTCCCCTGAAGGCTCCCCAAGTGAGATAATGTGAGCGTGAAGGACACGCTGTAATAGCGTAATACTCTGGCGTAGGTATTGCGTAACTAGCGCCATCGATTAAACATGGATCTGCTTTTCATTCCAGTACCTAATGTGTTTGTGGGAGCAGGGAACACGAAACTTATTCCACGCAGGTGAATCTGCGGACATGAACTACTAAAACACAACACTCTCTTCTTTCAATTTTTTTATTACAATTTTCCCATACATTTTACACAATGAACGCGACAGTACAATACTTGGTTAAAAGTACGAGAAGCTATGTGACGATTCCTTTATATCTGGGATTTTTGACCTACTACCGACCGTGTAGGTAACCAGACAGTTTATGAAAGTTATTGATATTTGTATGTATACCTTCTCTAGTCCACTGCCACTTTCGAATTGTTCCTCAGTACTTGCAAATTTATTGTGAATTATGACTTTGTTACTTTTAGTTACTTCACGAAGTGCCAAAGAATTATGTGAATATACGAGATGTGTATATACTATGTTTGTCATCATGCCTCATGAGCCATCACTAGTCAACACTATACGAACATCATACGACATACAAAAGTATTTTCACATGAAAGGGTAAGGGTCTTTGGCTCGCTTCCGTAGTTCCGCTTCAATGCGGACGCTTCGAGGAGCGTTGCATGCTGTGCAAGAATAGTTCTTGTCTTGAATCTGGTTGGATAGGTTGGCTGCGCGGGCGGCGTCATAGTCTGTCTCGCGCGGTCGCCAACATAACTCCCTGCTACCGTCCAAGCTGGTCATCTTTTTACATATCTATTGTACAAAGTTACAAAATAGAGAAATAAAACTATGCTGACATTTAACATTAACGGCTTGTTTACAATAAGACGATCGTCGCATCGCCGAATCTACGAACTCCCACAACGCATCACAAGAACTTCCGCAACGTTCATTCCGGCGATGTGAATGACTCGTCACACGTGACGAGTCCGTGTAAGGTAAACGCTTCGTCGTGGGCGGGCACCGCGCGAATTCGCATTGCAGCAATTCACATCGCTGTTTTTGCGGTGCGCACTCGCATCGCCACAATTCGTGTGTTTACGGGCCATGGTGTGACTGATGAAATGCAGGCGATAAAATACCCACCTATTTGTTGTTGTACCTACGCCCTCGGAAGGGTGCTGGAGAATCTTTAGTGACGTTAACTTTACCGTAATTATTTCAGATAGGAGGATAGGTAGGGTTATGTTTTGTATTTGTCGTTAACGTAAGTAACGTCAAATACCAATGCCGAGTTCGGCGAGCATTTATTGAAAACGTGTGCCGTCCTAGGAGGCTTCAAACGCTTTGATGACATCAGTCATACTTCAGCCTGTAGCGGTGCACAAGCAGCGCTTCCCGAACATAGCGCAAGAGTCGCGGTACCTCCCATGTTATCTAAAATGCGGTATAGTAGGTTGCTTCTTCAACTGCTATGAAATCAGAGTAGACAAGTCACATAATTTCCAAATGTTAAAATGATTATTGTTCTTTAAGTTATGATGAGGCTGCAATGCCTATTTAGGTAAAGAGCCTTGGAAAAATAAAGAAAAAAGTGGCACAAACCGAAGCAAGATATTCATCCCTGTATGCGTCTGGCCAGTCACAGGTCCAGTTGGTTGGAGGCACGCACGGGCAGATAGGCTGCTTGTAACAACTAGAGGGATGAACGCACGGCTGACAGCAGCACTGCTGGCACATGGTGTATACCTGCGACATGTCATGATAATACGTAAGTCTACAGACTACCGGGCGTCACTGGAAATATATACCTTCTGTGTGTGAACCAGAGACCGGACGTTAGAGCGGCCGCGGCCTTGGGCCGGGTTTACAGACTATAATCTATCTATACAAAAAAAGTACATAAAAAACCTTCATTAAACTGTTGATAATACGGTACAATTTTAAAACGTACCAGCCATATTGCTCTTGCTATTTCATTCCGGATGTATGGCAGAGTGTTATATAGTAAACAGTTCTCAAACTTGGTGAGCTCCGGTACGCCCATGTTTTGTTCTACACCTGAAGGTCCAAGTAAAACCTGTAATTATGGAAAGACATGTACATAACTGATACGTTACATTGTTGCATTAAACTTCAACTTCCACAAAACGGCACGTCAAAGACCACAAATAGAAGACGGTTATTCTCCCATCTCGGGCATCCAACTCCATCAGTAGATAAACGGTAAACGACCAGATTTTGTTGGGTAGGTTAGGTAACAAACGAGATGTTCGTGCAACAGTCTGGAGTTACCTCTCAGTGAGTTAGAAGTATAAATGGATTTAAATATTGTATATAGTATTCTTACCTCGCTTGCAAAGAATTGGCAGCAAGGTGCACAAGTCCCGAGGCTGTCAACGTAAGCGCACTGCAAGACCTTCGAGCCTTGCAACCCTTTGACCACGTTGATAGTGTTCCGTGCGATGGCAAATGCACCAGCTAGGCAGGCTGTTGCAGCGGGGCAACCCTTAGCGCAACAGACATTCTCCTTGCAACTCATTATGCAAGAGGTCACACATTCAATCTGGAAAAATAGTTTAAAGTTAACCTGAAAATAAATAACCTGAAGATACGAGTACACGCTACGGAACGCCCGCGACGTCAGTCAAAATTACAAAAGAGTATTGAAATGACATGAGACAGAAAACGATGCCACCTACTTGCTCTTGACTCATATTGCCTGGATATACCCCGGAAGACAGCACTGGTACCATTGTACAAGGGGTCGCTCCTCCAATTACTGGAATTTTCACATTCTCAGGGGGTGCTTTCAAGAAGTCAGCTAACACTGTGTTGGCTCTCACGCAGTTCAGCTCGACGGAGCCCAGTAGCGTGCGAGGATTGTATAGACCTCGGAGACGTTGTATTTCCCCAACAAGAGGTACCATGCTTTCAACTGGTTCTGTCGCCACTATTGTAAAACACTGAAATATTGTCATAAATATCCTATAGATAATTGAATAAGCTACTACCATCAATCTCTCCGATTTGAAATCGCTAGTGGTACAAGGCTGTAAGAACACGGGTCTTGGATACAGCCGAAGTAATCTAAGGTCGAAGGTCTAATTTTGATCAATCACCTACTTTTTATCTACATCAGACCAGCAGGTATCTACATGATGATCTCATTTTTGTATAAAAGTAAGTACCTATATTTAAGTAATTCGTGAAGAAAATTTATTTATAGACAGCACAAAAAGCCATAACAATCTTACCAGCGGACATATGTTGCATATCTGCAGTGCAATATCCGTGACAACTGGCGCATTGTTCTCGAAAGTATCAACTTTATCACGCGCCACTATAATAACTACCTTCGCACCCTGGAATAGAATACGAAAGAAAATTATTAAGCACTGCATGTAGTAAAACATTAAACAATCCAGCCATTAAGCTGCAAAAATACAACCCCTAAACTAACGTTACCTGGGTTTAACATCTACTAAATTCATCTTCACATGTCCATACATCTCACGATGAATTTCGTACATTAAGCTTTAGGTTCAATTTTAAATTCTGAGATTTGAAAGAGCGAAAGTATTTTTTTTATTACCTACGTAGTTGAATGCAGTTCCGCACTTTGCTGTCCCGTTAGTGGGAGGTAGCAGTAAGGTTCAGTGTGAGACTCCTCAGGGCTGGACTACCCAATAAACCACCACGGTGTTTCTCCTTAGCCGGATCTCCGGCTTTTCAGATACTGCTAATTGACGGAGACGGCACTCTCCGTCAGTAATGCGAGCGTACATCACGCTCAAGCGCCACCTGCCTGGCCCCAGCATGCTGGAAGCTTACACCCCCGCTCCCGCCAGGGTACCTCTACCGGTCACCATCACTTCGCCAGCGTCTTCCACTATGCATACGAAGCTTCCATCGTCAGCCATGGCATAGACCACGACCTCGTCTATACCATGGTTGCGCGGACTTTTAGGTATACAAATTGTACATGTTCCGTACAATTTGTGCACTTGAAAGAGTATTAGGATTGTTGTGATAAAATCTAACAAAATCTCACGTACAGCTAAAGCATCGCACAACATATGCCGACCGGAAAATGATGACACTTTGCACTTGGTGTCGACGTGGCTCAACTCCATACCATAACCGCAATTAAAGCACGTGTCGTATAGTGCAATCTCGTCCAGCAGAGGGCATTGTTTCAACAGTAGTGCTAAAGGCTGACCTGGAAAAAACCATTACCCTACCCTTATCTAGTGATTCTTCTGTTCTAAATATCCCAATAATGCATTTAAGTGAGACTGCTCTAACTACAGAACTGCGATATCTTCAATGGGTTGTCTGTCAGGTCAGATGGACAATATAAAAATTTCAAGAAAAGGCTCAGTGGATGATGAATGGCTTTGCGTGAGAATTGGTAACAAGAAAATCTGTTAGTTTTTTTGACCGAGCGAGCGATGCGTCTATATTTCGAGAATGGATAGTTTTATTGGGAGTGGGGGAGAATCCCAAAAAAAACTTGTTAATGTTCGCGAGGTCTACTGTTCGACCATAGCGCGACCAATAGTAAAATAAGAATGTTAATAAGGACATGTTAAAGCTGTGGCTGTGGCTAAAGAACCAGAAGATCAGCTAGTTCTGAATAATACATACCTACATTAACAAGAAAACTTAGGGTCTATGTTTAGGATAGGGCAGAAATAGGTAGTCACCACCATATCTACCGTTGTATTTATAATTAATAATACTTGCCAGTGCATCCAGCTGCCCCGCAGATTGTAACCTTCATTCCAGCAGGGCAGGTAGTGTACTTTCTCTTGAAATGACCGTTAGTTACACATGAACATGGATTTCCTTGCAGAAGTCGCCCGAACAGACGACTTATTAGAGAACTGGTCTTCCAAATACGCATTTTTTTTGTAAATATTTTAATAATTTTGTAAGATTTTTATATAACAATGTCTTGTATGGGTTTTATCTAATCATTTTTTAGATTTTGACTGACTTTATGGTGTTGTTTGCTTTTAAATGTTAATAATAGTTTGGCGCAAAAAGGAAGAGAATCTTCTAATTAATATCTATGGATTCAGCAAACAACAAGATTTGCTAGGTCGTGAAGGTAGATTTCCACTTTCATAGCAGACTGGCCAGAATCTTTCGACAGCAAGGCTTCACCAGCATAGAGCTACACGGTACGACGGACGGCACGGTCGGAATTTCATTGCTCTGTGTTCGCCAGGCAAGTCTTCTTTTGTCAATGAAACTCCTCCTTTATAAAGGTGGGTTAATAACTTATGTTGGTAAAGTATAGCAAATACACATAGTAATTTATTTCGATTACACGACTGAAAAGTTTTGATAGACTTTTAATGTCACGTTTTACGTGATACGTAAAAGTATTGTTGAATAAATAATGTGCAAAGATGTTATCTTTTCACTTCGGGTAGTAATCGCTAATATTCTCGTTAATGGAGCATTTGTTTAATATTTACCAAGAGTATAGCACTGTAGAGTGATTCTACAAGAATGTTCTTCAACATAAAAAAGCAGTTGAACGGCTGCAGCAATACTACAGTTGATAATCTCTCTTTACGTAATAATTTTAAACCGCTCTATACAATACTTTCAATATTTGGTCTATTTCCTTACAGTGTTAAATTTGGCAAAAAACGTGGACTAATTATAATACCAAAGTCTATATACATGAACTCTGTATGTGCTGTATCAAACATTTTATTAATGTTCTCCTTTTTAATTTTACATTGTGAATATGTATACGATGCTCTCGGTGATACATCGATGACTCGAGAAATGATGACACAGTTGAACTATCTGTTGGAACTGATTGTAGCTTTTATGGTAGTCATAATAGCTTACGTCTGCATATATAGTAACCGTTTCACTATTATCAATGTTATAAACAATATCGCTAATATGATGGACCTGGGACCTCTCAATACGGAAACAGAACGCATTCTGAAATTTCTTCGGTTTAAAGTAAATGTAACAATTCTGGGTTTTCTCCTCATTGTGTTATTGTTCCAAGTATGTATAAACTTCACTCGAGATGATGAGTTTTGGAAGAAATTGCTCGTGTGTGTGACGTTCATGTTACCTCAACAGATACAATTTATTGTGCTGTGTTTTTACTACTGGTTGATTCAAATTTTGGTGGCACTATTAAAGAATATAAGAGTAAAAATATCAGGCATAATTAGAGACAAAACTAACTTAATAGAATACTGTACTAAAGCCAATACTACGTTATTAACACTGCAGTATGTAGAAACGTTGTACGTAAAAGCGTTTGAAGCAAAGAAAGATATCGTGCAATTGTTTGAGGCAGTATTGTTAGTGACAGCTATACAATGTTTCCATGCGATAGTTAGCGAAGCACACATTATTTATCACGGTTTGGTAATGGAGAAAGACTTCGATTTACATTCCACAATCAATTGCTCTGTTTGGATAATTTACCAAGTTATTAAAATTCTTATCTTGGCAAGATCTGGCACCATATTAAAATGCGAGGCAAGTAGTTATTTTTGTAATAGTTATAATCAGAAAATTGTACAATACCTTGGCAAAGGCTCAATGCACAATATTATCAGAACGGAAGCATCCGATGTCATCAGGACAAAGACAAAGAAAGTACTTAAATACTATTCCATATTCTGTGCTATAGCTAACCTACTGGACTCGGAGATCGAGGGTTCAAATCATACCTGGGTTAAAACTTTGTGTGATGAGCACGATGGTCTGTTCTGTGTAGGGGTGTAATTTATCTATGATTGCGTATTTAGAAGATATCAGCTAGTAGTGAAAATTGTGAAAGTATGAATAATCGGTATTTTTTTAGAACTTAGTATGGAAATATCTAGTATAATAATATGTCATCTATTTACAGATAATGAGAATAGGGCAAGTAGTGCATGATATACCAATTGAGAAACACGATATCGGCGTCTTACTAGAGGTAATAACTTAAACTGAACTTTATACGAATTACGAACTAAGTAACCGACAAGCGCGGCTGTGCGATATTGCTTTACCAATCCTGTTTGGTAGGTAGGTAGGTAGGCACATTGGGTAGCTAAGAGTTGCTACTATCAAGCCATTGTAATAATATGTGGTAGGCTACTCGTTGGCCGCAAGGAGCAACTATGAGGTGCAGTCTAGTCATGTAACTACACCTCTTTTTTTCATTCCGCGAAAGCGCGGCCGCTCCCATGTCCATTGCTTCGGGGTCTCTGGTGACACCCGAAGGTATAGTATTCCAGTGGACGCCCGGCGGACTTTGGCCACCTGCGTGGCCTCTTCGGGGGTTTGGTCGGAATGAAAATCCCGCGTCGTTGGGGTTGGGTTTTATCCCGCGTCGGTGAGTGAAACTGGTTGCGTGCTGTGGGACAGAGGCCCCGCAGCACGCCACCCTTCTAGCCTGCTTCTGTAACGACGGCGGGTAGCTGTCCCGCCGTCCTCAGGCCCCGATCATGGAGGTCGATGGTCCTGGACGTATGTAGCTACACCTACCTAAAAGTTGCACCCATGTTCTTCGACTTTCTAGTCTTGACCATTGAGTCAATATTATTATGTACCTAGTACTATGTTTTTGACAACCCTTTATCATTTCTTAAAGCGGAGTTGACTCACTAAGTATTCACAAAAATTATTACGCTTGTTTGACCTTCACGCTAAGATACCTACATTAATTGCTCAATCACGAAACCTTCCTTTCAATTAAATTCCATTTCTCACATCAAAATTATTGAATAGTCATTAACCAGTATTTTATTTCCATTCAGATCCAACACTTTTCGTCTTTGATGGCCCAACAAAACAGTACAATTACTGCGTACGGTTTGTTTACAATTGACGCTTCTATCATATCGAAGGTAATTATCATATATATATATATATATATATATATATATTTATTATTTACAATAAGCACATCAACTGCATAACTACCCATAACTTACAAACTAATACACAATACAAACTAATACTATCAAAGTAATTACTCAAATTACAGGCATGGCATTGGAATTACCTATTTTGACTGCAACTTTAGTTTCAATGTTATTATTTATATATTAAATAACATAAAGAACAAGCATCACCAGGTGTGTAACCTAGTAATACCCATTCCCTACCCTATTCCACCTTGCTAATTGACAAAATCATCAAAATCACCATAATATACGTATTTACATGAATACATATCCTAGTTACATGAATTATTGTATCACTGAACCGGTAAAAAAAGAAACAATGAAACAAAAAAATTAAATGCAGGTAGCCCATTATTCCTCGATAACAGGCCCATTGAAGCCGTTAATCAAGAAGTACCTGTAAGACACAAATTTCATCGAAAAAAGGTCTATGAAATTGTTTGAAGGGGCGGATATATCATTATATAGCCTGGCCATACGTGTTAGGGGACTATTAAATGTGGTGTTTAAAGTAGAAGTAGGTACATCAAAAGTACGATGATGCCTCATAGCGCGATGGTTAATTCTAAGGTTAACAAGCTGTGCGTCAATGGATCCACTTACAATTTTGTGAAGAACCAACAGGTCCGCAGTGTCACGTCTATCTCTCAAGCTCCTCATGCCATATAGTCTCAGTCTAGCTGAATATAACCTTATGTATATTCAGGCTGTTCCCATTTCTAAACGGATCATCATCATTATCTCAGCCCATTTGACTACTGCTGCGTATAAGCCACTCAAAAGAGGGGATAATACCTATAGGTACCACGCTGGCCGGAAGGGTTGTGTATAGGGTTTTGTGTAAACATACTTTGATACTTACTATACCTATAAGTTTATGACTATACCTATATATTTCTAAATACATACCTACTAAACATACATAGAAAATACCCAAACTCTGGCACAAACATTTGTGGATCACACAAATATTTGTGACGGCAGTCACAACTTGGGACAACACAAGGCTTTGTTTCATCAAAATTGGATGGAAAGAAAAAAATCACGTCTATATCCCGGAGAGGTCGAGGATCGATTACCTACCATTCTGTACCTGACCTACGTTACATAGGTAGGTAGGTACCTAGAATCGACAGTCCGGGTATGAAAAAATGTTATCGTCACTAAGCCGCCATATTTAAGATTTTCTTCTTTTTTCAGATTATTTCATCATCAGTCATGTATTTGATTATTCTTGTTCAGTTCGACAGAAAATAAAATTTACTAATTCAATCGTCATTTAACACGCCGTTTACACTTTTATTAGTGTTAAGTGCGAGTTCATACAATTTTACTTGCAACTGTTAGGGAAGTGATTAGTAAAATCAGATGCATTCGCAATTAACAAAATGTAAACCAGTTATAATTCACGCTCGCGTTCTACCTCCTACCTCCAAGGTTCCTTTTTGGAGTTCAAGTTCGCGTTCATTGATGTTGCCGTCTTCCACAGACAACGTTTCTTTAAGGATACCTACTTCAACTCATTAAGTTACAATCTTCTAATGACCTTGTACACTCACGTAATCTTTGATCAAACTACCAAACCAGGTTGGAATAAGTAAGCAAGTAAAAGAAGGAAATCTTTTACTGGTTCAGTCCCTAACCTGCATAGAATTGTATAAGTTTGGTTTATAAATAAAATACAAGACAGACACTAACTTTCATTTTTACCCGACTGCGTCAGCTAAGCTTAGGCCCGGAACTACGTTATGCGGGCGCACGCGCGGGTCCATACAAAATAGCGTTTTTGTATGAACCCGCGCGTGCGCCTGCAACACGAAGTTCCGGGCCCTTATGTTTACGCGTGTATGTATGTTTCTTTGTTCCCCTCGTCAGGCCTGACGGCCTCGTGGATCTGGGCGTGGATACTCTCTCATTGGAGACCATGGTTCGAGCCATGGTCTCCAGCAAGAGCAAGTGGAACGTGGCCGTGCCCTTCTGCGAGCAGGTCATGCTCGCTAAGGAGAGCTTATGTACGATCCCCGCTGAGTTCCGAAATCTGCAGCAATGGCGCCGCAGACTCATCTAAGCGCAAGACCACCGACCTCCATGATCGGGGCCTGAGGACAGCGAACTAGCAACCCACCGTCCTTACAGAAGCAGGCCAGAAGACGTGTGTGCTGTGAGGCTTTGGCCCTCACGCATGTGTTCACTCACCGACGCGGGATAAAACCAGACTCAACCCAACTCGGCGTCGAAAGCCGATGCGATGGGAAATTAAATTCTCAAAGTCTATATTTTACACGATTACAATCACAGTACTTCCACCTAACTATAAAATTTAAGTGAAAATAAAAATGTGTATTTTTTTATTCCGCGAGACTGCGGCCGCTGCCCTTTCCATTACTGCGGGCGTCTCTGGTGACACCAGAAGTATTTCCAGTGGCGCCCGGCAAAATAAAAATGTGTGTGCTTCGGTGGCGTGGTCAGTAGTGCGTCAGCTATGTAAGTACTATTCCCTATTCTGTGCTTCGGCTTTCGACTCCGGGGTCTCGGGTTCGATTTGCAAGTAGAATCAAATATTTGTGTGGTCCACTAATGTTTGTTTCGGAGTTTGGGTGTTTGTTTACTATGTTGGTATTATATAGTACCTACGTATTTAGAAATATATAAGAGTCGGATTCGCGCCACAACACGTAATTTAAGTCGTTCTTGATTAGGGTGCCGACTCATCATCTCGACGTGTTCCTTAAGGTAGACTTTCGAACCAAGCGTCTATAGCGTCAGTGGCGCCGCGACTGTGACGCCGCGACAGAGCGACCGATAGATGTTCCGTACAAATGTATGAAATTTCAAGCAACGACTTTCAAGCTCAGCGACTCAGTGTGCGCCTGGGGTTACCCCAGGCGTACACTAGGCGACACGCGACAGCGGCAGCTCGGCGTCTAGACGCGGCGACAGGCTGCGGCCGTCAATTTCATATATATTGTTCAAAGCTTCGCACACTTGGCGACAGAGTCGCGGAGTCGCGACGACAAGCTAGGGGAGTCGCGCGCGCTCGCTACTTGTCGCCGCGTCTAGACGCGCCGTGCACGCGCACACACGACGACAGTTACGCGACAGCTCTGCGTCAGTCCGCAGTCGTCAGTCACGCTGTGAGCGCTTAGGAAGGTGCACGTGTTTTTTTCCTTTGCATTATAAGCACCAAGGCAAGTGCAACTAGAGGCTCCTTATTAACTCACAAGATGAACAACAACCGTCTCTCTCGAATACTCCACTACTAATGATCGCTTCCTGCATGACTTCTGTCGTAACGACTAGTCGCCGACGCTAGTGACAGCTCCGCGTCTAGTCGCGACGACAAGACGCCAAATGCAAACGACAACGCCGCAACATGACGCTGCGAGTAGACGCGGCGACATGTCGTCTAGTGTGCGGTGGCTGCAACGAGGCGTCAGTGACGTCACAGTGCCGCTGTGCGCTGTGTTGTCAGACGCCCGCGTCAGTCGCTATAGACGCTGCGTCTGTGACGCTTAATTCGAAAGTCTACCTTTAAGGAAAAGTTTTGGCCGAAAGGTGTCCGTGAAAGACATCCGTGTAAACAACAGACAGTTTAGTGTTCTATTATAAGATATATGTAATTAAATGTATTTTTAGTTTTAAGGTATGTATTCTATGGGCCGAGAATATGTTAATATAAGATCTGTAACTTTTCTCAAGTAGCCTGATAATAAATGAACAAATAAAATAAATTATTGTTTGTCTAGTTCTCTTAGCACCAGCTTATAGCTTAGTTTGGGCTGTATGACGTTGTGTGAGAATGTCCAAAAACATAAAAATAAGTAGGTATATAAAAGTTCCCGGCTGACGGCATAAGGTTCGCCCACTATTACGTGGGATCAAAAAAGTATCTGGGCTAAAAAAGTAATACCTACCTCTACCTATCCCTTCTTGGAAATAGGTGTTATTATAACCAGCTGATGCGCACGGCTTTGGGCGTTTTCACATTGCCACGATATCGTGACGATATCGTGACTACACGAGGAGTCACTGTGATTTCACCTGTGATTAATCACAAATATGAGCATATGATTCGTCACTGTTCGCATCAAGGGGAATTGGGATTTTTTTATGGGAAGAAATGGAATTTTATTACTTGGAATTTTATTCAAGGGGGTGTAGGTGTTGTTGGGAGGTATTATTGTGACGTTTACAGTAACACAGTATGTGGATGAATGAATATTTATTGTTGACATGCATTCGCTTTTATAATAATGTTTATTATTTTTATAGTACTAGAATATTCCCGATGATACAAAAACTGGTTTAGGTAGGCGTGGCTTAGACAATAGGAACCAGTTTAAATACCTATACTTATGTTGTACCTACGATTTGTTTACTTGTTGAAGTGCGTGTGCGCATCTAGCTATTGGTGGAATATTATGGTAGCTCAGACTAAAAGAATAACATATTCTTCTTCTAGTCTGAGTATGGTAGGTACTCGAAAGTTCTGGGCGCGCCTTCTTGTAGTATCTAGACGTATGACGACAGAGATAAGGTATTCGCCACAGGGGGTCCGAAAAAGAAGTCAAAATTAACCTGAGATGCTTAATTTCCGAGATATCAGGTACTGGGAGTCTTGGGTATTTTTGTGGGATGGGAATTCCCGGGACTTTTTTGCAGGCTAATAGAATAAGTCTCGGTCGGGGTGCAGGGAACAAAAATTTTCTCAGAATTGAGCTGGGAAGCTCCGTTACCGGGATATAGGGGCTTCAAGTTTTGTGAAAAGTGGAATGAGAATTGGGAAGAAAAATTTTGTGGGAAGATGGGGTTCAAATACTTACTTAGGGTACTATAGGGCCGGAAAAATGAGGCCGAAATTGACCTGGGATACAGGGGGAACTAACTACTTGCCCAGAATTTAGGTGGGAAGCTCGGTTCCCGGGATATAGGGGCAGGAAAGTTGGTAGTGTCGGGAGTAACTATATTCTATTCAATTTAACCTAATGATAATTGTACTCTGCAGTCGTCTGCGGTTTGCATGGGCGTAGCCAGGATTCCATCAAGGGGGGGCAGACCTAATCCTAAAATAAATCGGGGGAGGGATGAGCACCCCCCCCCCTAAAGGGTAAAACCTGGAGCCCCCCCTTAAAAAGGGGGGATATTAAAAATATTAAACATGATGTCAAGACCTTTTTCTTTTTTAAATCCGCGGCCTTAGGCCGCGGCCGCACTACGTCCATTGCCGAGCGCCTCTGGTACACACTAAAAGAATTTCCAGTGGCGCCCGGCGGACCATGGCCACCTGTGTGGCCCCTGCGTGGTGGTCGGGTTTTACCCTGCATCCTGGGGGTCGGGTTTTATTACGCATCAGTGAGTGCACAACGCACTACACATCTTGCCGAGCTGGCCCGAGCCAGCTAGGGGAAGTTATGACCCTCTCGGATAAATATGCCCCGACAATACGACGGAGGTAGAGAAGCACTCCGTGGTGGATCAGTGCCTCTCTAACGCAGCTTCAGGGTAAGATGTTAAAGGCGTTGGCGATGTAAAGAGACACAACCAACACCACCTCGCCCCTGCTTCCTCCGTCAGGGTCTTTGAGCAACACGATCGGCCGGTAGCCAGACGGTGAGTCCGCTGGCCGCCCCGGTTTCCGAATCAGGACCAGTTTCCCCGTCCTGCACACCTTGGGAAACTGGCCCCAGAATCTGGGTCAGTGGGAGCGCCCTCGGTCGGAGTTTACCTCTGACCTCAAGGAACGGGCTCCCCCATGGGTTCAGTGGCGCTCCAGGGTCTCCAGGAGCTCCTCACGGGCTGATGATGGCAAGACTAAATTGAAAGCATACATTTGAAAAACTTCTATATACCGATCCAATTTTTAATTAATACTGCTCTTCAGAAATTGCACAATGATGCAGGTACGCAACGGGCGACACTTGCACCACAGAATCCACAGAGAAGAATGAGAAAGAATTTGATTATTTCTTCAACTAAATGTGCTTGCACTTTTGCACTACCCTTCCCGGCCTCGTCTGTAACACGACAGGCGAGGCCGGGAAGGGTAGTGCAAAAGACACAAGTACTATACCAGGTGGTGACCCCTACAGAAAGCGCAGTATAGTCATCCCATCCCGCGTAAAAATTCCAGGAAGTGAATTTTGAGATGCGATACTGCCGCGTTGCTTCTATTATTGATTTTTGCTTTTGTCGTTTCTTATCCTTTCTTATTAGATTTATTTCAAAATATTAACAAACGGGTTTATGAGTATTCTAGCTAACTCTATGCTATACTATAACATAGAGTAGAGATTCGTAGGTGGGGCAGCCCATGGTGGTTAGGTGCCTTTCTGGCGCCATCCTGGCGCGTTGCTTGTGAGCTTAGCAGACTACCGATTTTTTGACTAATTACAGTTGCAACGTAGTAGTATAGCAGTAGCATGGCGTTTTACGTTCATTACGCGACTTAGAGCTTGAACTGATGAGGTGGGTACTACAGTACCCATCTGCATAATGACAATTGAAACATTCTTAAATTGCTTAACAACACATTATTATTTACGAGGAGAAACATATTTCTGCAGAAATTAAAGGTCTACTAAGAAAAAATGCAAATTAATTGTTTCAATTCAAATTTTGCGCTAAAACGCGACCAAATATATACGAGTAATAATGTAAATATATAATATGTATGTATTTACAAAAAAATATGAGTATCACGCTCAAAGTCACGAGTGGCGAGTGTACGCAAACATTTGGCTTGGCACCGATTGCAGGTAGCACATACAAATAATAGTATTTTATTAATATTCAAAGGTACTATGTACATATTAGGTTTGCATTAAAGTTGTCACTTTAATTTAGTATCGTAAATTAAATCTTTATTAAGTTATGTTACTGCTGCTACTTACTATTATGATATCGTGACGATATCGTTATCGTGCAATGTGAAAACGCCCTTTGCCCGCGGATATTTTTGAGCGGAGCGAAGCTAAGCTCTATCTTAGACGACAAGTGTAAATCGTTTGTGTGCCAACTCCTCCGAAAAGGCTCGACCGGTTTTGACCAAATTTGGCATGCTGGTCGACATCATACCCGGAAGTGCATATCTCTGAAATCATGAAAATAGAGCATAAAAAAAATTAAGAAAATTTGCTCCGCTCAACATTTGCAATTTGTAGTATGCATTGCATACCTAGTTTATTGTTTCCACAGAGCGACGATGGCCCCGGCGATAGTGGACCTCGACGCTTTACGGCTGTTTCCGTTCACTACGAACCTACCTTACAAAGTAAAATGGCCTCATTGCCTCTAGAGCGAGGCTTGTCACCATCGTGTATAGGCCCCTTTATAAAGAAAGTCAAAGTTGCCAGTAGACATATTTACTACTTTCTGTTCTTTTTTTATTTTATTATTTTGAGAATTTTTGGCATGGCTTCAAACTTTCTGTTCTTGTCACAGTCCTGGATTGCCACGCTAAAAATTCTACCTTAAAACTGGTAAATTTGGTTCTTAGGAAATCGAAATATTTAAATCACAATCCATACACCAACAGAGTATACTGTACGTCGTCGTTGCGTAATTTAATGAAATATAGAAGGTACCTTTATTTAGTAAGAATGTAAGTAAATTCCAAAAACATATTTGCTACTAGCTGATCGCCGCAGCTCCGCCCGCGTGATTTAGTTTACTCGTTCCCGGTTCACTGAGTAACATAGGCTACTTTTTATCACATTGCCGGGATAAAAAGTAGCCTAGTTTCTCAGGGTGAATGTAGCTTTCCAATGGTGAAAGAATTTTTGAAATCGGCACAGTAGTTTTTGAGTTTATTTATTACAAACATACAAAAATACAAATCTTTCCTCTTTATAATAGTATAGTATAGAAGATTAATGAATAAATAGTTTTCGACATGATTATTCGAAAATACCTTCGTTTGCCAAAAACATTATTATTTACATTGCAATTTACATTTACATTACAATTTACATTACTTGGCAGACTTCCACCAACGTCCACAAACACAAGCGTGTAATCAGACTGTTTGGCTTGGTTTGTGTTCGTATCCGGACGGCCGCGCTTCGGACGTGTTTACATGCTAGCGCCAATTTAATGTCATGCTCATGAGCTTTCGCCAAACAAATGTGTCTACGTTTTGCTGCGCTACCTTTTATAAAAATCCTTTTATTAACTGCCATGTATAGACATTTTTCTGACATGCCATACTAAGTTTAGATTTAATAGGTGGTATGCATATGCATATCAATATATTCATTATGGCGCACGCATTTGCACATCATGCATGTCCGGGACAGACTGACGTAATGTTTGTGAAGGTATGATCTTATTCAATGTTGGCCAAGCGACGGGACGCGTGTAAACTAAGGATCCAGATTTGCTCAACTTAATATGCATAAGCAGGAGACGTAAAATTGTAAGTAGTATAATTTTTACAAAAATTACTCTTGGTCAAGAACAAGTCTGTGGAAAGGGACCAGTCACTAGTTCGACTCCAGCCCCAGACTATAGTTTTTGTGATTCATATTGTAAACTTATATGAGAAAAAGTTAGCATACTTCATCACTATCATCACTACATATTATAAAACAAAATCGCCCGTTTCGTATGTATGCTTAAATCTTTAAAACTACGCAATGGATTTTGATGCGGTTTTTACCAATAGATACAGTGGTTCTCGAGAAAGGTTTTTGTGTATATAATTTGTCAAGCCGGTGAAGCCACGGGCATCCGCTAGTTGCTTATAAAATATATTCATTGAAAGTATGTAGTTTAAATATTATTTTTTAAATGTTACATTGTTACGAACGACATTCTGAGGAAAAACACATTTTCAAACCATTAAACAAACTACATCTTAATTCTGGGGTGACGGTGAATGTAAAAAATGGAAAGTGAAACTTTTAGTCTGGCAATACAAGCAACTAGTGATTTCGTTGTCTAGCGGTTCAATTTAATTCAATCTCTAATTGCGAAGAGAGAATAGGTAGGTACTTAGCTGTTAGTTTTACTTTTAATTGTTTTTTATTCTGCGAAGCACGTGTGAGTACGTGTAATAATTATTGTTTCTGCAATATTTTTCAGTGTTATTTCGTGTTTATGACCGTATGACGTCTATCGGACAAGATACTTGTAAAATGGTAAGTTGTAAAGTTTAAATATTTGTAAGAATTAAATTTTAATACATTATATTACCATGCTCTTAGATAATGAATTATTCAATTAATACCACCTCTATTTCAAAAAATACGATTTTGTGTTTGTGATTGCCGGATGCCGGTCCGGTGTAGCCATTTTGAGAATAGCTGACGGCCGCCATGTCACTGAACTCTAAACTTGGTGGAATCACATGTTCGTGAAATGATTTGTTGTTTATTTAATACTGTTCAGTCTGTAGCCTTCCTATGTGGTTTTGAATTGAATCCATAATACTTAATTAAGCTTTGTAACTTGTTAAGTGCTGTGAAGTATTTCCAAAGTAAGCTAAAACCCCAAAACAATGTTTGTATATGGAGCTCGGGTAAGTTAATAGCCAATAGAACGGTAAATTATTACTCTGAATCTAATATCTATCATCACTCGTAGTAACTTACTACGAAGTAAAGACAATTTTATTAGTATGGTACCGTCGCAACAAAACGTAGGTATTGTGTAGGTTATTTGCGATAATACCCACCCAATGAATTGGTACCTAGGTCCCTACTTATCAAATACTTCTATCTATTCAAAATGATTAATGTTTTAGACGGACGGTAATGTACACTACCCGCACTCCGGCGTGGTGTCGGGTGGAATTCCCGGAGGAATGCCGGGAGTAGTGCATGGCATGCCGGTGCACGGTGCCGGACCTGACGGGGAGCACGTTGGACCTCACGGGCAGCGTCGCCGTTATCAGAACCGACCGAAGCCTACTAATAACTCTGAACGCCTACCTCTTGATGAAGCTGCTAAGCGAGTAAGTTGTAGAACATTTTATTACCTACTATTTAGCAGACGGTACTGGATATAAGATCCGGGTCTGATACGTTTTGAATACAATGTAACTAAAGGTTTATGAGAGACCCATAGATACAAACAGTAACACTAGTAGCATGTTATACTTATTCAGAAATATATCTATTATTTTCTGTATTCCCCGCAAATGTGAGACTATTAAGGTACCTATACCTTTAATCATCTCTGTTGCCATCTAACCAAGCCATAAAAACCCAAAAAAATATTAATAGCCATTTAAATTAAATCAAAAAAGGGAGGGTAGGAGAATCAATAACTTATTCTCTCTTGTACCTACTTTTTTAGTCTAAACAATCTATTTAAAATGTCCAATAAGTACATTTTACTGCCAAGAGAATAAGCACTGTTCTACATTTTTTATTTATGAATTAAAGTACATACCTAAGTCTCTACAACATAAAAATAATCATAAAATATTGCAGCAGAAATATTTCTGGTTATATTGATTAATTAGGTACATAAATAATACATACTAATGTCTATATTCTCAAGAGAGTAGGCGGAGATGAGATACACACCCAAATTTAACCAGTAATTTTGTTGAATGTTACATTTACAATGCAATCCATTATACAACGATTTCTAATTAGCTTAAGAAATATTATTTTTAAGTAATTATGTAGGTAGACTAGGTAGGTATCTAATGTATTACACAATTGAAATAAAAAAAATTAACTAAAATATCAATTTAGTAATCATAATATTCATAATGAAAAATGTCACAAATTGCAATCTAAACAGACATTAAAAAAAATTGGTAGTATTATTGCACTTTGAGTGGTAATAAGTTTTTTACTTTCACTTATGTTATGCCCGGTGACGGCAATAGGCTTGCCCCTATTACGTGGGATAAAAATACTGGCAAATTGTGGGTGTGTAATGCACCTCTGCCTACCCCTTCAGGGATATAGGTGTGATATGTGTGTGTGTTATATTATTATCTTATATTCTAGTGATCTTAATTGACTAATTAGGTGGCAGGGAAAACAATGGCACTAATTAAAAAAATCTAATTAGTGCACATATTTTCAGGGTTCCGGGTTCCGTACCGTATCATAAGGGTAAAACGGGAACCCTTTACTGAGAGTTTGCTGTCTGTCCATTCGTCTATCTCGGGCTGTATTTCATGAACCATGATAACTTTTACAGATGATGTATTTCTGTTGCCTCTATAACAACAAATACTAAACAGTATATAATAAATATTTAAGGGGGCTCCCATACAACAAACATAATTTTTTTGTTGTTTTGGTACGGTACCTTTTGCACGAGTCTGATTTGCACTTGTCCGGGTTTTTTAAATAAGTTTAGGTTTAAGTAGAATGTATGTATGTAGTAGATCTATAATTGTCATGTGTTTCTTTTTAAACAGGAAATGGAGGCATTACCACTGAAGACACCAGTCTCTGTACTGCAGGAATTATTGGCACGTCGTGGCACTGTGCCTAAATATGAACTAGTTCAAATTGAGGGCATGATACATGAGCCAACATTCCGCTACAGGGTCACTGTCGCTGACTTAGTTGGTAAGTCTGTTCAAAGATAACTCCTATTCAGATACAGAATTTTATTTATACCATTGCCCCTCGAAAAAGTGAACTTTATTCATTGATAACAGTGAATAAAATGTTCATTTACTCACAAGTGAATAATGACATTTGAATTTGGAACGAGCTTCAATAGACGAATTAAGTATACTACAAAAAACAAAGAAAGCTGAACTAACTACTGGCAGGCTGAATGAAGTCATTCCATTGACAAAAAAAAAACAAAAGGGGCAATGGTATAACATTGGTATGGTAGTACAGGACAGGATTCTACTTTAGAATCCTTTTCTACTCTCGGGATCCAACTTCGTAACTCGAATTAAATTTTCTTTTTTTTCACTTGTATAATCTACTATTTATGTACCACCAACATGCTACATGATACCAACAAACAAAACATATCACAGCAAATACATGTACAATGGTAGGCCTTATCACCAACAGTGATCTCTTCCAGACAACCTTTGGATAGACTGAAATGGAATTACATAAGTAAATGTTCAATACATGCTTAAACAAATTTTACAGAACCCAATGGGTGCGTGTCTGACTCGCATTGGGCCGGTTTTTGTACAACAGAGGAGGTTCTCAATTCAACTGTATGTTTGTTACCTCAGAACTTTCAACTGGGTGAACCGATTTTGATGATTCTTTTTTTATTTGACAGCTGGTGCTTCCCATGTGATCCTATTTCAATTTAGTCCTGTTCTGACAATTTCAAGTCAGGTTTTTTTGCTGAAATTATGTGTATTATATATAATATGAGATGTGTTTACAGCTATGGGTACTGGACGTTCAAAGAAGGAGGCTAAACACTCTGCTGCTAAAGCTTTATTGGACAAATTGACTGGAGCAGCACCTGCCGATCAAAACACCAATGGCAATAATGTTACTGATACGTAAGTAATTGGAATGTGGGACTTCATTATGATTATGAATGAAGGTCTTGAACTTGAAAGCAGAGGCTCCAGGAGTCGCTTGACAAATTATTTACTTAAACCTTCCTCGAAAAACTGAGTTTATCGAGTAGACGGAGTGATGTGTTTAGTATACATTTGATTGTAAAAGTAGATATTATTATGTATTTCCATGACAAAATTAATAGTGACTAATTGTATTTGACATTTTACTATTATATTATGTAACTGAAACCTAAACTGACATTTATGACATTGATTATTTTATTCCTCTAAAGAGATTTTCCAATTATAAAATCTGGATTATAATATCTGATCCACATGTTTTCCTCCTGATTTAGAGACTAAGATTGCATGCCTAATGGTGAAGTATGCTGATTCTTTACATATCTACTGTCTTTACCATTCTATTGTAACCCATATTTGCATTGAATAAATAAATTGAAAATTGAATTGACAGACAGTCGCGGCAGAGGCCTTTGTTATATGTAGTCAAAAAATCCCACAATTATCAAAACAATCTTGAATGAATTTGAATATTAATAGCCTACTTTGTTTCAGAGGAACTACTGTTGTATCATCGTTTGAAGATAAATTAATGGGCAACCCAGTTGGCTGGTTGCAAGAGTTATGCATGTCTCGCTTTTGGCCACCGCCATCATACCATGCGGAGAATGACGATAATGTCAATAGACGTAAGTTAATCTAACTTTGAAACTAACCAACCTATATATTTGTTATAAGCAATCAAGTAAGCCAACTTTTCTCACTAAACTAATAAAACTATAGTCTTGGCCCGGGCTGGAACCAGCAACTGTTCCCTTTTAGGAACATTCTACCTACTGACCAATTTGGTTTGACGGCTGGAGTTGTTATGGATTTTTTATAGGGCCCGGTAACAGAAATAAGATTGCCCCCCATTATGTGGGACCTACGAAATTACTGGCAAAGTGTGGGTGTGTGACACACCTCTGCATACCCCTTTGGGATCTATATCTGTATTTATATATGTTAATAGGTTTTTGTAATTCCACATTCACTGACATTATGTGAAACTTTGTTGATAAATGGTTCTTCACATCAAAATTACTGGAATGTTATCATATCACCAAAATATAAGATACATGAACTTATTCTAGAAATCTTATCTTATCTTATTCTGGAAATTTTTGTTATCTTGTCCATAGATAACTGTCAGAGTAACAAGAATGTGTAATTGTGTTATTAAGCGGAGTTTACGAAGCTCTTTCTTAGACGACTCGTGTATTTCGTTTGTGATCGAACTCCTCCTAAACGACTGGACCAATCTTTTTGAAATTTGGCACGGTCATAGTGACCATCACCATGATATCTGAATTCATAAAGATCGGTCCAGTCATTTAGGAGTTCGACCCAGATCGACAAACTATTATTGCAACAGCAGAATGCATTACATACTTAGTTTATATGCAATGTATATGTCACCGTGGGATTGTAAAAAAACCGTAAACTTGCATGATTGATAGAATGATTATTATTATTACAGGCGATTAGTTAAGAGTGGCCCAGATTTTATAGCCAGGTTCTACCTCTAAAAACTTTAAAAACTCAGGGCTACTCTTTTCAAATCGCCAGTAATTGTATTTATTCTCTGTCTTGCGAGAGGTTATGTAATCTGAACGGTATTTACAATTTTATGGTGACAGTGAGTTTTTCATCTGAGTGTGATTACAATCTTACGGTTTTTACTATCCTATGGTGACATTATATTATTCTTCTTTCACAGGACTTCCCCATGAGCGCCAGTTCACTATAATCTGCACGTTGTTGAAGCGAAGGGAAGTAGGTACGGGCAAGTCCAAGAAACTTGCCAAACGTCAGGCCGCTTACAAGATGTGGCAGGCTCTTCAGGATAACCCACCAGAATCATTCCAACCAGAGGAAGAGGTAATATTTTATTTAACTACTAGCTGATTAGGTTGGTTCCCAGTTCCCACGGTAACAGATCACTGGCATAACTACTAGCTGCTTAGGTTGGTTCCCAGTTCCCACGGTAACAGATCACTGGCATAACTACTAGCTGATTAGGTTGGTTCCCAGTTCCCACGTTAACAGATCACTGGCATAAAAAGTAGCCTATGTCACTCTACGATATTGTAGCTACATATTTGTGAAAGAATTCATAATCAGTTCAGTAGTTACGGAACCTTACAACCTTATACCTTTCTCTTTATAATATTTTTTTTATTTAATAATTGTTTATTTGCAATTCACAAACTAAAACTAAAACATTTGACAGTTGAAGATGGTATGGACAATATTCAGTAGTTTAGAGTGTGGATAGCTGGTGCCTGTGGTAGGTAACGAGACCTGAATTACAGGTCACCAGCGCTCCACTGACAGATGTAAAAAACTGACCACAATCAGCCCATGTAGCAACAAACATCGTACATTACACAAAACAATGATAGTTACACGGATTTCTGTAGCAAGTGTGAATGTGCACTTAACGCGCACCTGAATATGTGAGAGTGTGTATAAATGTGTAAAAGAGAAAATAAATTTAAAAATTAAAGAAAGTATAAATTGATAAATTTAACTAAAATTAGGAGGGTACAACCAACAGTTCCTCAATAATCAAATAGGTTTGCTGGAGTAGCCAGGCTCTAACCCTCACCCTACAGTTGTGGTAATTAAGAGAGTGAATGTCTAGCAATTGGTGAAACTTGTTGTAGAGATACGGTCCTAGGAAAAAGTAAAATCGTCGAACGAAGGAGGTCTTTATGGACATTGATTCAGCCACAAGATGGTTTCGTTTGGAGAGTTCACCATCGAAGCACGTCTCAGAATGCTGCCTAAGGACCGTCGCAAGCATAAACAATTGTCTCACCGTCAACACTTGACAAAACTCATACAGTTTGGTGGTTGGGAAGAGACGACGCTTATAACAGCACACCTTGAGAACACACCTCTGCGCTGTAGGAACCTATGCAGTAGCCTAGAATGGACTGGCACAAAGCAAGGTACACTACCTTCATCACCTCAGGACTGGCAGAGCCACGCAGCGACCTGAAAATATCTACCAGCTTTCGAGTCCTGTTAGACAAGGCCATAATTTAGAGTCCAGCCAGGCTCCAGCGGTGTCAAAACCATTCTGAGCCAGTCGGAATGCATCGTCCCATGCATCCGAAACAAACACCAGAACCGTGTCATCTGCGTAACAAAATACCCTTCCCCGGTCGAGTGAGAGGTTACAGAGGTCGTTAATGTAGACTAAGAACAGCGTCGGGCCGAGGATACTGCCCTGCGGAACACCATATGTTACTTGTAATTCCGAGCTCCGGGCGGACCCAACCTTAACACACTGAACTCTGCCAGTCAGGTAACTGCTAAAAAGTTTTAACTGTACTCCTCTAACTTCCACACGCTCCAGTTTGGACAGCAAAATCGAAGTAGGGACCGTGTCGAAGGCCTTCGCGAGATCCAAGAACAGTGCAACACACTTTTGCTTCTTGTCGACTTGAGTATTGTCACTCTCTGGTCAGTTAAGCAGTGGTTATGATTTTCTCAAAGACCTTCGACATGGCGGGCAAGATTGAAATAGGCCTATAGTTTTCGACTCGAGTTTGTCGCCGGATTTATAAATAGGATGCACGAGCGCCCTCTTAAAGAGGTCGGGGAAAATACCTGTAGAAATGGATCGATTACAGATATATGTGAGTGGGGGAACGATCATGTTTTTATGCTGTTTCAGAAAAGAGGAAGATATACCGTCTATGCCAGCAGCAGCACCAGCTTTGAGTGACATCACTATTCACTATCCTTTCAACCTCCTCCTCATCAGTTTCCAGTAGTACAAAGGAATCTGCAGTGTGTAAGAGGAGTCACCTGTTCAGCTATACAGCATGCGGGAATTTTTTCAGCTAGCAGCTTCCCTGCATTGGCAAAGTAGGAGAGGCTATCAACATTGTCTCCCAAAAGAGCAGCGGCTGGAGTAGAGGGTTTATTTGTGTTAGTAATAGATTTGATCACCTTCCAGAGCTCCTTAGAGTTATTCCCAGCCTTACTGAACAGCTGGACTTTGTGCTCTCTCTTAGCTTTCCGAAGCAATCCGGTACAGAAATTGCGGTATCTTTTATAAGAGATTTGTAAAATCTCATTTGCCGGATACCTTTTAGCCTTTTTATATAGGTTATCCCTGTGGCGCATGCACCTAAGAAGGCCCCCAAGCTTTAATAGGCCTACGACGGCGAGAGAGAGTAACAGTTCTGGTATTATTAAATATGGCAGATACAATAGGTTCCAGCAAGTTCCTGGTAGCCACGTTAGGGTTCTCCGCCGCGAAAACTGTGTCAAAATTAAGGAGAGATATGTCCCGAGCAAGAGCCTCATGGTCAATCGAACAAGTATATGACTGGCCTTACACGGACTCCATAGTCCGAATATTAGTATAGACTAGCTAAGTATTGTATGATTTAGCTTTTGTTGACACCCTGGGATAATGTGTGAGCTACATAAAGTGAAAGAATTTTCCAAATCAGTTCAGTAGGTTCGAAGCCTATCCAATGTAAACAATCAAATCTATCCTCTTTATAGTATTAGTATAAGATAATTGTTCACCCATTTCCATGTAAACTTTATAAGAAGCATGTTATTAACTTTTTAAATAATAGTTTACCAAATTTTGTCAGAACCAGTTTTGCCAAAATGTCAAAATTGTGTGTTAGTATGGTTTTACGTCTTACTAATTGAGTGCAGTGGATAAGAAATGCATATATATAAATGTACTAATATGTATGTTTTGATATAAAATCGTGCCATAAATAAAGAAATTAATATTATGCTCTTAAAATTGTTAAGTTGTGAAATAATGAATAGGTAACTGCATTTTAACTAGCATAATTTACTGTTTAATTGGCATTAATTATAATTACGAACAAGAGTTACTAGTGGACGCCAGCAGCTCTAGCCGCGATTTTTTTCTCTTATACTACAGGAGCAAATGACTGATTTAATAATTTGTGCAAAAAAAAATTTACCAAATTGTCAGAGCTGAACCACATCTGGTTCAGCTCTGACAATTTGGTTTGAAAGTTCTAAAAAAATACAGTCTAATTGAGAACCTCCTTTTTTGAAAGCGGTTAAATTTATGTCTAAATAATCTAACAAGGCGTCTTTACGTGATCGTTAAACTATTTAGGTTCAAAGTCGTTGGAGATTATGGTCTCGTGACCATGTGTTTAAAATGTGTTCATACGGTTCTAAATGCAAACAGACATGAGCCAAACTTCAATGTTAGTCAAATTGAGTTAATTATATGAACAACGGTTTTACCATTTGGTTACAATATAATACTTTCATTGTGATTTTTTATAAATTTAATTGTATAAAACTGACTTTCGAAAGCCAAAATTATTAGTCGCCTATGCAATAACTAATTTACATAAATATAATTTATACATTTTATATTGGCATAACATTGTCGAAAGCCGATCCCAATTGTCTAAAAAAACGTCAAACATTAACACAACGACTTCAAATTACCCAAATGGGAACAAATAATTGTCGGAATGGGACCACACTTTCAATTTTTTTTTTATCAAAAACGGTTCACCCAATTGAAGAAGGTATGAGGTAACAAACATAAAAAATACACTTGAATTGAAAAACCTCCTTCATTTTAAAAATCAGGTGCCTTTTCGTTTTGTTTACAGCTACAAACGTCACAATGTCTATTTTTATACTCACTGTGTCCTAAATTGATTAACAGATAAGCTTAGCAACAGGCATACATTATGTGAGATGGTCTAAAACCCTGAAAGTTAGCACTTGGCCAGGTGATTTACTATCTTTCGGTCGGCTCCTGCAGGCGTCTTCAGATTATAATCAAATTCAGATAGGAAATGTCCTGTGACGTTTGCCTGTGTTCGGGGAGCGCGCCACGCTTGAAGAATGACGTCATCAAAGCGTTTGAAGCATCTAATAAAACGTCACACGCTTTCAAAATATGCTCCCCGAACACGGCCTCGGTATTTGACGTTACTTACGTTATGCCTCAGCTACACTATGCTCGTCACATCATATGCAGTAATTAATCACTAGTGAAATCATAGTGACTACATAAACAGTCATCGAGCATTGAGCAGAAATACCAAACGTCAGCGGACACTTCCTATCTGAAATATAATAAAATGACCTCCTTTTGTGCGACGTCGGTTAAACCCTTTCGTGTTATTGTTCTAGGGCGGTGTAGCGGCCCGATATGCCGACTTGAAAGATAGTAAAATCTCCACACTGACTACAAGTCACAGCCACAAGGTGTCGCAGTTCCACAAACATCTCAAACAATCTGTGGGCCCCAACCTGGCCAAGTTGCAGGTAACACTATATTCATTTATTATGCATGATTGTGTTGTTTTGTGGGATTGGTCAAATTTTTAACGCATGTTTAGTAAAAAAAAAATTTGTAAAAATATTATAAAATATTCTATTTTAAACAATCGTTATTTTTATATACAGGTCACTCCTTTGAACAACAAGGACTTCAACTTTGTCCAGTTTCTCCAAGAGATAGCTTCTGAGCAGGCGTTTGAAGTCACTTATGTGGATATTGAAGAAAAGTCCATGACGGGACGTTGCCAATGTCTCGTCCAGCTGTCCACCCTTCCAGTGGCCGTTTGCTATGGATCTGGTCTTACTAGCAAGGATGCCCAGTCTTCAGCAGCCCAGAATGCCCTTGAATATCTCAAGATCATGACTAAAAAGTGAATATCTTAACATCTTGTGACATCAATTCCATTTGTATGAAGTGCCCACTGCGGACTTATATGATTTTTAACTGTATATTTTTTGTTTAAACACTATTTAGTGGTGCACAAGAGAGGAATTATTAGATCTTGTGATTGGTGTCGCCAGGTTTTGAGCCTACACTTATATTAATCACCACTTTCCATTTGAATATGGCATTATGCATATGCCCGTGCCATTAGCACTTCGGGCTATGCTTTATAACTGGCATGTTTGCAGTATCTTACATGTGATTTTTTTTTAAATTGTGTACTAATTACTCTTCCATGCAGCTAGCAGTGTTAAAAAAAAAAAATTCTGAATAACATCCTGCAAGTGACTACTCACTTGTACTATTACTGCCAATGTGCGAGGATAAATGGCATAGCCCGTAAAATATAAACGAAACAAAGTATGGAGTGGTTACATAAAAAATACAAGCTATACTTTGCATAGAATTAGTGTAATTTTCCCAGCGTGGAAATTACTAAAAAAAAATTAAAAAAACAAAAAAAAAAGATAAAAATAAAAAAATACAAAAAAAGTGTGGATATTTCCAGTTTAATATTCAGCATTATTTAGGCATGTTTTTGCATTCATAATACTTATTAAAAATATATACTTATCATACAAAAGTTGAAGTCTTAGCTTTTAAATGTACTATAATCATGGCATAGCCAGTCATATTTTTCCATTTCTGTTAAAGCAGGTATTATACTACTTATTTACATAAATTTTGTTAAGTGTCGTGTGTTAAGAAGCTATCTTTCTAATATAACATGCTGAGCATTAAACGGAAAGGAAAACTCTCAGCTAGTAATGTCTTGTTGACGAACTGCCCGGCCTTTGTTTTGTAACAACTCATTGAACTTCTTACAAAATGCAAGGGTTGGAATTGTATGAATGTATGTGGCAGGGTTGTGGAGGGTATTTATTTCAATTTGAACCAGTGGATTCTAGGTTTTATTTTGTACAAGATGGAAACCTTTGCAGGGAAGCTGAGAACTATGTGCTAGAGTGAATATTATCACTGGATATTGTGGTCGCGAAGTTAGGATCCCTTGCCTGTGAAAATGGGCATTATTTTAATGCAAAGTATAGAGGTTGTAACAATTTCTAACTGTACAGTGTCGTCGTCTGTGACGGATTGTTGGTCAAAGACGAGGATTCTGCACACACCAAGTTTCTTTTAAATTGAATGGTGTGAGTTCAACCTGCCCATTGTAAAACATTGCACTGTTCAAGTTAGAAAAGACTACTTGAGTAAAGGATTGGAGTTCCGTTCAACCAAGACCGACTAAATAATATTGCAATGTCCATCGAGACATTCAGGTTTAATATGTATTGTGTTGTGTTTAGTGAGTCTTGGTTTTACTTGTAATTAAAAAATAGTATAGTCAACTTTTATTGTCACTTTTTGGACATAATCACACTTCTCTTACACTATTTTAACCTTTTTTTTTAATATAATAATGTAGAATAACTTCTTATTTGGCTAAGGATTATATTTTCTGCCTTGACTAATAAATTCGATGTTGCTTTTACTAGTTGTTTCTTTTTACTACCCTATCTCACTATTTATCGGTTATCTGTAGTAAGGTTTGCTAGAGGTAAAATAGATCCAATTAATTCTTGACTAATGGCGGTATTCGTGTTCTTCATAAGCGTGGCCGTAAAGGTAACCCAATATTAGCCGGCAACATGAGTTCCATCTGGAGGAATTATGCTGAAGGCACACTTATCCGCGTCGAATCCTTCACATCTGGAATAAGAATCGTAACATACCGTTTCGTCCGGCTCGGATAAGTATGCGTTCACCAAGCTCCATTTACGGCACCGTTAGCGTTGTCTCAATTTGGAGCAAGAAGAGCTTGCTTATTTAATCATTCGTTTCCGAGCAATATTACTTTAAAAATTGCCCGTGCAAGGGCCGGCGCTCACTGCCGGCACGGCACGGCAGATTGTGTTGCGGCATCCCGCGGCGTTCCCTGTCATCCCGTGGCATGGTAGGTTGTGCTTCGGCATGCCTGCATGCAGCTCTTGCCACGCTCAATCAGTGTCAAGACAAAACGCGCGCGCCCCAGTGCGTCTTCTCCCTCCCTTGCCCCCGCGTTCCGACCGGACTGCGCCCCATTAACCGAAATGACCGCTGCACAAGTTACAACCTTATTTCAACTAGCTTAGCAATCATAATTCCTCGACACAAAGTGACCCATACGTCTCTCGAGATGCAATGGCGTGCCGCAGCATCCCGCGTGTGCGTTCGAGCAGCGGAATGTTGTTGAATTTAAAGATTTTAATTATGCAGATATTTAGTGTATGACGTCGTGTAATTGTGTATGGTAAAAAAAAAATTGTGCATGCAGCCATTGTGGAGAAATTCGCCAAAAACTGATTCCGCTGGGCGAACGTTGTCCTGGCGGAACTTTTTTTAATCCATGGACTTAGAAGAAAAAAAATTTGTCCAAAAATTTGTGTGTATTTGTGTGTAATTGTGTATGTATGAATAAAATTAGTGCATGCATAAACTTCGGAGAAATTTATATATGTTTCCGCTACGCGAACGTTTGGCCTTTTGCTAGTTTTCATATAAAGCGCTTATATAGAGAGCTGTAGATTTTTACATACGTTGTTTTGAATTTGTTTATATTTGTTTAAAAAACAGATTTAGAAAAAATCGTAGGGTTTAAAAGATAAAAATATAAACGTAAAATACGCTTATTAGGTCTTAGTTCGTAAAGTATGCACTTTGGGGTCTAGTTTTTCACGTTTATACAATACTTGTAAGTGTCTGCAACATCTTGCCAAGTATCAATGATGTTCCGTTAGTAATTAATGAGTTATAGGACAATTTACCATGAATATACCACTGTTTACAAAGCAGTCAACTATCATGACGTTTTAAAGGAATTGCATAGTAAAATGTATTCCAATAATTAGTGTATTAATTCAACTACTCACGTGCAAAATTTCATCTCATTAAACTCGGTAATTAAAGAGAAACAATTAAAATATTGACAACTTGGCAAGATGTTGCAGACACTTACAAGGTTTGTATAAACGTGAAAAACTAGACCCCAAAGTGCATACTTTACGAACTAAGACCTAATAAGCGTATTTTACGTTTATATTTTTATCTTTTAAACACTCCGATTTTTTCCGATTTTTTCTAAATCTGTTTTTTAAACAAATATAAACAAATTCAAAACAACGTATGTAAAAATCTACAGCTCTCTATATAAGCGCTTTATATGAAAACTAGCTTAAAGGCCAAACGTTCGCGTAGCGGAAACTTAAATTTCTCCGAAGTTTATGCATGCACTAATTTTATTAATACACACACAATTACACACAAATACACACAAATTTTTGGACACATTTTTTATCTACTAAGTTCATGGATTAAAAAAAATTCCGCCAGGACAACGTTCGTCCAGCGGAATCAGTTTTTGGCGAATTTCTCCACAATGGCTGCATGCACAATTTTTTTTTTACCATAAACAATTACACGACGTCATACACTAAATATCTGCATAATTAAAATCTTTAAATTCAACATTCCGCTGCGCGAACGCACACGCATCCCGCGGCATGCCCGGCCGCGTCGCGTCATCGTGGTATCGAAATAAGGTAACATGAACTCTAATTCAAAATAACTTGATTAGTAATAAAATCCTTTGCCAGGCGCAAGCTTCTAAGGTACCTATCGCGTTTGGCGTAGTGGTTTTCCTTGTTGTGAGAGAAATCCCATCCCAGCCTGACGACATTGAATTTATGTGATACTTATTACATATTAACAGTCGTCACATTCAAACAAATTATTACATTTAGTTACAAAATCAGTCAAATCTAAAGTACCTAATTGAGAAACAAAAGCGCCATCTAGTTGGAGGAGGAATCCGTTATTTGTGGCGTACTCGTGATAAGCAGAAGCGAGCGGGGATCCAAGTCTTTTATGTTTGTCAGAGCATTGTGTTGATCGGCAGGTACACCACACCACTTACAGGCGAGGTTTTTTTTTTTTTTTTTTTTTATATTTGGTTCGCCAAATTGACGCCGCCCGCCTGGTGGTAAGTCGTGACGACGTCTAGCGATTGTGGGCCACTCTCACAGCACACATTACTATTGAGAGTGGCCCTCAACTTGACGACCTACTGATGTGCCTCTTCACGCTCCGCTTAAAGAACCCAGGATTATATGTGGGAGGAAACACGTGCACAGGCAGGGCGTTCCAGGCCACTATCGTTCGGCAGAGAAACGAACGTTTAAAACGTTCGGTTCTCGCGAACATGCTATCCACTGTGTGGGGGTGGCATCTCTGCCCGGCACGAGTCGTTCGGGATCGGAAGGAAGAGGGTGGGATCAGATTGAAGAGCTCTTCAGAACACTCGCCGTGGTAAATACGGTAGAATGCGGCCAAGGAAGCTATTGTTCGGCGCTGAGCTAGCGGCTCAAGGCTTCCCGTTACCTCCGGACAACCAATAATACGGATAGCCCGTCGCGAGGTTGACTTGGGACCCTAAGATCTATTAACAACGTCAACAGTCCACGAAAAACATACATTTGTTGGCACTCTATTTGCAGTGTGAATTATAAATTTTATAATTAATGTGTTTGAGGCATTAGATACAAAGATAAGCAAAGAATGATGTTTATATTGTTTAGGTAGGAACCATGTTACCTATTGCAATAGTTAAATGTACTAAAATATGCTTTGTTTCCCTTTTGATCTGCTGGGTATATGGTTTATAATGCTTTAAAGTTTACAGCTCTTCAGGATAACTTTTATGAAGCTAAAATGATCGTCACGATAGCGTTTCGTTACCGTCACTAATGTTTAATGCAAGTTTCAAACTCGTAGGAGCTTCCGTCATCAAAATACAAGTGGGCGTAACAGAATTATGAACCTTGCGCCCATCTTATATTTCGAGAATGGGTGGTCCTAAGAGATTCAAACTTGGATGTAGCATTAGTGACGACATCGTAACGAAATGTGACAACCTAAAAAGAAATAGAAATGCAGTGATTTATGAGTAATTCAAAGAAAAGTGCTGGGCGCAAGGTGTAAAATCGCCCCGTTTCAACATCCAATATCTACAAACCCAAAGCGTCACAAATTTGGAATAAGGTTGAGATATGCGTCACATTTTCGTCACTGGAAGATGCGATACTTACCACGCCGCTAGCAACTTGGGCACAAGGTTCTGAGGTTAATTAAGATCTTGGTAGGACCCTTTTACACCCAAGTTTGAAGAAGTGAAAGCAAATAAGGGGTACCTAGCATAGCAAATAATACACGGTTTAAAACGGCTATTTAAAGCCAACGATGTTCTATTGAACACTATTCGTTTTAAACCATGAAGCCAGCAAAGCGCTCCTTTTGCTTTTTTTTACCACGTTTTAAACCGTGTAGAATTCCCTTAACTCAGTCAGGCACTAGATAGTAGTATTCTAACCGTTCACGCAGGTTGACTGGAGAATTGATTGTGAAAGGTAGAAGATAATCTTTTGCTTTTTGGGAAAAATGCATTTATTTTAATTCTTCTAAATTAACATTTGAGATAAACTTAAGTAGCTACTTTATTTATGTGGCTGTGAACATTTCATTTCCATTTTCTCAGCTTATTCTTGGGAGTGAATTTAAATTTGCCCAATTTAGCCGGCCTTGAAATATTATGCGCTGGTTGTCCATAGCAGTTAGAGTTAAATTTTCTACGTACGACTGTGAAAGATTTTGCTGGACTTGGTGGTGAGTATTCTTGGTTTTGTAAAGAATCTTCTTGAGCTAATGTCCATGTTTCAATTTCTTGTGAAGGAGTTAAGTCTCGAGTACAATCATCTTCAAATATATTTACTTTATAATTGAAATCTGTTTCTCTAGAATCCACAAAATGTGTTTCGTAGTTTTCACCATGAATTTCAAATACATTCGACTCGTCTGGATCGAAATGATTATCTAGCATAAGACTATATGCGTTATCACAAAATTCCGGTGGCGGAGCAATAATTTCTTCGTTTTCCATGTTTATAGAACTCTGTAATAGAGTTTTAGGATCTAACATTGTTTGATCAATGTCATAGTTTAGATCAATTTTGGTATTGACATCACTTGGCACCAAGTCTGAGTCATTAAAAGGTTGACTCTGAGAAGACTCATCTTCAGGCGCCACGTTTAAAGAAACAGGATTAAATACCGAGGCCTGATCTGCACAATTCTTGAATATTGATTTATTTCTTTGTACATTTATAGAGATTGGTCTAATTTGTTCAACTTTCTGTGTATAACTGTTTATCAATGTTTCTGGTAAGGTTGTTTCTAGCGTTTTAAGATTACTGATTTTAAATGGTTTCTTAGGCTTAATTACAGGCATTTCATGAACAATATTAATAATAGTTCTATTGCTAACTGGACAAGCAGAAAGTTGGTCAGTATTATTGTCTTTGCTGTAAATAAAAACATTGAAAGTGTTAAAATATTTTAAAATAGGTACCTGCAAAATAATAAAAGTATATGGTGTTTCCTCACTGGGGGCACTGTAATGTAACATTCCTGATGCGATTTTAAGCATTTAGTTAGTTTCGTAATGTCAGAAAACGAAACAAATAAAATATTACATACTGTAGAAATACAGGTTGCGTATTGCAATGAACAGATCTCCTTCACTGTTGTAGTGCTCGGATCTATAACGCTACAATACAGGCGAATGCTCCCTGACCACGAGTCAGGGAGCACCTTTATAAAACACTCATACATACCCAAAAATTGTACTATATTTTTGTAATATACTTTGAACACCACTATGTGGTGGCATTTTTATAGGTTCAGAGGAATCATTAGAGCATTTAAAATCTTCTAAATTGCGTACATTATTATTACATTGCATATCTTCTTTAGAACTACTATTTAGGTCTTTATCGGCAATATTGTGATTATGAATTTGAGTATTAGCATCATTCATAAAATTTTCTTTAACAATCATTTGATGTGATCGACTATCTTTATTAATATCACAAACTAATTCCGTCCTCATTGTATCATTACATGTTATTGATCCTTTTGCTATTTCTGAAGAATCATTACTGTTAAGATCTTCACGATTGTCGTTACTAATTAAATTAAACGTGGGATCGTTACTAAAGGTAATTGATTCTTGTGGGCTAGTATGTGAATGTTGTTTATATTTTGTAGTTCCCGTTATTGTTTCTTTTGTGTTCGAGTGCGCAGGATGGTGTATGTTTCGAACATAAGTAGATTCTTCAGTTCGCACCAACTGCTCGTTACAAGTTTTTGATTTATAGATATCTAAGGGACGTTGTTTTAAAGTATCTAAAATTGGGTGCATTTGAGTATTATTTTCTAATTCTTCCATTGTGTGATTATTCAATTCTGGAATAGTACTGGGTGGAGTGATGCAAATTGTTTCTGTAATTTTTAAATCCATTTTTATTTCCTTTGTGCCATTGCAGTAAGATTTTGCTATTTGCTGTGTTGTCGAAAATGTATAATTCTGGACAAAAGTATTTCTAGTATAAGGTTTTTTATTTAAATAACAATTTCTGTTGTTTAAATTGGAGTGGTTAAATTTATGCCCTTGTAACTTTTTGGAAATAGTAGTAAAGCTACTGTTTGCGTCTATGAATGCGTTCGTGTTGATTGTACTTGGTAGATCTTGTCTTAATATTAAGTTGGGATTTAAGGTAATATTACTATCATAAGACATTTGTTCCGTTTCAAAGTGCGGATGTGATCTTTTATAGAGTAGTTCTACTACACCTTGTGCATTGTATTGTGTATTATTTCTAACATGCCTAGGGTCATGTCTTTTAGTTATAAAGCAGGAAGCTAGGTCTGAAACTAGTATCAATTTATTACTTTCCTCTTCATCTTTATTCTCGGGGTTGCATTCTACTTCTATTGTATTGTCTTGTATTTTTATTAATCCTTTGATTTCCTTTTGAGAAAATACTTCTTGAGTAGATTTTTCATTACTGTCATAGGAAATTTCAATCTCGTTTGCTGATTTTTCTATTGTTAGTTGATTTACCTCTTCTAATATTTTATGTACATTGGTAACAGGGGTCGTGGCCTTAGTGTCGTAAGAATTAATATGACCAACACAAGATTCATTATCACCACTATAAATTAATTGTTGCGGAATGATAGCCAATGTTTTGTTGTTAACATGAGCTGTCGAAGTACATTTTATTGAATTACACATAATTGTCTTTTTAGGACTTATGCATTTTATTTCCTCGTCGTTTTCTATTATTTTACCGTTTTTCGTTAGTATATCTTTGATTTTGTATTGGGGGTGTCCTTCGTCTATTTCAGTACCTCTATCATTACTGTCGCCTAAAGTTGTAATGCTATGCCTTGGATATTCCTCTTGTTTTTCGTCTACTAATAGTACCTGTATATTAGGTTCAGCGTTCTTGGCCTTAGTATCAGTTTTTTGGATATATTTATTGATATAACTTCTAATAGTATCTGAAAATCCATCATCGTTGCGAACATTCACATATTTCTCATCGTCACTCATGTCAATTTTCTTTTCTAATTTATCAATAAAAGAGTAATTTGATTTAGTAGTTACCGATCTTTGTTGTTTAGGACCTCTTAGTGAGACACCTTGAGTTTTAATAGTTTGTAGAGGTGACTTAAACGATATTTTTTGTGCTGTGACTACTTTTTTTTTAGACATTTCATTTTCGATTTTCGTTAGTATATTATTAATATTTTCATCGTTTTCAAAATCACAGTCACTTTCAATATCAATAATTACATTGCTATCGTGCATATCAACATTGTAATCTTTATTTGTTACAGTGCCAGTTATGATTTCTTCTTCTTGTAAGGTCGCTAGAGAATTATTTAACAAAATATTCTCATTGGTGGGCAATTTCACGTTTCCTTTAACGTTTTTAGATGCTGTTTCAAAAGTATTCTTTAAATATTTAAAATTTTGGATGATAGCGTTTTCACGTTTTCTCTTTTCAGTATGCGGTGTTTTATCTGTGTCAGAGTTGCTCTTTCTCTTACGAGTTTTAAATGTGTCTGTTATACATGTCTGCTTTTTTTTACTATTATTCAACTTTGTTGCTTCTTCATTAGCATGTAATGAAGGACCTAAGAATCCATTTAGGTCATTAAATATGTATTCTGAATCAACGTCAACTCCAACTGTAAGGGTAAAAGAAAAGGCTTAGATAAGTACCTTTATGTGTATAGATAACTGTTAGGACAATAAAGTGTTAAAATTTGTATTACCCAAAGCAGTACTAATACAGTGAGCGAAAAGTTTGTGTTCCTCATTATGTCGTCGTTTTATTTCGTGTTTTATGGTGCCATCGAATACTGATATTAAATCAGTGTCCCTGAAAAAATATGGATTTAAGAGAGTAACAAAAAACGAACCACGGTATTTAGTTATATATATCACTTTTTACTGAAAGTGTTATGGAACTTTGATTCAGTGCTGCAATGATGAAAAAAACTTAGATAAAAGGGTTTAAAAAATCCTCCGCGTTATGACTTTCTAAACGATATTTTGTAATGTAAATATTTTTAGTAAGTATATAATTATATATACTGTAATTCTTATTGTAAATTGATATAAACTTAAATAAAATGTAAATTGAATATTTACTTGAACGATGCCAGGAGTAACAAATGATTATTAGAGTCGCCCACAACGATATAACATTTGTGATTGCCCCCAGCTGTTAGCTGTTCCATGTTTTCAGCTAGAAAATTTAAATTCAGCAGGTCTAGCTGTACCACAACCGTGCTTTCGTCTATTGGTGTCATGGATAGTTGGTATTGTGGTAGTAGGCTTATTTGTTTTCGGAGAACGTTCCCCGCTGGTGCACTTTTATTCATTATCTAAAAATAGGGAACATGAAATTTCACACCACATCATGCATCTGGTGGTATAATAGATATCGAATGTAGGTACAATGTAAAGAGTTTCCAGGGTTGGTAATAAGCTTAGTTCCTATAAAGTACGTGGGACTTGGGACCAACAAAATGGGTGGCGAAACTTGGACCTCTCAGTTTATCCTGTCATCCATGTCATTCCTTTCGAAAGGATTGGATGATCATTGCCTCGATTAATCTTTGAAATATCTTTGGCCATGTCCTAAGCGCCTAAACTAAATATTTTTGGACATCTCGAAGTGGTATGAGTGGTATGACTGTACTATAAAGGGATCATAACCTGTCAAATTAAACTTTTAGGATATTTAGATGACTGTACGTATTTTCAATCCGCTCATCCGAAAACACTTGTCGTTTTAAATAGTTATTTTTTAATAAAGTTGAAATGCTTACACGTTCCAAATCTCTCGGATGACTTTCTTCAAACAATCTAAAGTTTATTTTACCAGCTGTTGCCAAAAGCGCGCTAAGTGTGGGTCCAATACCTTTCAGCTGTTTGCTTACAAATTGTGAATTTTCCCAAAGATGAGCCGCTATGCATTTAGCAAGCAATATAGAATTAAGTACCGCTGTGTAGAACTCTGGTTGACGGGATATGAGATCTGGGCGTGTAACATAAGATACTAAACCTGTAAATATTTTCAGAAATGAATTGTTAATAAATAATATTTTATTTTTTCTTTATTCTTTTCGTATGTAATGTCAATACTAACATTTACAAAGTCTATCAGCTATCCTCATAATTTTCATTGCTTCTTGGTTTAATGACGGATCAGGGATTGGAAGACATCCGAGTACAGCTTGAATTATACTGCAAGAAGTAGTTAGTATGTAGGGACTCAAGCAGCATAAGCCAGTAACATAACCAGGGGTGGTACCTACGTCGTGACAGTTAAATACAAATATGGCATCATCAGATCTTATGAAATGTATATTGGACCAACAATCCATGATGGTACTGCAATAAGTAGGTACCGTCATAGATTGTCGAAAATACCGAGAAAAAAACATCTGCATTGAGTGAAAAATATTGTAATACATGATGGGCAAACACACTTTTTGTACTGATTCTGTGGCGTGGTCGGTAGTGTATCCGCTTTCGACGCCGGAGTCTCGGGTTCGATTCCCGGTCGGGACAAACTTTGTGTGACACATACATTTGTACCGCAATCTGGATGTTTCCTATGTATAATATGTATGTATTTACAAAGAAAAATATGTAGATAAGTATTTATATCACTTTATCTAGTACTCATATCACAAGCTCTGCTTAGTTTGAGACTAGATGGCGTTGTGTGAATTGTCCTAACAAATTTATTTATTTACACTTTACACTATTCCACTGAATTATTATGAAAAACCTGACGAAAATATCCAAGGTGTGGTGTAGTAGAATACCTACACCACACCTTGGTGATGATGATGGCTGTGAGTCCGGCTGCGTGGAATAGTTTTTTCATCATAGAAAAGGAACGTAAAAGAATAATTAAACAATGACTTTAACAACTAACTAGAAACATTACCAGATTTTATCAAAATTTTCTGTCTTAATAATATGTGACAACATACCAGTTAACCTTCATTTGTCTGGTACTAATCTTGCCTTTCATAGGAAAGCGTATGGTGGCTCCAGTATTACTCCTGTTAAGGGCATTCAGAGAACGTCGCTCGTCCATTCGCAAATGCATATCAGATAGTTCATGACTTTCACATACCAGTGACAGAAGGCGTTCTAAGTTTTCTGTACCCTCTATCTATTACAGCGTAAGATAATGTCAATTAGATATAACATACAAACATAGGTACATACATTGTGCATATATCCTCGAAGGGGAAGGCGGATATGTGTATTATACACACCCACACTTTACTAGATATTTTTGTTAGTCTCACGTAATAGGGGGCAAGCGTATTGCCGTTACGGGGCAATATAGAACCACTCTGTGATTGAAATCAAAATTTCCGATAGTCAGGATAGATGTTACACACCTATCGCTAAATAGAATTTCTGCAATCCGAGCGATTAGATAAAAGATGGGAAAAAATTATTTGAGGTACCTACTCCAAAAAGCTATCCTGGACTCTATGGCAAAACTCTTAGTTGCAACCTTTACGTTTCATAAAATAAACTAATAGTAGGATATCTCGTGGGTTAGGTTAACACATTGCAGAGCTTAAGAAAACAATAATCAGGTCGCTTTTAGGATGGGATACCATTGCTTAAGACACTGAGACACCTTCGTCCCTCGGAGAGCACATTGTCGCGTCAGTCCCGGTTGTCATACGGACATCTATGGCAGAAGTTGTGGAAAGCGGTTGGAGCTCTAAAAAATTCGACTTATCTTACACAGATCTTCGATATTGCCTCAATGGGTTGTGGAGGTCAGATGGTAGACTTTACGGAAAAAATCGAAGTTCAACCGCATCGCAGTGAGGCTGGAAAGCTGACTCAGTGCCTGATTTAAGTTATGGATATTATACATTGTGACTGCGAAGTCTAGGCGACTTCTTTTAAACGAATACCCAAGTCATCGAGTAAACAAGCAGACACCGTGCAGTTCTGTCGGTCATGGTCACCTCACCGGTAGCTCGTGACGCGACGGCGACGGAGTGTATAGTCCATAACGATTACAACAAAAGAATATTACCTAAATCACAATGTACAGTTTGAATTCAGACACTAGATATTCTACTTAGTGATATTAAAACCTGTCCTGTCTGTTGGTAATTTGGTTTGAATTACAGAGTGGTCATGAACTTTCTATAGTGCCCGGCAATGGCAATAGGTTTACCACCTATAGCGTGGGACCAAAAAATTACTGGCAAAGAATGAGTGTGTAATTCACCTCTGCCTACCCTTTCAGGGTGTACAAGCGTGATGTAATTAATGTTATTATTTACTTCTTAATTTAGTATCTAAGTGAATAAACAATACCTACTTTAATGCAAAAAGTAATATGTAAGGACATAATGAGAGTTGACATTACAGAAGGTACTCAGGTATCTATTTCATTATTCGTTAATTAAGTCCAAGATCTCATTACAACCTTTGCGCAAAGGTCATTATGTTTTTCTTATGTGATGACTTGATGAGTGATGACACTTAAACACTGCTTATGTGGGAGTTGATGTACAGGATATAATATAAAAGATCCTCGTTATGGTCAATGAATTATTTTATAACGATAGGCCATATAAGTATATTTAATTAATATTATGCTATTATAATAGTGCTCGGACTGCAGAGATTGTAGGTAGGTATGTGATATAGGTCCTTGTTCGAATTTAGGTATAGATTACATATATCTAAGGTTAATGATTTTCAGAAACAGCAAACAAAACTAAAAGAGGGATACAGCATTGATAGAGGCACAAAATAGGGACTAGTAATATAGGCATTATGTGGGCTCAGCTCGTAGCTAAGTGGTATAATAGGTAACCGAGTATGTACACATTGCAAAGAAGCTTAATCAATAAAAACCAGGATGGGTGACCATTTCACAAGACATTGAGACCCCTCCGTGCCTCGGAGAGCACGTAAAGCCGTCGGCTCCGGGGCCGACTGCTGTCGTTACGGGTATTTGGAGCCCTAAATAAAAAATCCGACTGGTTTAACTATAGTTAACTACAGACTATAGTAGAGTGGATTCGACGTTAGATGGCAGTCGCTCCACGGAAAATATTGCAGTTCAGACCCATCAAACTTAGACTGGAAAGCCGACGCCAACGGAGTTAGGATATGGCTCGGTGGATGATGATGATGTATGTAGGTAATGTTAATTAATATTTACTGGCTAATACTTGTACCTCCACATGCTGTACCTGTAGGTAGTAGGGACAAAACGTATTAAGGTATATGTCATCAGAAAAATGTGTTCGATTCAAACAGCTAATGTGAACTCACACTTAACTTTCTTGCTGTGAATAACGAAAATGCTAGGAACTCAGACTAAAAGAATAACAATAATTCAATATTCATTTCTCAATAATTTAACAATAATTTCTCAATATTCTTCTTCGTTAATGTAGTTAATTACTTACCTTCATTAATTGCTTCATTGTTTCTACATCTAAATAGAAAACGGACATGAGACGTCCAGCTTCAGTAGATGCAATGCAACTAGCTTCATCCATAGTTATGAGCCCCGCCGAGGCTAACCCATTCATTGCTTTTACGCACAACTCTGTTAAACAATGTAGTTGGAATAAGTATTTTTGATACAATGAATATTATTAGAGAAGGAATTCTTCGACAAATTACCCTATAAGTAGCAACACGTGTCGGGAGAGTGGTATACGTAGGTTGAATATCCCCCACGTTGCCTATGCACAGTAGTGGGCGTCAATTTGCGTAAAATGATGATGATTACTAAATATATTCTTTTATTGTTGACATTTAGGAAGTGTTCCCCAATTTCCTCCGAAACTTAAGGGGAAAATTTACAAGACTGTCGTCAGACCTGCCGTCCTGCATGGACTTTCATGTGTGGCCGTTAAAGCGACGACGGATGAATGAAAACTGCATGTAGCGGAAATGCGAATGTTAAGATGGATGTGTGGATCTCTATCCATCCTTGTTACACCACACATCCATCAATTTTGGGCACGATTTTCACAAATTATTGGGATCAAACTTCCTCTAATATACTCGTTCCTTACTCTTAAGGAACGAGTATATTAGAGGAAGTTTGAAAGTTGCCCCAGTAATTGAAAAAGTGAGAAGCGAACGGCTATCATGGTATGGACATGTTATGAGAAGAGAGGAAAGTAATGTGGTAAGAAAGGTGCAAAGTATGAATGTAGATGGCCTCAGAACTCAAGGTAGGCCCAAGAAAAGATGGATGGAATGCGTGAAAGAGGATATGACCAGGAAAGGAGTGACTGAGGAGATGACGTGTGACAGGGATGTATGGAAGATGAAAACATGTTGCGTCGACCCCAAATAATTGGGATAAGGGCAGGCAGATGATGATGATGATTTAGGAAGTGTTCACAATAACTTAATGACAGCTAGATCAATGTGTTATCATTATAACTGTAAAAAGTTCCAGCATATTATTAGGTACGGAGTTGTGAGTAGGTAAGGTGTATATTTTAAATTATCTAATCTAATTAGGTAAGTACCTATATCAGGTAAGTCTATTTAAGTATGTAAAATTATCTAGCATCTAGACTTTTCTGAAACAATAGTCCCTATCTGATGCCTGCTTCTCCAGCGGCGCGGAATGGCTTACTCTTTTCTTATTTTCATACGAACACATCACTGTGCTAAAAAAATAAGGGCTAGAAATTACTCTAGCCGATTGAGTGTGAAGAAGTAAAAACACATAGGTAGTCACAAGCTTTTGCGTTTATAGGTTCGATTCCGTGTGTGTGTCCATTTGTGTGATCCGCAAATGTTTGTTTCGGAGTTTAGGTGTCTTCTATATATAATATGTATGTATTTAGAAATATATAAGTATGTTTATCAGTCATCTAGATCCCATAACACAAGCTTATATTAGTTTAATTTGGGCTAGTATACAATGTGTGAGAATGTCCAAAAATATTTATATAAATGTCTTTCTTAGGCGACTCGTGTATTTCGTTTGGGATCGAACTCCTCCTAAACGACTGGACCGATCTTTTTGAAATTTGGCACGGTCATAGTGACCATCACCGTGAGTGCATATATCTGAACTCATAAAGATCGGTCCAGTCGTTCAGGAGTTCGACCCGGATCGACAAACTCAGCTCAATTATTGCAACAGCAGAATGTATTGCATACCTACTTAGTTTATTATTTATTTATTTATTTATTTATTATAGGTAACTGTGATATCAGTACACATAAGCAATATTTAGGTATATGTTCTATTATATATTCGGTGGTATAGGTAAGTATAAAGTGTCACTGGGATTTATCGGGAATTAAAAAATGGCTGGGTGGTATGCCTCCATTTTGGTGTAGGTACGCATGGGATGGTACAGGGTATCTATAGGTTCTTGTATTTGTAGGTATTATTTTATATGTAATACAGTAAAGATGTTGCAGATATTTTAGAACGTAATCACATCATTGTAATGACTAAGTGAATATCCACAATAATAAATATCTATAATTGGCATTCCAAGAACGTGATGATATTTACAACATTTACTACGATTTAGAACAAACACAAACTGCAAATCGCCTACGATGACATTAAATAGCATCGCCATAAAAGGTATAATTAACTGCAGTACAAATAAGAGATTCCAGCGGAATAGAGCGCAGCGAAATAATAGGGTAAGTCCTTGGAATGGTACCTCTACTAAGAATGAATTTGTTGTGTTCGATGATTCATAGGTAAAAATACTTACCGTGTATGTATATCAGTAGGTAAGCTTAAATATCGTATGTAGGTATAAGTCAACACAATGGTGTAAGAGTAAGCTTTGAGTAAAGCACAAACACTAACTGAATAAAATTTTAGGTGCTTACTGTTTACCTACTGATTTTTAATTTTATAAATTCTAGACTAACATGTCTGGTTTTGGAAAATGTTTGGATGTTTATTCTTATTACTGGATCACATGTTAACAGTGCAACAGATTCTCTTGTACTCTTTCCTGCATTAATACATCTCGAAATGCTGACGTCGAGAAAAAAATCGACACGGGTGGTCGGGCATCAGCTAGGTTTTCATATTTCCATCAGTAAATAAATCATCTAATCCAAACTAGGCTATAAGTTTGTGCTATGGGATCTACACCAGTGAAAAACATATTTATATATTTCGAAATACATACATTATATACTCTATGTATCTCTACGTAACTCCCAAAAACCGAAATAAAAATAAAAATTTGTGAATCACACAAATATTTAATTCGATCCGGGCATCGAACCCAAGACTCCAGCGTCGAAAGCATAATAGCATAAGTAGGTACAGTTCGCGAGGGCAGTTTGCGTTTGTGTGAGTGCAGTGTACTGGATGTGACCTCTTTTACACACACATGTGTTGTACACACAGCTACAAAAAGAGTTATTACTTTACTTTTCGTAGTCACTCATACTAATGCAAAGCTCCGCTTATCCCTCGCCAACTGTATAATCCCACCAGTTCTTTAGAGATTAATATTTTTATCTCTCCGCTTTTAGATTGTTACTTGCAACACTATAAGGTTTAAAAAATTTACAAATGTTAAGGATCACATGAAGATAGCATCATCCATCAATCAATAGACGGAACTTTTATTAGTATTTTATAGAATTGCTATACATACTTAATACCTGCATTTATTAATGGTTTAATTGAGTCACCATTATAAATGGCATCCTTCTTATGAAAATTCATAAGTTACAAAACAACAACTTTAAAAATTCTTAGAAGTTTTATGCCAAGACAGACAGAGGAAATCCTAATATTATTATTTATAAATGCGAAAGTTTCGATATTTGTCTTATACGGTCTAAAATATAATTTTAGTATTTAGAGGAAAAAATAAAAGTCCAACACATGTCCCTCCCGTTCAACTGAGTGGTACATATCTAGTAAGGGTAAATCAGCTTAAATACCTGGGTCATATTGTTACAGAGGATTTGCAAGATGACTTGGACATGGCATGGGAGTGCAGGGCGTTGTCTGTGAGGGGTAATATCACCATATTACCCCTCGAAGGTTTGCTGGTTGTTCAGTTCCCGTTAAACTTACACTATACAAGGCATATTGCAAAACATTCTACACCCTCTCTACAGGCCTCTGGGCTAGTCATACCCAAAAGTCAGACAATAAATACCCTGCGAATACAATATACTCGTAATAATGCTTTCAGGGCGCTGTTAAGGCTTCCACCTTGGTGTAGTGCGTCCGGCATGTTCGCTGACGCACACACAGATGATTTCTTCGCCATTATGCGTAAGAAGGTAGCGTCAGTACTACGCCGTAAGGAAATTTTGCTAACACTATGAGCCCTGTAGCTTGAAAATAAATGTTTTTTTTTATTATTATATACTTAAAATAATTAAGTAAAAAAATAAGCGGACCTTCAATTGAATTAAAATTTTGAATTGCCAACAAAAAAACTTTTGTTGACTTAAACGTTTAAGTCAACAAAAGTTTTTTTGTAATAATTATATTTCAAAGGAATGGTCCAAAACCTGTTGTAGTAGTAATATAGGCACATAGTAACGTCGTAAACACCGTAAGTATTTTAAATAATACGTTTAACTAGGTATCTATGAATAATACATCAGTCGTGTGTGGATCAAATATCAATACAAACGTATTATGAAATAAATTTTAGTTCATCTTTTCAGTCATGTAAACAAACTAAGTCCTTATACCCATAGTCATAGTCAAATAGAAAATACATAATAATAATAATAAATGGTACTTACCTAAATAATAAATAAATACATAAATATGTTAAGACAATTAACACAACGCCATCTAGTCTCAAACTAAGCAGAGCTTGTGATACGAGTACTAGATAAATTGATATAAATACTTAGGTGTACATTTCTTTTTGTAAATACATACATATTATACACAGGAAACATCCAAAAAACCTAAATACTACACCCATCCACCTTATGATAAATCATTGTAGATACATATAATACGTTTAAAATTAATAATCATTAACAAAATATAAGAACAAAAGGTTAAAAAATACCAATAATATGATTCCTATTTCGTCCTCAACAAAGCGTGATCGAAAATAAGATAACAGAAGTAATTATCGTAATTCGTAAAGATTGATAATAAAATTCACAGCTCACAGCTTCATGAATTTAGTTATGGATGTTTAACTATCAATAATAATCCTTAAATTACCATTTACAACCTTTAAATATGCTGTTTTTACTCTTGTATGTAGGAAAACGACAATTATGGTTAATAGAAGTTATAAATAAGCACTTACTTATTAAATGATAACCGTAAAAGATCATGAATTCTTGGAACGGGTAATAAAGATAAGACGATCTGTTACCCGTAGCCGTAGCTATGTCCCCGTGACTTTTTTCTGCTCATACATCCCAAAAAAGAATTAATGACCGCTCCTTCTTATAACGGAATTGCGAACTCGAGATGGGTAAATACAATAATAACTTAGGTACTTATACCTACGGTATGCCTGCTAGTTGTTATTATAACATTATAGTATGATTTATGCATTTCATAAAATAAAACTATTATAAAATAAATTTTCAAAAAAATATTATTTTTTTATAAATATTTCTGAGCATTCTCACACGACGTCATCTAGCCCAAATTAAGCTAGTATAAGCTTGTGCTTTGGGATTTAGACGACTGATAAACATACTTTTATATTTCTAAATTTATACATACTATTATACATAGAAAACAACCAAACTCCGAAACAAACATATTTGGATCGCACAAATAATTTGATTCGACCCGGAATCGAACCTGGGACCTCAGGGACTGCAGTCGCATACTCATACCACTGCGCCACAGTAACTAAAAAAAAATCACTTTACCTATTGCCAAATACAAAATTTTCTACGTAAAATATTCATACTATAGGTACTCGCCTTCAATTTTCTTCGAAATTAGGTGCTGGGGTGAATTTGGTGGTAAACCGAGATATCTAAAACATAATATAGGTACATTATGAGTCAGTTATCCTACAAGTAGGTATATTGTTTGACCAGTGGAGTAAGAAACTCACTTCTTGGGGTCTCGAGCTGCACGGACATGTAGAAATGTGGAACGCAGCCATTGCACACATTGAGCCACATCCCCTACTGTTCCAAGTGCTGCTTCACTGTTTAAATTTTCTGGCAGCCGCTTATGTAGATAACTTTGTAGAGGTTCGCAACCTCCAACAAGTGATTGATAACGAATCTGTTGTAAAAAACATCAAAATTAAAACCGGCCAATTGTGAGTCGGACTCGCGCACAAAGGCTTCGTACCAAAACAGCAAAAAAATCACGTTTGTTGTATGGGAGCCCACTTTTTTTTTTTTTTTTTTTAGTTCCGTGGCCCGAGGCCGCGGCCGCTCTAACGTCCGTTGCCGGGCGTCTCTGGTTACAAGCAGAACGTATTTCCAGTGGCGCCCGGCGGACTTTGACCGCCTCTGTGGTCTCTGCGGGGGTTGGGTCGGAATGATGTTGGGTTAGTGAATCTGGTTGCGTGCTATGGGGCCCCGCAGCACGCAACCCTTCTAGCCTGCTTCTGTAAAGACGGCGGGTGGCGATCCCGCCGTCCTCCGCCGTCTGTTCCACCTACTCCCCCTGGAGACCATGGCTTGAAGCATGGTCTCCAGCGAGAGGGTATCTACGCCCAGACCCACTACGAGGTCCCGGCGCTGACTCGCCCACGCTGAGCACTCCACCAACGTGTGGAGTGCGGTGTCGTCGTCGGAAACCTCGCAGTGTTGACACCGGGGTGTGACCTCACGACGGATGCGAAACAGATAGCTACCAAAGCATCCATGCCCGGTAACGATCTGCGTCGCACGATACGTGAGGTCACCATGCTGCCTCTGCAGCCAATCGTCCATGATCGGTCTCACCGCCGCGATTATGGTGGTACCCCACTTGGGTTGCTCAAGTCGCACCCTCCATGACTCCATGAGATCCTGGCGGAGTTGGGACCGCTGGTCATCGATTTCTCGAGACGCAGGCCTGTGGTCCCGCTCCAGCGCCTCCTTGCGCCATTGGAACAATGACGCAAGGGCTCTCGCTTCCAGGTCCCATGAAGGGGTCCTGACTAGGAGACATGCATCCTCTCCGGAGATCGTGCGGTAGCCCCTTATTGTTTTGACGGCCAAGGTCCTCAACGGTCTGTTAAGGAGCGTTCAGTTGTTGGCCGTCAAACGCGCCGCCCATACGTTAGCCCCATATAGGGCCATACTCCGCACGATTCCCAGGTACAGTCTCCTGCAGGAAGCGTTGGGTCCCTTTAGGTTGGGCATCAGTCGCGAATGCGCGACCGATGCCTCTGTCACCTTGGGGACCAAACTTCGGAAATGTGGTCCGAAGTTCCATCGGCTATCAAGTACGATCCCTAGATACTTCATCGAGTGCTTGATGCCGATGCTAACGCCTCCCACAATTATGGTGGAACCTTCAGGTGGACCGTTCCGAGGTCTGTGAAAACACAGAACCTCGGACTTGTGCAAGGCCACCTCCAGTCCCAGCCGCCGTATCCGACCCACGACTTGAGCAACACCCGTCCTGTATGGGAGCCCCCTTAAATATTTATTATGTTGTTCTTTTAACACGTTGTTGTAGCGGCAATAGAAATTTATCATCTTTGAAAATTTCAATATTCTAACTATCACGGTTCACGAGATACAGCCTGGTGACAGATAGACGGACGGCCAAACAGCGGTGTCTTAGTAAGAGGGTTCCCGTTTTACCCTTTGGGTACGGAACCCTAAAAAGTAGATACATTGTGGACAGTTGTTGTGCATGCAGTAGATAAGTTATCAATAATCTGACTAAACTTACTGATTACTGTATCTAATCTCTAACTATTATTAAATAACTTACATTCCATCTCAACTTACACGGTATCCACGTAAGTTAGAAAACGATAATAGGTACTTAGTTACTAAAACCTATTTTAGATAGGCTGAAAACCGCATTGTATTTGACATTTGTAGATAATAAATAATTTATAAAAGTCAAAATCAAAAAATTGCATTTCGGAAGTTCAAAACATATTTTTTCAGATACTTTCTACATAAGTGTCAATTTTATTGTATCAATTCATTGCCGTTAATATTTTAATTTCTGGTTTACTAGCTAACGATTCATCACACAAAATGGGTTTGACTAAAGAAGAAAAGCAAGCCAAGAAAGAGGCAAAAAGATTGGAAAAATTGAGACAAGAAGAGGAATTACGGAAGAATTTGAAACGTGGTGAACTAAAGCGTGAAATGAATGCTCTTAGGCTAAAACGCGCATTTCTCGATGAAAAATGGCGTGACATAATGCTGAAAATAAAAGAGCCTGTTTTTAAACAAGACATGGAAATTATGTGGCACGTATTTGAAAGAGCATATGATAAAAAAGATCATCTCATTAAACACACTGTAAAACTCATCGATTTTGCCGATGACCAGTTTCAAAGAACTGTAGCTAGCTTTTGTGATACTATTGACAGAATGATCAACAAATTTTTGTGCGACCTAGACGACTTATCTAAAGAAAATTACGAAAGAACCGCTGCTCTTTTGAAGAGTGGTGAAGACGATACAGATAAAATTAAGCTAGACCACGATTCAGCCGAAACACATTTGCAACTCTTGCTTTATGATGCTCACACTACAGCAGATACTGCGGCGTGGACAATACGTGGAGAGCATTTGGTAAAAGAAGACGAAGATCGAAGTAAATTTGAAAATGATCGCGAAAATTTACGTTCTTATCTGGAAGATGCTTATAATGCAACGTGGGATCAGTATAAGGCCATTCTACGAGCCTATATTCTTGACACTGCTGAAAATCAGAAACACGTCCGAAAACTGCGCCGTAAGGAAAGTTTAATGTCTGACATAATTGCATCTCAAGGAAAGAAAATAGCTAATAACGATGGACTGTTGAAGCGACTGCGTACAGAACTGGCAGCTTATGAGTCTGGTACAAAACAGGCTGTATTTCGGGATCGGCGTAACCGCCATAGACGTGCGTGTTTTACGTTGAAGAAAAATATGTACAGTGGTGTCCAGACTGATGTGATGCAGATGGCAAGGTTAGTGAGGGTTTCAGATGAAGCTGTCGAATGGCTTGAAGCGGCATTTAAAAAGGTGGAAAAAATACTTCGTATGGCAGCACTTTGTAGAAAGTTTGAAACACGCCGTGAAAAAGTATTGCCTTTTGGCTCATACCAACCTCAAATTCCGGTACAAACAAAGGCGATACGTCAACAGATGTCGGACGAAACTCTAGTTGTAAATGCTATGACAGCAACAACTGGTTTGACCAGATTATGGCATCGAATATCCAATGCAGAATTAACAAAAAGAGCTTTATATCGTGAAAAAAATCTACTGGAAAAAGAAAATGCCTTTTTAATAGACTATATCGAACAATGTGAAGGAAAACAAACATCTCCTCAGACCAATGATTGTATTTGCACAGAAAAACTCAGTCGACTTAGTGTATTAAAACAACCTGTAGCCATAGAAGGTAATGCCGAATCTACCAAAATTAGCATGCATTCAATGATCAATTCTCGATCACATACTGTAATTGTTTAGGAATATTTTATTTCTATTTAATAAATGTCAATATTTGCAAATATTTATGCGTTTTTCCCGACACCCAAACACAAAATCTATATATTTAATACGACAATTTGTCTGTCTGTCCGTTCGTCGCGTTTTTTCAATTATAATTAATAATACATACATTTGCATGAAATATTAAAATATTTTTTATTTGTTTTATTTGAGGCGATACAAAGTTCGCCGTGATAACTAGTTACGTCTTAATCTACAAAGGCAATGGCGGTAAATACGACCACATGTCGCCAGTCACTTTATTGGTCCCAGTTAATAGAGGGAGACCCAATCGCCGTTTTCGGGGACTTTGGATAGGTACGTGGTTACGTAGGTCACACTATAAGTTTTGCGTAACTTAAAAAAACAACATGTTAAAACCAAAATATTATGTTTATTGCTTTTCAAAATACTCTCCTTTACATTTTAAACATATTTTCATGCGATCGAACCATTTTTTAAAACAGGAGGATCACAGATCTGAAGGCATGTTTTCTACGTGCTGATTGAACGCTATCAATGCCTCTTCGGAGTTGGTAAAAGTGAAACCGTCTTTGATTTTGGGGAAAATACAGAAATCACAGGGTGCTAGGTCTGGGCTGTGCGCAGGATGGGTGACGAATTGTACTTTTTCGGAAGCTAAAAATGACTTTGTTTTGTTGGCCGTGTGTGAAGAAGCGTTGTCATGATGTAGGAGAACGCGGCTTTTGGGTCGTCTTTCGTGAACTTTTTCTAACACCCTGGGTAAACAAATGGTAGAATACCACTCGGCATGAACACTCTTTTGATCTTCTATGACCATTTAGGAAGAAGTAGCTTTAAATTAAAGTGGAATCGTACAGATGAGACCCGTAGCTGAGAAAAAAAACGCGATCATTTTTTCACCAACTTTTCTCGCCTGCCTCACTTTTGTTGGCTTGTTCTCATTTTCAAACACCCATTCACAAGATTGCTGTTTTTTTTTCGGTTTCAAAACAATAAATCCACGTTTCGTCTCCTGTGACAATGTCATAAACAGCATTAGAATGTCCGTGGTCGTACTTCAGTAGCATCTGTGAGCACCATTCCACGCGAGCCCGCTTCTGCTCCGCTGTCAGTTCATGAGAGATCCAACGACAACAAAGTTTCCGAACTTTCAATATTCTTCGTGTAAAATTTTCTGGATTTGAGTCATACCAATCCCCAATAGTCCTCGAATTGTCTCATAGGTAATCCGTGGGTTTTTTTTCAATTAACCACATAACAGTAGCCACATTTATTTTCGTTGACGGTAGTTAAAGGCCGCCTTTCACGAAATTCGTCATGTAAAGAAACTCGACCTCTCTCAAATTCAGCAAACCATCGTCTCACGGTGCTCAATCAAGGTGCTTCTCTCCCAAAAGCTTTTTGAAGACGAGCGGCACAGTCTTGCAGAGAGAGAGAACTTTTAAAATCATAAAAAATCATCGCTCTAAAATCTTTTCGACTTAATTCCATTTTCGTTGCATACGTAGAAGTTTGATGTGTGATAAAAAACAATTGACAAATGATTTCCCGACAATTGTTTTTTTTTATTACTAAGAAGGTTGCAACGTTTAAAAAAATATAACATTCGAAATTCAAATAGTTCCGATTAGCTAAAAGTGCAAAACTTTTAGTGTTCCCCATGTATATGCACTCCTGATACAAATAGTTGTATTAGTTTCTTCAGACAAACAACCGTCCGGGCGCCACTGGAAATACGTTCTGCTTGTAACCAGAGACGCCCGGCAACGGACGTTAGAGCGGCCGCGGCCTTGGTCGCGGAACTAAAAAAAATAAAAATACAAACAACCGTAACATGTTATTATTATTATCTAGGTATGAATTTTTGTATGTTTAGATAACCTATTGTTGTAACGACTAACTCGAATAGAGAGCCGTTTTGGCGCATTTGAAGTTTGAGCCTATTACTTATTATTACTTATTTACAATTTATCTCCGCAATGATGATCTGTATTAAATTTTTTTTTTTGATTATGTAGTTTTTTTTGCGCCCTAAATGCCATGATATACTTTTATTTACATTTTATGTACCCAGTGACACTCAGGTGATAAATACCTTTCATTTGAGACCTCATTCATCGAAATCCACCCAGCCGTTGGGCCTGTTGAGAGGAACAAAGAAACATAGATACATACGCTTAAAACACATAACCCTCGCTGACGCAGTCGGGTAAAAATATATAGACGAAATACTCGATTGTATGTTTGCTTGAATTGAATAGGCTCCGTAAGTAGTTACGGAGAATGCTTTCAGTAGTGAAAGCATTTTCAAAATCGGTTCAGTAGTTAAGGAGCCGATTTTAAAAAGAAAATGCTTTCACTAATAAATAGCTGCATTATTCCTACTTTTTATTCCGGTAATGTGTTCCCGTGAAAATTGGGAACGGGAATAATAAATCACGCTCGCGGAGCCTCGGTAATCAGTTCATCAGCTAGTAGATTATAAAATAATTGTAGGGGGTCATTATAGGTAGCCTAAAAAGTCAACATAGGATGATGCAAGCCCTGGGATACCCTTATACGAGTGCTTACCCGGGACGCCCGGCAACAGACGTTGCTTAGAAAAAAACGGTTCGCACCGATTTCGATAAAACGCGGTATATATGAATACATGTTATACATTTTTGAAAAAAATCACTTGTACACTATTCCACAAAAATATTTTTATTTTCGGTAAACCCTGATCGGTTTCGCCTTATGGCATCATCAGAGGTGTTTACTCATACTCAATCACTCACACAATTCACTTTTGTAACACATTTTTTACTAATAATATTTTATTTTAGAACACATTTCGCTAATATTATGACATTGAACTGAGTACCCAGATTATTATAATTATAATAATTTTAATACATTATTAGTACGAGTATTACTATAAGTTCCACCAAGTGCCGACAATCGAAAGCATACATTATAAAATTGAATACATGTATTTTGAAGCCCGAGCTATAATATTAGGCGACTTTGTCCCCGAAAACAACCACATGTGGGTAATCTATTACATGCGGGTAGAGCCGCGGGCATCACATAGTTTTAATGATAATCAAAATGGGTTTAGGCAACGGTTGTAGAGCGTGCATAAGATTATAAAAGCACAAATATGGATTTACTTCCTATACATGATCCGACAACAGAGAGACCTTTCACCGCGTGATCCAGCCAGGATATATACTAGGAAGAAAGTCTGCCCTACATAATTAGAATAATGAAGTACATTGTGCTTATTTGACATCGACATAATACGTAAGTATTGTATTGTGATCCACGCAATGCGTAGACATTTCCACACTTTAAGATATACGATGACAATAGATCTTTATCACGACTAACGAAAGCTTTGTAGATATTTGGAATTATTATAAAGCAGAAGGCCCGCGGCTCTGCCAGCACTTAGAGAGTAAAAACTATAGTATGAAGGATTAGCATTTTCTTAACGAAACGTCGCGGAAAGTTTGTTTATTTATATCTTTTTTTTTAATTATTACCTATGTCACAGAATAGGGAATAATACTTACATACCTATGTAGGTATCTAAGTATACTTATCCCTTTTATGTAGTTTGATAGTTACGAGTATAATCTCTACTGTTATAATTGTGCGTGTTACCAAATAGCAAAATAATACGAGTATTTGCATCAACGAGAGTGAGCGAAATGAAAAAAATATTGATAAATCATAAAGTTGTATTTTTAACGTTCGTCTGTCTGTGTGTAAATGTTCATCTCCAAACTTATTTTCAATGGTTTTTGCTGATAGCATCAACTAACATATAGGTACTCCGTAGTATGGGTTTGATTACATAATCAAAATCGGATGACAGGAAATAAAGGCCTTATTAAGTTTTTCTCAGTTATTATAAGTAGATATTATTATCTATAGGTATATTATGTAGACTTGAGTGGATTCGCGGTCACTAACTAGTATGACACAAGTATAAATACTAAAGCTTTAATTGGTTAAAATAATTCAAAATCGAAACATCAAAGCCAAAATAATTACTTTTGCAATTCTAACAACCCACGTCATGTTACGAAAAAGCGTATATCACGCTATCAGACCTATTTTCATCGAAGGGTATTCAGCGGCACGATAATCTGCAATGATTCGTATAGAACGTGTGAATCGATCTGTAGGTGGGTTAAGATTGATGATATTTTATTCATGGTTATTGAGTTAGTACATACGGAGGGACATTATCACGATGGGGCGACATTACAGCATCTTCGCTGCTTAGATCTGAGAGCCATTGTGGGGTGCGTAAGTATATAAAATGCGAACGAGTTGGGGGCGCTCTACCAGTTACCTTTGTACGCTAAACCAAGATCATTGTCATCGTTACTGGTTGTTACAGGTTGTGTACAGTGTCGTGTTATTTGTGTGCGTAGTATTTTGCTTCAAAGGTGAGTTGCGAAATTTCAGGTTATATTAATTTGCAAAAAATATTGGAATGATTTTACCAGTAATTACAGATTTTTCTACAAGTACTACTATAAAATATTTAACTTTATATTGTATTAATAAAATACTAAAATAAATACGATACGAATTATAAATACGAAAAATAATAGCAAACTTATCTACATTTTATAAAATAAAACATTTCCGGATTTGAGTACGACTAACTTGTGGTTTTATGTGTTAAACACTGGTACACCATATTTGGGTCTATTGTATATATTTACTTATTTTATTTGAATATTTGTTTTTTTTTATTTATTAAATTCATCAATAATAAAAACTACATTTACGTAATATTTACGTAAATTACATTTATGTCAATTAAAAAATATTTCTGTAAAACAACATAAATTAGATAGAGGTTTAGTGATGATCTTAAAAATACAGCCCAACCTCACCTGGCAATGGCTATGCGGACAAGGCAAACAGAAAAGTGCCCGTTTAGCGGCAATAAGATCACTCAAGACCTGGGACCAAGACAATTACCGAAGAAAAATAGGAAGCGTACCTATATTACGCGTGATTTGATTATAAATGTACATACCTATAAAACACATCAAACAGTGACACAAAAACTGACTTAAATTACCGTAATTGGACCACGCGTGAAGCAGTAGCTTTCAATTAAAAAATACTAGTTATCACGGCGAACTTTGTATCGCATTAAATATAAAAAAAATATATATATATTAAATATTAAAAAAAATAATTAATATTTCATGCAAATGTATGTAAATTGAAAAACACGACAGACGGACAGACAGAAAGACAGACAAATTGTCGTATTAAATATATAGATAGTCTAATTAAGATACTCCTTTTTTTAAGTCGGTTAAAGACAGAACCATGGACCTATTATAAAAACTACCAAGACAGGAACAATAATTACCGACTGTATTGGAAAAAACTGTTTCGCAATAATCAAACATGATTAAGTATACCTAGTTACTTTTTATTAATTTATTTGAAGCTTAGGTAAAATTAAAATACAGTATGGATATAACTAAAGTTATCTTTAAATACCTTCGAGTTCAATGACTAAGTACCTACCTACTTATTATTATTACTTTATAAAAAGCTTTAATGAGAAAGTCGTGCATAAAATACCATTGTAAGTAAATTGCGAAAAACAATGTCAACGTTACCTTACTTCCTAGGACAAAGATTGTCTACAGATCGCTAGTGCAGTGACATTCCCACGGGTAAAGCGGGTCATTACTGCACATGTTGACTACATATACGAGTAAAAACACTTGACACCTTGTCGATAATAAAAAAATTGATGTTGACACTGCCAAAGCCAAAAGAAATGGAATTAGGTGAAGAAATACCTTGATTCAAATTAAATTGTAAAAAACGGTCAAGTCGGAAAATGTTAAATGTTCATTATCACGGTTCATCATTCGCCAAGTGACTGTATTCTAGCAGACACAATTAATGTTAGATTGTAGACCCACACACGTAAATACTGGCGAGATCGGGAGTTACTAGGAGTATAAGAGCATGCTGGGTTGATGAAAGTCTCACAGATTGATATTTAAATGTACTGAAAAAATACTACTGAAACAGCACCTTTGGTGATGTAGAAGAATTTTGACCTTTAAGAATATAATAAAAATCAAGGCGGACAATATCAAGATTCTAATACTATTGTTAGCTAGTATTGAGAAAGGCATTTTAGCAAGTAGGAATGCCACGCGAACAAAGTTGCAAGTGTCAGACATAAATAAATAACTAAGTATTTGATGACATTTCTAGAACAAGTGATACACATACTAGTTAGAACAGAAAACAGCCATCTTCGTTACAGCTCACCTGTTTGTTCCAATTTGGAAAATTAATTCGAAACTCTGGCAGTGCAGGCGTATATTTTAAATAAAACCTCTGTATATTTCACACTACACCACCAAACCCCATATAAAGGTTTTCAAGACAGCAGGTGTAAACGTTATACTCGTAACAAACAATAAATCACTACATATTAGAAAACAAGTCGCTTCCGTCCGTATGTATGCTTAGATCTTTAAAACTACGCAACGAATTTTGATGCGGTTGCACCAATGGATAGAGTGGTTCTCGAAGGTTTTTGTGTAGGTATATAATTTGTCAAGCGGGCGAAGCTGCGGGCGTCAGCTAGTATAATAATAAAGTATAGGTATAGTTAAATATTTGTTAACAGCAGATTAGCTGCAATAATGCGTAGAGCGATGCAGCACGTACGTAAGCTATTAGTTCGCACGCGCGGTTCATTAACTATGCCATCGTAAACCTACAAACATTAAGAATAACATTTTGTTTGGCCTCTTCGACAGATCATACACGATGACAACGAATTCTAGAACATGGGACCTTTTTTATTAATTCAGAACAAGGACTGATAATATTCAAAACTTGATAAAATAAGACAGAAAGATTGTTTCAAGAATTTTCGGAATAACGTGATTGAGACTTGTGGTCGTGTTGAGAAACAAACGACCTTTGCACTTCACTATTAAGCGTGAATATTGTTTTATAAGTGGACCGATTATGTGTAGTTTGAATAGTTTTATAGTAATTGGTGAAGTATTTTATTTGAAGTGACGAGATTATAAAAAATTATCCACACATTTTGTTGAAGTAAGTGCAGATAGTTAATAATCTTCATCATCTACCTGCCCTTATCCCAATGATTTAGGTATGCTCTTCCACCTCTACACATCCCTGCCAGACGTCATCTCCTCAGTCACTCCTTTTAGTTGTTATCAGCATTATTTTTTATTGTTAAATGAAGAAAAATAAATAGATAATATTCAAATGTTCCGAACATGAAGTACCTAGTAAACATTTTAAACTGACACGGTAATTTACACTATAACGTTGTTTAACATAATTTACAAAATATCCTTTAATAAACCCTCCGCGCCATTTCCGACTGGGAAGTATCACTCGATTCCTATTCTTTTGGGCTAGGAAATAGCCAGCCTTCTGGTCCAGAGACAATTAGACGTTTAGCGATGTCTCTTTGGTTAAAGAAATGAGATATTTACCATGTGAGCTTCCGATATTTCGGCAAATAATAAGCATATAGTTAACAATGTATGTAGTTAACAATGTGTCAACAAATTAGAAATATAGTGCCATTTAGGTCAAATTCCCACTGGTTTTATAATAATTTATTTGGAATTTAGGTCGAAGCTCACTCATCTAGTAAGTGATTATAACCTTAAATAGCTGCATCTTCTGTTACAACACTAAGGTCATTGCAGTGTTGGTGTCACGGTCAATATTTTATTTATTGTCTATTATGTTTCATAAAGTTGGTATAATGCTTTACTGTCGTTTAATTTATACTTATGTTTATAACTTGAGTTCTAAAGAGTAGCCAATAATATGTAAATATAATTTGTCCAACCATTTTTCCGTGATTCCAGAACAAACAAACAGACACAAAGGCAAAAACAGGGTTTCGGAGTCAGAATCACAAGTTCTTTTTAAACTCTCTTTTACATATCAATTTTTTTTTATAATTTAATAATATAATAAAATAAATGTATCAACAATTTTATATGTAGATTATATAACATGTTTTAAGCTTATACGAGTAATACCTGTATTACAATTTATTGGACAACCTCATGAATATTTTGGACGTAGGTACTGTGTGATGATATTTTGTATAATTGAAACATGACGTTATAATTATTTCTATGAATTTGTATGAAATGGTTTGATTGTAACTTAATTAATTGTAATGTTAGAATTTTTATGCACTTGACAACGGTAGGTTCTCGGGTACCCGTAACAAAACAGTATGTTAAGAAACGAGGGAATTTCTTAAGAGCCGCACCGCCGCATATTTCCTAGGCTTTTCATCAACAAAAACCATTAAATAAGTGCGCAATCGCACGTCCGTGTATGAGATTGCGGTGTGCGACAACACAAAGCCAGTCAGGAATCGATCACGCGAAGCTAGACAAACCTCAATTATTGACAATGGCATATTTAGTATACTATTCTACTACTCACTAGTATACTACTCACAAATGTTTGTTTCGCAGTATGGATGTTTTCTATGTATAATAATTATGTATGTATTTAGAAATATATATAAGTATGTTTATCAGTCGTCTAGATCCCATAACACAAGCTTATACATGGGGTACACTAAAAGTTTTGCACTTCTAGCTAATCGGAACTATTTGAATTTCGAATGTTATATTTTTTTAAACGTTGCAACCTTCTTAGTAATAAAAAAAAACAATTGGCGGGAAATCATTTGTCAATTGTTTTTTATCACACATCAAAGTTCTACGTATGCAACGAAAATGGAATTAAGTCGAAAAGATTTAAGAGCGATGATTTTTTATGATTTTAAAAGTTCTCTCTCTCCGCAAGACTGTGCCGCTCGTCTTCAAAATGCTTTTGGGAGAGAAGCACCTTGTTTGAGCACCATGAGGCGATAGTTTGCTGAATTTGAGAGAGGTCGAGTTTCTTTACATGACGAATTTCCTGAAGGGCGGCCTTCAACTGCCGTCAACGAAAATAATGTGGCTACTGTTAAGCGGTTAATTTAAGAAAACCCGCGGATTACCTATGAGACAATTCGAGGACTATAGGGATTGGTATGAGTCAAATCCAGAAAATTATACACGAAGAATTGAAAGTTCGGAAACTTTGTTGTCGTTGGATCCCTCATGAACTGACAGCGGAGCAGAAGCGGGCTCGCGTGGAATGGTGCTCACAGATGCTACTGAAGTACGACCACGGACATTCTAATGCTGTTTATGACATTGTCATAAGAGACGAAACGTGGATTTATTGTTTTGAACCCGAAAAAAAACAGCAATCTCGTGAGTGAGTGTTTGAAAATGAGAACAAGCCAACAAAAGTGAGGTAGGCGAGAAATGTTGGTAAAAAAATGAACGCGTTTTTTTCTCAGCTACGGGTCCCATCTGTACAATTCCACTTGAAGATCAAAATAGTGCTAATGCCGAGTGGTATTCTACCATTTGTTTACCCAGGGTGTTAGAAAAAGTTCGCGAAAGACGACCCAAAAGCCGCGTTCTCCTACATCATGACAACGCTTCTTCACACATGGTCAACAAAACAAAGTCATTTTTAGGTTCCGAAAAAGTACAACTCGCCACCCATCCTGCGCATAGCCCGACCTAGCACCCTGTGATTTCTGTATTTTCCTCAAAATCAAAGATTTGATGAGAGGTTTCACTTTTACCAACTCCGAAGAGGCAGTGATAGCGTTCAAACAGCACGTAGAAAACATGCCTTCAGATCTGTGGTCCTCCTGTATTAAAAAATGCATGAAATTCGATTGCATGAAAAAATGTTTAAAATGTAAAGGAGAGTATTTTGAAAAGCAATAATCATAATATTTTGGTTTTAAGATGTTGTTTTTTTAAGTTACGCAAAACTTACAGTGTGACCTACGTATTAGCTTAGTTTGGGCTAAATGACATTGTGTAAGAATGTCCAAAAATATTTATTATTTTTATTTATTATAGTTATGTTAGTTCGTACAGAACTTACTTGGTTCTAGTGGTGGTTTCCACTTGAAGAATCACTACGTATGTTAATAAAAAGTCCTCCGCCGCCGCGTCTATTCGCAATAAATTAAAAAACTACTTGGCAGACCTGGCGGATAACCAGTTCGGTTTCCGTCGGGGACGCTCCACCGTGAGCGCGATCATGCGCGTGAAGAGCCTGACGGAGGAAGCAGTCTCGCAGGGCAAGGTGGTGGTGGCGGTGTCTCTTGACATCGCCAACGCGTTCAACACCTTGCGATGGAGCTGCGTTAGGGAGGCGCTCGTGTATCACGAAACGCCTCTCTACCTCCGTCGTATTGTCGGGGCCTATCTCTCGGAGAGGGCCATAGCTTTCCCCAGCTGGCTCGGGCCATCGACGAGATGTGTCGTGCGGTATTCCGCAGGGGTCGGTCCTGGGGCCGCTTCTTTGGAACATCGGCTACGACTGGGTGCTGCGGGGTGCATTGCCTAGGGGCGTCGGCGTAATGTGCTACGCCGACGATACCCTCGTCACGGCGCGGGGTGCAACGTACCAGGAGGCAGCACTCAAGGTCACGACGGGTGTTGGTCGAGTCGTGGGTCGGATACGGCGGCTGGGCTGGGAGGTGGCCTTGCACAAGTCCGAGGTTCTGTGTTTTCACAGACCTCGGAACGGTCCACCGAAGGTTCCAGCATAAATGTGGGAGGCGTTAGCATCGGCATCAAGCCCTCGATGAAGTACCTAGGGATCGTACTTGATAGCCGATGGAACTTCGGACCACATTCATCGGCATCGGTCGCACTTTCGCGACTGATGCCCAACCTAAAGGGACCCAACGCTTCCTGCAGGAGACTGTACCTGGGGATCGTGCGGAGTATGGCCCTATACGGGGCTCCCGTATGGGCGGATAGGTTGGCGGTTAGGGGGAAAGTGACTCTGTTAAACAGACCACTTCGAACCTTGGCCGTCAGAACCATACGGGGGTACCGCACGATCTCCAGAGAGGCTGCATATCTCCTAGCCGGGACCCCTCCATGGGACCTGGAAGCGAGAGCCCTTGCGCCATTGGAACAATGACGCAAGGGCTCTCGCTTCCAGGTCCCATGGAGGCACTGGAGCGGGACCACAAGCCTGCGTCTCGAGAAATCGAGGACCAGCGGTCCCAACTCCGCCAGGATCTCAGGGAGTCATGGAGGGTGCGAGTTGAGCGACCCAAGTGGGGTACCACCATTATCGCGGCGGTGAGACCGATCATGGACGATTGGCTGCAGAGGCAGCATGGTGACCTCACGTACCGTGCGACGCAGATCGTTGCTGGGCATGGATGCTTCGGTAGCTATCTGTTTCGCATGCATCGTGAGGTCACACCCCGGTGTCAACACTGCGAGGTTTCCGACGACGACACCGCACTCCACACGTTGGTGGAGCGCTCAGCATGGGCGAGTCAGCGCCGGGACCTCGTAGTGGGTCTGGGCGTGGATACCCTCTCGCTGGGGACCATGCTTCAAGCCATGGTATCCAGCGGGAGTAGGTGGAACGCGGCCGTGTCCTTCTGCGAGCAAGTCATGCTCACGAAGGAGACGGCCGGGAGGGACAGGGAGCGTACCCTCCCCGCCGAGTTCCGTAGTCGGCGGCCAGGGCACCCCAGACTCCGCGACTACGCCCAAGACTATCGACCTCCATGATCGGGGCCTGAGGACGGCGAGATCGCCACCCGCCGTCCTTACAGAAGCAGGCTAGAAGGGTTGCGTGCTGCGGGGCCTTTGCCCTATAGCACGCAACCAGATTCACTCACTGACGCGGCATAAAACCCGACCCCAATGACGCGGGATTCTCGTCCCGACCAAACACCCGCAGAGACCACAGAGGTGGTCAAAGTCCGCCGGGCGCCACTGGACATACCCTCTGCTTGTAACCAGAGACGCCCGGCAACGGACGTTAGAGCGGCCGCGGCCTTGGGCCGCGGAATAAAAAGAATAAAAAATCGGGTAGTTCTGGTACCTACCTATGGTCAGTGATTCTAGTTTCAACGGTAATAATTAGTTCATTCATCGCAATTTATACAATTAGTGTACCTAGTAGAAAAGTAGAATATTATAAAAGCCTATTTTTTATACAAAGGTTGTTATTTTGAGTTAGCATTTTGGTTTCCTCGTCCCGTTATATTTATTATACTTAGTTATTAAAAAAATGTTTACCTCTTTATAATATGCAGTAAGTTTGCATAGGTATAAGCATAGACCTAGTAGGTATAATATATCTATGGGTATAAGTATGGTATATAAATAGATGTCTTAGTTTAGGTATTAATTACATAAATATGTAGAAAATTAAGAGATATACTGGTGTTTAATCTGTATTTAAAGGATTTAAATTTGGAATCACATTATACGTAGGTAGGTATAAGTTTTGCGTAACTTAAAAAAACAACATGTTAAAACCAAAATATTATGTTTATTGCTTTTCAAAATACTCTCCTTTACATTGTAAATATTTTTTCATGCGATCGAACCATTTTTTAAAACAGGAGGACCACAGATTTAAAGGCATGTTTTCTACGTGCTGATTGAACGCTATCACTGCCTCTTCGGAGTTGGTAAAAGTGAAACCTCTCATCAAATCTTTGATTTTGGGGAAAATACAGAAATCACAGGGTGGGTCGGGGCTATGCGCAGGATGGGTGACGAGTTGTACTTTTCGGAAGCTAAAAATGACTTTGTTTTGTTGGCCGTGTGTGAAGAAGCGTTGTCATGATGTAGGAGAACGCGGCTTTTGGGTCGTCTTTCGCGAACTTTTTTCTAACACCCTGGGTAAACAAATGGTAGAATACCACTCGGCATTAACACTATTTTGATCTTCAAGTGGAATTGTACAGATGGGACCCGTAGCTGAGAAAATAACGCGATCATGTTTTTACTAACGTTTCTCGCCTGCCTCACTTTTGTTGGATTGTTCTCATTTTCAAACACCCATTCACAAGATTGCTGTTTTTTTTTGGGTTCTAAACAATAAATCCACGTTTCGTCTACTTCGACAATGTCATAAACAGCATTAGAATGTCCGTGGTCGTACTTCAGTAGCATCTGTGAGCACCATTCCACGCGAGCCCGCTTCTGCTCCGCTGTCAGTTCATGAGGGATCCAACGACAACAAAGTTTCCGAACTTTCAATTCTTCGTGTAAAGTTTTCTGGATTTCAGTCATACCAATCCCCAATAGTCGTCGAATTGTCTCATAGGTAATCCGCGGGTTTTCTTCAATTAACCGCTTAACAGTAGCCACATTATTTTCGTTGACGGCAGTTGAAGGCCGCCCTTCACGAAATTCGTCATGTTAAGAAACTCGACCTCTCTCAAATTCAGCAAACCATCGCCTCACGGTGCTCAAACAAGGTGCTTCTCTCCCAAAAGCATTTTGAAGACGAGCGGCACAGTCTTGCGGAGAGAGAGAACTTTTAAAATCATAAAAAATCATCGCTCTAAAATCTTTTTGACTTAATTCCATTTTCGTTGCATACGTAGAACTTTGATGTGTGATAAAAAACAATTGACAAATGATTTCCCGCCAATTGTTTTTTTTTAAATTACTAAGAAGGTTGCAACGTTTAAAAAAAATATAACAATCGAAATTCAAATAGTTCCGATTAGCTAGAAGTGCAAAACTTTTAGTGTGTCCCGTGTATATTTTTATTTTTCAACGTAATCATCACCATCAAGTTACATTTATAAAAGCAAATTAAGTACGGTAGGTACTTAATTTGCTTTCCAATTTTGTACAAGTTTTCTAAAATAAAAACCATGACGCGTTGAACTCTAAATACCAGCAGTTACAGAATATTTTATCCACAAACTTAAAATCTTCCTTTGCCCTACTTGGCATCGGAGATCCGTGACTTCACCCGCTGGACAAATTATATAATAATAAATATTTTTTTTAATCAAGTGACCAGGACTCATTGATGTTAGTAAAAACTTATATTCTATGTTAGTAGGCATAATTATATTGTAGGTATTCTGACAAAACTTAGGGATTATATACTAAAACCTTCCTCGAGAACCACTCTATCCATTGGTCCGTTGTGTAGCATTAAATATCTAAGCATACATAGGGAACGGACGGAAGCAACGTCATAGGTATTTAAAATATCACGGTCGTTTACATTACTATTGGAACTATCGGGATATTTACCATGTAACGTTGGTTTGAGTTTCCCACCCGTAGGAGGGTAGATAGAAATATTGATCCCTAATAAACTTTTCAACATCCACCGCCAGTTCTTCCGCGATCATGGCGATAGTAACATCGCCGAAATATCGGAAACTCAAACCAACATTACAGGGTAAGTCTCCCGATAATTCCAAGATAAAGCAACTTTGTTTTGTACTATGTTATGATTTCGGTACAACATGTGCCTATTGTGCTTAGTATCTGCTGTTTCAGAAGTAGATTCCTATAGATATTATTTTATCCCTCGCAAGTTCTCATTATATCGTATCCTAACCGATTGAAATTGGCGAGATTAATATCATTTTTTATGAAAATCTGCCTCTCGTAGTAAACAATCGGGGATGAGATTATCATAAATAAATCGGGAAATATTACTGTAGAATTGTTTCAAAACATACTGACGCATTTACTAGCGGACGCGGCTTTCGTTCGACTTCCCGTTTTTGAAAGCTGAAAAAAGCTGCTTAGCTTTTATTGGTCGACGCGTGATGTTATTCAGCCTTAGCATTTCTCAATAAATACCATACCTATATCCCCAAAGGGGTAGGCAGAGGTGCATTACACACCCATAATTTGCCAGTATTTTAGTCCCACGTAATAGGGGGCAAGCCTATTGCCGTCCCCGGGCACATTTATAATGAGTTATGTCCAAATGGCCGAATGAATTTAATAAAAAGTAGCAGCAATATTGTAATTAAGAAAAAAAATTGAAACCCGTTCCCTTGCGATGAAATGTTGATTAAAAAAAAACGTCAAACATTAACACAAAAACCTTCAAACTAACATAAAGACTTCAAATTATCGGGGAATAATTATTACCCAATTAAAATGGGACCACCTTTCCCTTTACCTTTCAATTAAATAAATCAAAACTGGTAAACCCAGTCGAAGGATATGAGGTAACAAATATAAAAAAGAGATCATAGGTAGGTACAGTCGAATTGAAAACCTCCTCCTTAATTTGATGTCAGTTAAAAATTCAAAACAATTTGAAAAGTTTCGGAGATTAGTACGTTCAACCTAAAAGCTCTTCAGCTTTAGAATATTAGTAAGTATAGATATGGTATCATATTGAAAAAAGTCAGCACCTTGTAGAATCCCAAGTATATACTGTTGAAATTCTTTACTAATATTAATTTATTAATGACTCATTGTTCTAAATGAAGAAGGACCCACGGATTATGTTAAACGCGTTTTATACACAGTAACATCTGAGGAATTAAGATTTATAATTATACGAGTTTTGAATAATAATTAAGTAACATTATTATGATATAACGGTAATTATAGTATAGTTGTAATTAGGTCTAGTTCATGATTTTATAAATTAACTAGTTGACCCCGAAAACGATGTTTTGCTTTTGAGGTGGGTCACCCTTATCACTAAGGAGTTTAAAAAATAGTTTACGACCGATTTTCAGAGCTACCAGATGTGCAGAAAACCATTCATAAGAATCAGTTAAGCTGTTTCCAAGGAGTTTGGCAACACACGCTGGCACAGAAATTTTATATATTTGATATAGAATAGAGTACGTTTTACTCTAATAAACAGCAGTATAGATTACTTAAATCTGGACAAGATACATCGGTACCTGGGTATAGATAACAAGCGGACACCCACGGTTTCACCCATGTTAAATTAAATACTAAAACCTTCCTCGAGAACCACTCTATCCCTTGGTGAAACAGCATGAAGATCAGTGCAACAGTTTAGTTTAGTTTTTGAGTTTATTGTTTTCTGTATAGGTAAGTAGGTTTTCAATATTTCGGCGCGCGCCGTGATCACGGAGGAACAGGACCTATTCCTTCGTAATCATGAAACTCAACAATAAAATACATAGTAATTATCCCGTTTATTCATCTATTCTACAGTTTATATATGTATGTATTCAACAATAGATCCCAATGATTCATGAGGAAGTGATTCATATAAAGTGCTTAAAGATTTTCTGTATTTTAGCGTTAAAAACCGTTAGGAAGTAAGGGTAGGTGATTAATATAAGGACAATACACGTAGATTGTTAATTAGTTACTTGGAAGTGATGAATTAAATGTAAAAGATTACCTTCATAATTTTGAATCCCCAGACATCTACGTGAATACAAATACCAATGCTCGTACTGCAGAGATTCTATGTTGTATGCAACATCTGTCTTAGCTGTTGGGTTTGGGTTTGAATTTACCCGGTAATGAAATAATTCAATGTTAGTCAAATTTTTAATTATATTTTAAGGTTAAACCATTAACTATTTGCCTGCCGTAAGGTGGAATGTGGCTTTGCTCAATCCTATCATGTGTCCTAAATATGTAATACCCATGTTCGCAAATAAATGATTACGAATTATGAATGGCAATAAGCTTGTCTACTATTACGTGAGACCAAAGTAAAACTACTGAGATAGTCTGAGTGTAGTACACCTCTACCTACCTCTTCGAGATATAATTGTGATGACAATAATATGTATATATGATAAAATTATCAAAAATAATTCAGGCGTTAATAACGTACACATTTCGCTAGTCATTTTGTTTTTCATAACTGTAAAACAAGATCCAATAAAGTTAATGTGTCTTCATGTTAAATACAGTCATAACTAAAAGATATTAACACTCGGTTGCACAAAAGTTCTATTTAAAGCTCAATTAATTAAAGGACCATTAATGATAATGATCTCATTAATTTTTAGACGTTGCACGAAGCTACTTTAGCAAAATTTTAGGAGCCTTTAGTTAATGGAGACATTAACGCGATGTTGCTATTATCCGCCCATTTGAATGAATGAATCTGAATGATTTAAAAGAAAAAACGTAAACTCGTTGGATCTTTGACATCTGATATTTGTCATCGTTTGATTTAATGGCAGTCCGCATTTTGTAACATATTTCTATTGGCAAAATTGTACTAACTTCTCCACAAAAGCTACAAATCAAGAGAATTTGAATATTCGTTTCCTTTTAAGTCTTTTATAAAAATGTCCGAAGTTCATTGTTATGTACACAGGACGCAATTCAGCAAGTTTCCGACTCACCTAAAATTTAATTAAGATACAAATAATTATTATTTACCATTTCTTAGCATAGGTACAAAATATAACTAACTATAGTGGAACACAAATTTACCCTTTGAACGATTCTGCAAACTGTGGATTTATGTACATTGATAAGATCCCCTAAAACTTGTTGAAAAGTTCCTGTGGCGAAGAATCTTAAGCATATCAGCAACTGGCTTATGCCGTCAATTGCTTTATTTCTCCGAGTCATCGGCTCCAAGTTAAGAATTTCAGCTATCTGAAGTGCTGTATGCTTTGAAACTCTAAACCGCACTCTAAAATCTTCACCATGGTATTTTTCCAAAAAAATTACTCTGTCCGGAATATCGCGTCGAACTCTTTGATCGGAAATGTCGTCAACATCAGACAATGACGATAAACTGGAGAGAGACTTCACTCAAAATTTCTAAATTTGTCTTCAATATTATTTGTATTTTCGGGTTTAATGGACCATTCATGACATATTAAAATTTGAAGCTACTAACGTCAAATTAAAGGACCTTTAGGGACTAATGTAGTTTTGTGCAACACTAAAATGGCGATAATCCAATTTAATGGGCGATTTGGCGTTTCTTTAATTAAAACTTAAAAAAGGCCTAAAGGAGCATTAAAAATAATCTAATATTGTTTTGTGCAACACTTTATTGTTCCATTAGAGTTTAAAGCCATCTTTAAGATTTAAATGGTGTTTCTGCAACCGAGTGTAAATATTTTAATTAATCACTTTCAACGCCTGAAAGACATTAAGTAGGTCTGTACAAGCAGTGTGAGCAAAAAATTTTTACACCTACATAATTTTTTACCACTAAATAAATAGGCACTGTTGCAATTTATATCTATTGTAGGTTCTTATTTTTATGTGAAAATTAAATAACTTCTATACTATCTCGTCTTTGCGGTAGATACAATTGTATTATGAAAGTTATACCTATTACTAGTGGTATAATTTTTCTTTTTTGCCTTGAACCTTTACTACTTGCGAGATAATCTGCTAAACGCTAATGCTATTCTTTAGACTTGGCATGGCTACCGATTTCCAATTATCAACTTATCATAATTATAATAATAACCTTTGATTGGTAGGTACTCTGTTAAGTTAGAACTCGGAGACTATCTCTTTTTTCAATTAGGAGATTCCTAGAAAATGGTAACAATAGCACTTCTAACAAAATTACAAATGTGTTCACTGCGTGTGTTGTGTACCCATGACTGAATTGGCTTAAATTCTTATGAAAATTCCAATATATCATATAGTACGGGAGACGTAGAAGAACGACCTTCACCCGTCTGGTAACCGAATGCGACTCGTTACTGAACGAATGTTATGCATTGGTTAACATGCCTATGGTAACATGCCTATGGTAACTTGCCTATCGAAAAGTGTTCATAGTGTTCATTCTATTTTTAATTGAATTAATTTTTCTTTCGTAAATTTTACCACACAGAATGTGCCAACGTAGGCTAACTACCTATTTCTGTTCATACTTGGCAAGTAGATGAACAGGTAAGTCAAGATAGGTACCTAAAGCGATCTGATAACTAATCCAGATTGATATCATAATAAAGGTTATTTAATTACAAAACCAATCGTTAAAAGCCAAACCTTAAAAGTATAAAACAATATAAAAAAAACAGCCTTCACCACTTTTTGATGGGCAGGTAATCATATTCATGTTTGTTGATGAGTGGTATTTGATAATAAGTGTGTCCCATTTGGTTACCAGATGAGTGAAAGTCAATGTAGGGCTCCTAACCTAATACCTATTTTATTTTTATTTTATTTTCTAGATGTCGTCGATAAAATGGATAGTGTGCGCATTCGTCATTGTTTGTATGAGTCAGAGACTAGCACAAGCTGCCCCTGCGCCGCAGGAAAAGGAAGAAAATCCTCCAATGCCAGTATGTATTCAAATAATTTGAAATAGGTTTCCTCAATATATACGAAACATGGGCAGGGAATTTCAAGTTACTATTTACCTACTATAAATTCCCATAATTCTCATATACTTCAATAATTTTCTAAAAAGCCCAGCTAAATATACCTAGATGTTGTAATTCTTTATTCAATCATTGCAAATATGGGTATTGTTCCGCCCAATTCCATAGCCGTAAATATAGTAGTAGGTACGCCATAAAATAAATAACCAAGACCATCGTCGTTAAAAAGTCATAAAAGTTTTTCCCCAAGTGGAGAGAGAACTGGGGAAATGGACAAAATCGTCCGTCCGGCTGCCGGCGTCCCCGTTGGAAATAATAATAATCGTCGTTAAAAACATGCGTCATGTTTTTATGTAATTATATTGTATGTTTTTATGAATTATATTGTAATTATGACAACAATTCATATAAAATTTTATTGACGTAGGTATCTAAACATAGGCATCATAATTTTATCGCACATCAATCAATAAAGAATCTTTTAATTACCGTATGTTCTTTTATGGCTTATTTATAACACCAATTAAATCTAAACAGTTGTAGCTAATCGATCAAAAATATATCTTATGATGTGTTTTATTAATTACTCAAAACTAATAAAATACTTAATATATTTTATGTATATAGGTATTACAATATTTACAAAAGAATGATGAGGGTTACATAAAGATTAGTTTCATATTAATATTGAAGTTTATAACACGGTATTAAATACATAAAAAAGTGGTTTGCCAGTCTGGAGTATCATAATACCACAGAAAAACTATTAAATAACAGTACTAAGTAAATTAAAAGTTCATCAAAATTATGCACTAGGTTGTGCCCACGGGTCCTCCCGTGTAATAAGGTTGCTCGAACCCACAAAGACTCCAACTCAGGAAAGTGGTTAAAAAGTAGCTTTTTTTACCCAAACTCAAAATATATCGGTATCAAGTATCCTTGCATTATTTATTTTACATTTTTATTTCAATTCATTAACAATAAGAATTACAATATACATAATTATATACTAAAAATATTTACATTACAAAATATTTTTGTTGCCATGGATACTTATTCTTAGGCCAGAAAAAAAACAAGCCTGAGAAGCATCGATTAACATTTCAATTTTAATCAAAGCTTTGTGCGCGAATTCGACTCGCACTTGGCCGGTTTTTATAAATATGTAAAAGGTATAATTAATAGGTACCAAGTACGTACTGCCTGTGTTATGGGCACTCTGCCTAAGTCTCCCTGCCTTACTTATTTATTTTAGTGTATTAGTTTTAGATAGTATAGTTTGTAGTTTGTTTAGGATTATTTTTAATTTAATTTTCCTGTTCCTTGTATATATTTAAGTAATATAGTATATAGTTCTTGTAAATATTCTGAAATAAATTACAATTGACAAATGAAAAAAAAAAAGTACATACTCATTATAAAGCTGAAAGAATTGGGTTGATCACTAATCTTAGAAACTATGGGATTTATTTGAAAACATATTTTTATGTTTCATTCATCGAGAAAATATCACAAGATGCTGTAAAATTTAATTATTAAAAACGCGGATGAGACTCCGCGCACTGTTCATTATATAGATAGATACTCGTATGTAGAAACTGACACTTATTTACAATAAGAATAACAAAATTACAATATTTACATAATAATTATGTACTAAACAAGTTTACACTAAAATTATATTTTAAAAAATCCTCCGTGTCATTGACGACTGGGAAGGTTCCCAGAATGCCAGATGGTCAGAAAATATCCAGTGTCTGAGAAGCATCGATTAAGCGTTTAGCAATGTCAATGTAGAAACTTTATATATTTGAATAACATACAGCCAATACATAAATATAATACAAACTGTTAAATAAACGATTAAAACATAATGAACCTATTTATAATAGTTAACTGCGTTTACCAGATAGTTGTTTTTAACTAAAAGTTGTCTACCTTAGCATATAAGAGACGCTACAAGGATGCGCGTTGGCAATAATTTAAACAAAACGTGAATACCTCTGACCTATGGCATTATTGCATGGCATATTAAGTTACAACATATTCTAGGTAACAATAAAACATAAATATAATTTAGTTATACTGTGTAGGTACTCGTGAATGAACACAATTATTTTCAATTTAAACCTATTGTATGATTGGTGCATGTTCTTAGCCCGGTGACAACCCATACTTCAACCCCATTCCAAACTGCACCCATAATTCAAAACTGCATAAATATTTAACCAGTAGTTTTGGAGAAAAATGGAAACATTAAATATCACAAGCAATGTTTGCTGCAGCGCTCCCCAGTGAATTTTCACCGTAAAACTTATCTAAGAACATGAATCAATCAAACCCGAACCCATAACTAAAAACTGCATCAAAGTCGGACTAGTAGTTTTGGAGAAAAATGACAACATTGATTTGCACAAACATCCTCTCAACCCAAACACATTATACCGTCGTGAGTAAATACACAACGGGAATATTAGACTTAGTTAGATCTTTTTACTTATTCTTTAGTACTTCCCGTCGTTTGTAAAAGATTTGTATAATTTATTCTTACCATATTAATTGTAAACAATTAAAACGCAACGCAGGCTGGATGACTCATCTTCATTAATCAAATAACTTACAGATAATATATTATTGTTGAAGGACTTCAAGTAATAATGTCTACATTGTTTTAACGAGTACTAAATCTTTTTTACAGTTAATACCTACCTGAGAAAATATGCCAGAGTCTAAGACTCTGAAGTATGTTAGACAACATTTAAAATTATGACGGAGCGCAAAACAATGTTATAATTGAACGGTTTATAAGATTCACTATTAAGATGTACCCTACCATTCATATCTGTACCCATATTTTATTAAATGTCCGCCGTAACGTCAATTACCGTGTGTCCAGGGTACACCCTTGTAAGAACAACCCCAGGGCGCCGGCGGACTTTGGACAACTCAATTTCCTCCAAATTTATAAATTGTTCTGATTTAAAATATTCCTGTCCCAAACGGCAAACTAATTCAAGTTGACCTAACCACAGGTATAATAGCTACTCTATGTACACTATAACTAATTATGAACTATAAAGAGGAAAGATTTGAATTTCTGAATGATTGGAAAGTGTTGAGTTTCCGTAGGTTTGTAAAGAATAAACTTAAAAACTACCTACTACATTACATCGATCTCAAAAATTAGTTCATCATTCCATGGCAACGCTACATTATTACAGACCATAGGTTTAATAAAGTATTGTCCTTTTCCAACGAAGTATACTAACACGTCCGTACACTATCGGGTGCATCTTATCAACATTAAGGTTACCATGTGAATATCACAGCGTAAACTCGACTAATTGGACGCAATTACAGTTAACCGCCTTTGTGAACGTTCTACAGCTTATCTTGATTCGCTCAACAAAGACTTATTGTATTTCTGCAAACCTCCAATCAAAAACTATATTCTAAAATGTATATTTTTTAGTTTTCTTAATTGTATCTGTTACATGAATTATTCCGTAAATATTTCAATAGTGTTTCACGAACACAGTGATCTGGCGAAACGAATATCGTGAACTTGATTATTAACTTCGCCGGGCCATCATCGTTTAATAATGTGGAAATCACAATTAGCAATTAATTGTTCGCAAACTTTGACGCAATATGTTTTGTCCAATTATACATTTAACTAACGAAGTATTTAGTGATGATCATCTTAAAAATTACGCTAAAAAATTCAAACCATTTGCAAAATTAAATAATTTATAGAATTTTGATCTAAAGCAGAGTTATGTTTGTTTATTTTGAGTTAATTGCCATTTTCAACCGACTTCCAAAAAGGAGGAGATTCTAAATTCGACTGTGCTTTTTTTATAATTTTTTTTTATCTTCGTTACCTCCGGACTGGGTGAACCGATTTTGAGTTTTTTTTAAATGAAAGCTACTACTTCTGCAGTGGCATTTCAATTGGCTCCCATTCCGACAGTTACTTGGTCCCATTTCGGTAATTTGAAGTCGGTTGTTGTGTCAAGTTTTGACGTGTACTTACCTATTTTATCTTGATGTAATTTTGTTGATTAGTTAGATTTTTATTTACAGTAAAATTTGCTGGAATCCGTGTAACCAAGTAATCTGTGATTTATGTATGTTTAATATAGTTATATACACACTATACTAGAATCTCACTATGACTGTGTTACTAACTAGTCAAGACATACTATGATACGAGTATATTTCATAAAGTATTCCTACAATTATTGTAACTTACTAATTAAACACTCTTTCTTTTTTTTTTTTTCTACCATTTATACCCAAACCCATCTCGTTCCAGTTGGTAACAACTGAATAGTTGAATGGCAATCTAATGTATTAAATTTTTAGTAGTCATAGCCTAATATAATTGTCATTTGATTACATCATTTATTTTACAGTATGAATACAAATACGATGTAGAAGACCAAGAGAAGGCGCTCTTCTTTGGTGCCAACGAATCTGGAGACGCCCAAGGTAAAGTAATCGGAGGTTACCGAGTCCTACTCCCAGACGGTCGCCTAATGACAGTAGAATACACCGTCGAAGGAGACAGCGGATTCGTACCCAAGATCACCTTTGAAAATAACGCTAATCCTTTCGGAAAGAGCAATAAGTAATCTAGTCTTCATAACTGGACCCCAAATAATTCGCATGGTAACTTGAACATTGATTTGTGAATTTCATGCCGTTATTTCTTGAATTTGTAATGTGTTATACGGGTCAAGATATACATATACATAGCATATATATTTGTATAATAGCAGGGTATCGCATGTTATTAATCGTTTATTGCATGTTCATGTTATTCATAAATCGAAATAAAAACTACTTATTTTCAAATAATTTTTTATGAAAATTTCTTCCTTCGTATTGACTGCCAATCACATTTTTACTAAGTATATTACAAGATGTGGATTTTAAGTTTTAATCTAAGAATTGTACCGATCATATATCTTATTTATACGAATAAAGAGTTACCTATAACTGTGATGAACGGTTAAATTACAAGCCAGGCCATTAATGTAGTAAAATCTGTAATTAGATTTTAATATTTCTGTAATATTAATTGTGTACCTACTTTATATTATATCGTGTAAATGTTTATAATAATTAAATACTTTTGTAGTAAAAAGTGAATAAGCGTATCTTCATTTTCCTTATCCCTTATAAGAATACTCTAACCTACTAAATTTAAAACTAGTATTAGGTCTTTACCTATGAAATTGCCGTTTTATATGAAAAAAAATTAAACGAATTTTTTCATGTATTTTTTATTTGTATTAATCGAAGTAAGCACCCATACAATCAATTCATCTTTGCCAACGCAGCGGCAGTTTATTGATGCCCTTAAAGAAATCAGCTGGACGGGAGGCAACAAATTCTTCAAATGCCTATTATAATTGGAACTCTACGAGTATATAGAACTTTGGAAATATTTCCAGAGTTCCAATTATATTAGTTGTAACTACATGTGTAGTTTGTAGTCTAAAGAAGAGAACAATTCTTTGGATTCGATTCGAGAATTAGTGAATACCTTTGAAAATGCCATAGAGCAGAACCGGTCAGATCTCAATACCAATAAAGAATTTGTGGAATATCTAAACAAGTGAGTTATTTCATAATGTATTAGAATAATTCGTCTTCCAACCCAATTCTTGGTTATGCTACTTCTATGATTATAATAGAATAGAGTAATTAAAAAAGCAGAAATGTAGTTAACATTGAACTTAAATAGTAGTAGGTAATACAATAACCGTTACTCACGAAACCGTAAGTTATCAGAAATAACATCTTAATAAGTAGGTATTATTAAAATCTTAGCTTAAAGTTATGCAATAAAAACTCTAGTTCAAAGATTATAATATGAGAAACAGTTTTTTATAAGGATGCGGTAGTGTTAACGACGTAATGACGAATTTACCATTTAACGTTAAAAACAAGTTTAAGCGTAATATGTGAAAATGAATGAATATCTTTGTGTGATTTATAACATTATCTATCAAGAGCCTTTGACTGACAGACATACCTCACGTTATAAAGGCTGGAAATTTCTCAGAGCATGTTCCTAACACAGGTGAGAACGGTCAGTAAGTATGAAGTGTCGGTTGTGGTTACTTCCGGAGACATCAGGTAGCAAATGTGGATAAAATGGTACCTTACTTAACTCATTTTATAAAGGTTCAGTTTTTGATATTTTCTTCGGAATAACAATAGAAACCAAGTCACCAAATCCCAGACCCCTGGCACTGTTGCAACCCCTTGCCAGACTCCAATAGCCTTGGGAGTGCCAGTCACGAGTCGTGATTTAAAAGCTGAAAATTTCTCAGAGCATATATGCTCAACACAGGTAAAAACGATCAGTGAGTATGGAGTACTCTCACTACAGTGAGGTATGTCTGTCAGTCATGGGCTGTAAGTCTATTAAATGTTGTGACCCTGTCAAGTAATAAATTATTTGTAAAAGTTGCTCAGTGTTGGTACTACAGATAATCACTACATATTATAAAACGATCGAAAAGATCTTTAAAACTACGCAACGGATTTTGATGCGGTTTTCACCAATGTGCGTTTTCACATTACACGATATCGTGACGATATTGCGTAATGTGAATTTAAATTCTTACCTTAAAGTTACTGCTGCTGCATAATTATACAAAGAAATAAATGTGATTTGTACTATATTTTAATTTTTTTTGCTTAACTATATTACCCATATTCATATAAATAAACACGTCAAACTTCGACGTGTGTAAGCTAATTGCTAAATGAAATTATGATTAAAGTAAGTTAGAAATAAAAAAGGGACTATTAGGGAAGGGACACTGCGAAGTGGACATTCTGCGAAAGAGACATTCTGAGAAAAGGACATTTTGCGAAAGAGACATTCTTCGAAAGAGACCTTTTGCGACCAGTGGAGATTTTGAGAAGTGGACATTCTGCGTCTGAGCCATCGTGCAATGTGAAAACGCCCATCGGATAGAGTGGTTTTCGAGGAAGGTTTTTATGTATATAATTTTGAAAACTTCTCAGAGTATGCAACAGAGGTAAGAAAGATCAGTGACTACCTATGGAGTTGGGATTGTGGTTACTGTTTTTCCAAATGCGATATATAGCTTTATGTTGCTAAGTATATCATGCTGTATACCCAGCCCTTTAAAATGTCTCTCTATACATGATAAGCCCAAGAACAACGAGGGTGAAAGTCTGTCAAGCCGAAGGCTAGGATTTACAACTTGTTGTTATTTATAACCAACTTAATAAAGAGGTTTCTCAATTCGACCGTATATATTTTTTTATATGTTTGTTCGCGGATAACTTCGTCGTTTATGAACAGATTTTAATACTTTTTTGTTGGAAAAGAGATATTTCCAAGAGTGTGCCATTTGTATTGAAGTTTGTGTTTTGATAATAAGTGGTTTGATTAATTTGTATTGAAGAGAACTTTACATATCCCAAATTGCTTTTTAGTTTACGGTTGCAGTCGGACTTTTATTTTGTTTAATATTATTTAGATTGAAAACAGGTGGTTCTAACTTAAAATAAAGTAATTAATTTCAATATTGAGATGTAAAGTGGAATATCCCTGAAAGAATAAGAATAATAAGAATGTGTATTTGGAGTCTGAAACCGTTCTCGTATTGACCGTCCATAAAGACGATTGAACTGATGAAATGTGGTAGGTAAGTATACACAGTCAGTTCGCGTTCATCCCAAAATTTTATTACCGCGCATATATTGACTAATCAAAGAACGGTATGCTCGAAATACATACACACGGCCGTTCTCTAGTCAGTTTGAAACCTGTAAATAAAATAGCCATCCAGCTGTAAGTAATAGGACTGACCTTGTCAGCGTATCGAGTCATGATAACTGCGGTCGCGTCAGTGTCGAACTGCGGTCGACCGGCGCGTCCCACCATCTGAAGTACTGTACTGATGCTGTACTCCTGTTATCAATAACCAATCGATACATATAAACTTGCTAATATGATTTGTACGGAATTCAACCTAGATGATATAAATTACTGTGGAAAAGTGGAACTTCAACTTAGAAGCAAACTAACCCATCCCTCCTAACCTTTTGACTGCCTCGGTGGCTCAGTGGTATGAGTATGCGACTGTCGCCCCTAAGGTCCCAGGTTCGATTCCGGGTCGATTCAAATTATTTGTGTGATCCACAAATGTTTGTTTCGGAGTTTGGGTATTTTCTATGTATAATATGTATGTATTTAGAAATATATAAGTATGTTTATCAGTCGTCTCGATCCCATAACACGAGCTTATATTAGCTTAATTTGGGCTAGATGAAGTTGTGTGAGAATGTCCAAAAAATATTTATATTTATTTATAATACATACAAATATCATACACAAATGTGTATAAAAAAGAAGGAAGACCTTACCTACTAGTTCGGAAGTGTTCCCAAACTCGTCTATATCTATGTCTCTATGTCCTTAGTTATGACAGTGACACAGAGTAGGAAAAACAGAACAGAGTTTCAGCTAAGAACAAACGTCGAAATCGATGGCACCACTACCGTACAAGCGGGGCATTATGTGCTTGTCCACTGGTCGCATGTTGTCCCGTACCTACGCCCGCCGTACGAGCTCTGGTTATGATATCGCACACTTACATGAATTTCTTCTATCCTACCCAAGTAGGAACCATAACAATTTTAGCTACCTCCGGGCGCCACTGGAAACGGGCGCCACTGGAAATTCCCTGTGTGCTCACCAGAGCCGCTCAGCAATGGACGAAGGAGCAAAAAAAAGCTACGTAAATAACCAGTTTGTGCTGCCATAAAATCAATTAAAGATAAAAGAGTCTTACCTGAAAAGCTCCATTAATATATTGTTGTGTATTTTTTATTATCACTAGATGAGCTGGCAAGTTCACACCCATTGCTGAAATAATTTCAAACATCTATACGTGTCCCAAAATTCAACGATAAGCCGAGACTGGTCGATGACTGTCACGGGAAAATTAAAAAAAAAACAACTCATTTCTTTTTAAAGTTACATAAATTTTCAGAAAAATTATGGTAATGATACCCTACACTATATGATTTGGTGCTGTTGCCACAAATGGAACATATCACCACAATTTTTGATGTATGAGATACCTAAGTAACATAGCTATCAATTACAGTTCCAAATAAGTCAATTACATTTGTAGGTTTTAATAAAAAGATAAAATAAATAGATAGCAATTTTCCTTAAAATTTTAAAATATTTTTTCTTTTGATCAATTTTGAATTGCTACCGTTTAAAAAAATGTATTAAAGTACCATGGCATGTTTTTTTCCTTTAAAATAACATTTATTTACAATAAGAATTACAATACAACTTAATTACATATTAAAAATATTTACATTACAAAATATCATTTAAAAAATCCTCCGCGTCATTGCCGACTGGGAAGGTTCCCAGAATGCTGGCTGTGTTGCCACGTTGGATGGCGATATTGTTGATATTATACATATATAAATACAAAGTGGTCTCATCTGCAAGTGGTGCACCTGCTAATTACGGACGCGGCTCTGGTAACCATATCAGCTCAGTTATCGGCAATAGGCTTAACCCCTTACTACGTAAGGAGAACAATATTATATAGGCTAAACTTGGTTGCAAAGGAGCCCTCACCTACACGCAGTATACTTGCTAACAAACAGACGATTCCCCGAAAACAGCAATAGGCTGCCACCTATTATGGGGGGTAAACGAAGTGACTGCGAAACGTGGGCGTAATAAGCGCCTCTGTCTACCCATTCCCATGGGATAAAGACGTGATTTGTGTCTGTCTGTCTGAAAGTTGGCCAAATAATGTGCGTCAGCCTACCCGTTTAAGGAAAGATGCCCGATTGAATGTATAATTAATACTAGTGGTCGCCCGCGACTTCGTCCGCGTGGTAATTTGGATTTTTTCCCGTTCCCGTCGCGCCGCGTCATATTTTGAACAATTCACTCAATATCTTTATAAATTGTAGCCTATGTGTTATTCTGATGTATAAGCTATATTATTGTAAAGTTTCATTAAAATCCATTCAGTAGTTTTTACGTGCAAGAGTAACAAACATCCATCCATCCACACATACATACTTACATACTCACAAACTTTCGCGTTTATAATATTAGTAGGATGAAAACGTGACTAAATCGTGATAGTATCGAAGATTATGAGGACTAAGTCAACCTGTGACGGTTTATGCCATCCAATTCAACCGATTAATAGCCGCTAATTTTTAATTTGTACGAAGCTTATTATATAGTCGGAAGTTTATAACGAGACAGAGACAGGGGGCAGACGCAACATTAGAGTTTTAATGATTTGCGATTAATTCTAAGTCATACTATGCCAAAAAAATTGCATAAAAACTCTTTAAAAAATATTAATTTATAAGCAGCAGTAGTTCAAGCAGTAGTTTTCAATTAAAAAGAATTTAAAATCGGTTCACCCTATCGAAAGACATGAGGTAACAAACTTTTAAAAAATACAGTTGAATGAGAACCTTCCCATTTTTTAAGTCGATTAAAAAGGTACAATAGGTATATACAAACCTAATGTAGTTGTAGTAATTAGAATTGGAAGGTCTCTGTTTCTAAAAGCACGCTCTATGTTATGTCTCTCTTCGTAGAGAAGGCCAGCATGGTGACACCCTACCCCGTTCATTACTAATGTCTGCCAAACCAACATATTAGTTTTAACTATAGCTGTACTAAGTAGGTACATAATTATTAAATCTATAACATACAACATTATGGAATATTATATAACGCTCTAGAATCCACTATGGAGTTCAGGCCATCCTCAACTACTATAGGTAAGTGCAGTTGCTGAAACACAGACGAAGCTCCTGCATTATTTCCAAAACTCCAATAACCATAGCGGTCGGAAGAGTTGGTCAATAACCAATAATAACGCAGGAAATTTCCAAAAATGTGTTTTTTGGCTCACGTGATCGACATTTTCTGCGATACTTCACGAAGACGTCGACGCTTGAGCTGAAACCAGTCAACCCGTGACCACGGATCTTGAAACAGGGTCGAAAAGTCGGGTAATAAAGAGGTATGTACATCTCAATAATCGCGTAAAACATCTATTTGTCTTAAGTTTATAATTTAATACGATATCATTGGTTATTGACAAACTCTTCCGATGGCATGCTCATAGGACTGGAAACGACTATTACCTCGTCCTCTAGGACCTACGAAGTTAATGACGAAATGTGGGTATGGAACAAGCCTCCATCTTCATAGTCACAACTTCTCTATGGAGAAAAAGTCGCGACTTTGTGTGTGAAGTCGCACAAATAATAAATTATGAAGTTTATGGGTATTTTGAATTTTAATATTCTTGACACAGCTGTATGTATGGAAACATCCCTACATCCTCAGGTAGTAAATGCTAGCTAGTTCAATATCTCAACTTCTAGAAGTACCTAATAACTAGGTATGCAATGCATGCTACTAATTGCAAATGTTGAGCGGTGCAAATTTTCTTATTTTTTTTTTATGCTCTATTTTCATGATTTCAGAGATTTGCACTCCCGGGTATGATGTCGACCAGCATGCCAAATCTGGTCAAAATCGGTCGAGCCGTTTCGGAGGAGTTGGCACACAAACGATTTACACTTGTCGTCTAAGATAGCTTCGCTTCGCTCCGCTCAGTAATTAAAATTTTAGTGCGTTAGTCATAGGTACAGTGGGCCAAGAAAATGGGTTACCAGTTTTGATTTTAGTTTCCCATTAACAAAAATTACAACAAGGTTCATACTAAAAATATATCAATGAAAGAAATGACTAAAACTCGTCGTAATTTTGGTTCACTGCGTAAGAGGAAATATGTACGTAATCCTGTGTGTGTTAATGTGTAAGTTATGAAAGTGAATCTCCTAGAATGAATGACAAAGTTAAATGTTTAAATAACATCGGACACAATATCTTTATTAAGCGTCACCAATTTACCTGTATTTTTTTGGTCTTAATTGTCGAAGCTAATGCAATTAATTTGTCTTTTTGTTCCGCATTAAAGTTAATTGTGAGCTCCCGTGACAAAGTTTCTGCAGTCATTAATACGCTTTTGCGTGTATTGCAGAAAATCTGTAAAATCACAGTAAGAAGATGTAGGTACTTACATACTCGTAATATTTATCTACATATTATAAAACAAAGTCCTCCGCCGCGTCTGTTCGCTATATAGGTAGGTACTCAAAAACTACTGCACCGATTTGCATGCTGCTTTCACTAATGGATAGAGTGGTTCTTGAGAAAGATTTCGATATATAATTTATAATTTGTCACGGGCGAAGTCATGTTTAAATCTTAAATATATGCGTATATCAATGCCTAAATAAAATGGGTAGGTACTAATATAGAAAGACTATAAAATGTTATAGTAAAGTTATTAATAGGAAGTCCTACCAAAGTTGGTTTTCCAGAATGGTACTTTTGTATGATTGGCCAAAGCTTGTAATTGAGTATGATATCAAATTTGAATATACTCGTACCCTCAGGACAAGGGAAGCCTTCTACTATTTTTTTTAACTTTACTGGGCGGCATTCGTCACCAAACCTGAAATTTTTTAGGTAACTTACTAATTTTACATAATGAAAATATTTATTTAAAAAAACACTACACCGGGCAGATAAGAAAATCATTAAAACCATGGATTAGATACGCATGGGTTCCCTGTGAACTACTCTCCTGGTTCACAGTGTGCCTGCGGTTGTACAAAATGAACTAAACGTCTTACTTTAAAAATATATATAATTATTCTCTTTTTAAAGAGTTAGTTGAAATTGTAATGTTTCTAATTACGTATCTACTAACGTCTAATGGAACAGTTCTTTAATACAGTCAGCTATGAAGGTTCGAAATTTTACTGGTTCATTGTTAGCCGTTTCATCTTACTAATTTGGTCAAGGGACCGATTTTTTTTGCAAATCTTTTGGAAGAAGGCCTTATCTGATTGTCTTATGCCCGTTTTCACCAACTGCACCTAACTAGGGTAATAAACCTTACCTAATTCCATTTTTACTATACCTACGTGAGATGCGTTTAGTAGGTATACTATAAGTGACCCCTAAGGGATTCGTATTAAGTAGTGGTTACCAAAACCGTAAGCACCGTAAGATTCCGCATTTATTTCTGATTACCTTTTTTGTCAATTTTTATTATTAAATCGATTATTCTTCATTAGTAACAAACATTTTAGCAAAACTAAATTTTTTTTTATGGAATAATATACCTACATATTTATCATCACAGTAAGTGCCTACTTAATATGACTTCTCTCCCCTATGACCCTGACCCTGGCGGGACTGGTTCCGAATTCGCCCATTGTCAATATCGGAATACCTTGACGCCTCAAGCATGGGATACTAAGATGTCCTCTCGTAGTCAAAAACCAAAGGCGGGCATTATTCACTTACTTATGAAACACAGCCGGTTTGCTAGTAGTACCTAACCAGGCGGCAACATCCTCAGGATTGCTAACAGTCGCTGATACAGCCACGAAACGAATGCTCGGTGCTGTTTTATGAGTCATAGCACTTCCTTGTATTTGGTTCTGTAGCTTTTCTATTCGATGTACAGATTGTGCTGAACTCTATTTTTAAAATATTAAGAAATTAATAAATCACAAAAATTTATGTTAATTGCAGACTCGAACCCACGGCCTTTCCCTAACAAGTGGTATGCTCTGACCACTGAGCTACGATGACCAATACCGACATCAACCAATCTTTGCTTAATAAGTAAAAGTTAAAGTTGGCATATTGAAGTAACTATAATAATTACACAGTCATACACAAATCTGGTCTTTATTCTTGAAGGGGTAGACAGAGACACTAACTACGCCCACTTTTCGTCAGTCATTTTGTTAACCCTCACGTAATAGGTGGCGAGTCTTTTGCTGTTTCCGGGGACTGGGTATATCTGACAGAGCCTTGTCCGTTTGTAAGTAGGATAGGATGACTTAGGTTTTGGAGATGTTGGTAAGGCTCCTTAGCACCGTACACCTCTATAACACACCATCATAATAATATAACGAATCTAACTGTATAGAATTCGGGTCAAGTGACTTTAGTAATAAGCGAATGCTGTCTCTGAGCAACTCTATAATCTCATTAATATTACCAACGGGAAAGCCAAATCGACTGAATGTATTTTAATGAAACTCTGCACAATATTCACATTTCATGGATTACTCACCTATTACGTATTGATTACCTACCTACTTTTTGTATTGGGAATTGGGAACAATATATCTATTCCATGCGAGTCGTTAGTTTCAGTTAGTTACTTTCCTGGCACCAATATTCCAACTACTTACTCAAGATCAAAATCGTTATAAAAGGCAGTTTTCCAACAAGAAGAACGAACTCAACTCTTTCTCTAGTTTCTTGTCTATTCCCCGTACTGGTACGGGGAAGAAGAATAGACAAGAACAATAAGAAGAGTACCCAGGTAGGTACACTTCTTATTTTAAAGACGAAAGATTTGATTGTTTGTTTGTATTGAATGGGCTTTATTATTTTTCATCACTTCTATTCAAAAAGTGGCGTTTTGTTCCTACATAAGAGTGCGCCTAGAGTAGCTCTTTTTTTTGTTCAGAAACTTTGTAGCGGGCAATAGTGAGATTTGAAGTTGGAACATGAATCTTACCTACATAGTAATCCAACCAAAAAAAAATGCGCGCTCTTTTTGCATCTTTAGTACATTTCTTTTTTTTCATAGAAGGTGATGAAAAGTAATATTTAAGACTCGAGATTAATTAATAATTTTTTTTCAGGCGTCGTAGTTTGAATCCCTAGCTACGCTTACCATTCTACATTAGAAACCCACGCTACACTCGGGATTCTACTCTAGAATCCTTCGCTTCGCTCTGGATTCAAAATAGCGCCTTCGACAACATAGGACATCATATTGCTTTCTTGTCATGAAAACTACTATTCACTAATATTTAGCTAGATTATCCCCGAGTGATATGGGCTACTTTTTATCCCGGTAATGTGTTCCCGTGGGAATCGGTAACGAGAAAACTATATCACCAGCAAGTTTTGAACCTACTTCGATGGTCTTCATCCTACTAACAACAGCTTCAAGCACGGGACCTCTGGTCTGATCGTTCAATATATGAACTTCATCTATAAGGAACAACTTGATCACTTCCACTAAACTTCTGTGGTCGCGCCAACGACGCGTCAACATGTCCCATTTTTCTGGTGTCGTTATTATAATCCTGTTTAAAATATACTTAGGTAGGTATGTGCTGCCATGACTAGTGATTGATATCGTATTCAAGTTAAAAAAAAAACACATCAATTATTAACACATAAACAGACTTCAAATGACCGAAACGGGTACAAATAACTGTCGGCATTGGACTAAATTGAAATGGGACCATTTGGGAAATAGTAGCTTTCAATTGAAATTTTCGAAATCGGTTCACCCGCCCAATCCAAAGATGATCATTCACCGAGCCTTTTCCCAACTCAGTTGGGGTCGGATTTCCAGTCTAACTGCTATTCGGCTGAACTTCGATATTTTCCGTGAAGCGACTGCCATCTGACCTCCACAACCCATGGGCGATATCGAAGTTCTGTAGTTAGACCGCGAGGATTTTTGATTTAGGGCTCCAACTACCCCTAACGACTGCCATAGATGTTAGTATGACAACCGGGACCGACGGTTTAACGTGCTCTCCGAGGCACGGAGGGGTCTAAATGTCTTAAGAAATGGTCACCCATCCTAAGACCAGCCTGAGTCGATGTTGCTTAACCTTTGCAATGTGTTAACATTGTCGGTTACCACTAGACCACGAGCCTCTCAATCCAAAGATATGAGATAAAAAATAAATAAAAACACAGTCGAATTGAGAACTCCTTTTTGGGAGTCAGTTGAAAATTTTTATGGCGGTAAATAAAGAAATTATTTTGTGATTATGTTACCTACATTACCTATTTCTATTCAAAGTTGTAACTATTATCTATATATTTAATACGACAATTTGTCTGTCTGTCCGTCGGTCGCGTTTTTCGATTTACATACATTTGCATGAAATATTAAAATATTCTTCTTTTTTTTTATATTTGAGGCGATACAAAGTTCGCTGGGATAACTAGTTCTATTAAACAGGGGATAATTTCAAAGGCCCACAAGACAATGTCTTACGGGCCAGTTTTTTTTATTTACTAGCTGTCCCGGCGAACTTCGTACCACCTTTTCAAACCTTCCCTGAACTTTTATTTCAAAACGAAAATCAGCCAAATTGGTCCAGCCGTTCTCGAGTTTTAGCGAGACAAAAAAAGAAAGATGAGATTTACCATGGATGTACCTAATGGTTTGGTGGTGATTGAATTTTACAAACAAAAATATCTAACTTGTATGGATGTAATTGATTAAAATCAACATCGGTATCGCCTGTTACTTCGATGCACATAAGTCCCAGCTTCGTAAACCGTGGATACCATTCCGTTAATCGTTCCGTACATAAGGCTTTTACAGGGGCCACTGTGTTAGAATAAAAACTAATTATTACTTTACGTAGACATTAAAATATCTACTAACAGTCAGTAGGAATGTTCGTTTGATGGTACTAGGTTCAGTTTGCATAAGTACTCATGAACTTTTCTGGTTCAAATTGAATATTTTTCATAGCTATTAGTATAGTGTTACTTTATTTACAATAAGAATTACAATATACATAATTATATACTAAAAATATTTACATTACAAAATATCATATTTAAAAAATCCTCCGCGTCATTGCCGACAGGGAAGGTTCCCAGAATGCTGGCTGTGTTGCCACGTTGGAGTGCGATAATTATTCTTTGGGTCAGAAAATAGCCAGCCTTCTGGTGAGAAGCAGCGATTAAGCGTTTAGCAATGTCTCTATACGCGGCGACGAGCACTCGGACCCCATGACCCCAGTGTCTCAACCCCAAACGGCTCAAATATGTAATCACCTGCTAGGTTAGCATATTAGGTAGTAATACATAGTATTACCTATGTAAGAGGATTAAGCAACATCGCAATACCTATTAAATACCTAATATAAGAAAATTTACAAAAAGAAAGCTTACTGTATATAATTTTGAAATCCTCAGTATATTTTTTGTCTTCTAATTCCATAAGTAATTGTACTATGGCCATTTCAAATACAACGGTTTTTCCGGAACCCGTGGGTGCACACACTACTATAGACTTATCTGAAAAAGAAATTCTACAAATTTTACAAAAGTTCTTACAATTTTAGATGGTAAATTTCAAAATGCTAACAAACCTGAATACAGGGCGTCATCTATAACCCTTGATTGTACAAGATTGAAGTAAGGATATGCAAATACGTCTCGGTATTTTTGATCTGCAATATAGAAAAGATTTTAGTACCTAGGTCAAAGAGAAAATACGTAGGTAGGTATAGGTAAAACTAGTAACCCTTAGCGCAAACAGCGCAAGTAATATTTTTTATTTTGTTACTTTTTGTCAAATTTCTAATCTTATCGCACCACTTGAGACCACGACCTTTCCAACGGTGTGCCACACTTGACTGTGCGACTCTTAGTTTAGGAGGAGAAGCGGCTTCACTGGCGTATTATATATATAGATGGCGGGCGTAAGCTGAGCTTTGAGTGATTACGAAAAGCAGAGCAAATAGGCTGTGTGTACCACACATGTGTGTGTAAAACAAGTCACATTGTACGTTCACGTACACGTACTCACACAAATACAAAGCATTTTTACCTATACCTACCTTACGCCTTTTTACCTATACCTAGAGGCGAAATAATCGCTTGCCTTCAAACATACTTACTTTGAACTAGTTTATTCTTGGACCCAATTATTATTTATACCTACCTAAGTTTTCCTAAATAATGAAAAATACGTATGACTGACAACCAAAGTAAACTTTAGGTAAGTTAGTGATATTTGCGTAAGTTAAGTGGACAAGACGAACACTAAACAAGCAGAATCGCCCGATTGTTGTTACTTTTCGGTATATAATTCATAATAATTCCCTAGACATTACGCGCAGGCATTTATTTTAACCCATTGAGTCGTACCGTCTAGTGCTCCAATCATTACACATTTTATATCAATAATTGCTAAGAGATTGTCTCGACATAATAGGTATCTAATGAATTCCAATGCCCATAATCATCCTCCCTTGCTTGCAGTACACCAGTTGACAGACGGATAAGGCTCTAGCAAAACCAGAAACGGCTTGCCGTTTCTGGTGAACCTATTGAGGTTCGCCCCTATTACGTGCGACCAAAGTAGCGGGCGATATGTGGGCGTAATGAACGCGTCTGGCTATCCCTTCAGGGATAAATACGTGTTTCGTGTTTGTGTAATCACTAATTAATGACAAGTTGGGTACGCAATCGGCGGCTGCCTCGGTGGCGCAGTGCTGACTGCCGTTCCTGAGGTCCCAGGATCGATTCCGAGTCGAATTAAACATTTGTGTAATCCACAAATGATGTTTGTTGCGGAGTTTGAGTGTTTTCTATGTATGTATATAGGAATTTAATATATAACTATGTTTACCAGTCGTCAAGATCCATAATCCGTCAAGAGCTTAAAATAATAATTTATGAAAACGATGTTGTTCTTACCAATTTCTAGAATGCTGCGGAACTGACCGCGTTGCCCGGTCCCTTTACATGGTCGGGCTATCGTGGTTTGTATAGCAGGCACCAAATATATAGGATCACTACCATTCGACGATGGTAAAGATATTGGCTGTGAGTTACCTATTATGTCATCATCTAAAACGTCTGTGAAATTTGCTCTGGAATTGGATTGAAAGCCAAGTCAATTTGTTGGTAATGTAGGATGTAGGCTGCTACACATCAATGTATGCCCATAATAAGAACTACCTACGCTTAAAATGTACCAAAACTCACAGTGAAAAATCCATTTAGTTCTTTTTCAATTACTAAATCTTTTCTGCAAATGCAGATTTCTCAAAATGTATTTGTAAACATAAAAAATAAAAAACTATTTTTTTATTCATTTCACGCAAGCATCCCGCCAAATTACAATTTTTTTTTTTTTTTACAATTTTGAACAACAAGGATAAGCCTTTAAGGGATTAATACACGGTTGCAAACGCGATTGGAGGGCCAACGTTGGCGCAGATTCCTTAATGAAAACGACAAGTGACGGCCAACGCTCGCCTGTAACGCCAATTTCTAGATCCACAAGGTGTTAGGCCAATACGCGTTGGGCTAACGTATGAAGGTAGCCTTACCAGAAAAACATTACGGGTAGTGCAATTTAGTAGAAATCGTCACGTTACACTTCTCAGTGGTTCCCAACCGGGGTGGTCCACAAAAGCCAAAATTTGGTCCGCTTTTTTTTTGTTTGTTTTTTTTTTTAATTTAGCGTCGAAGTCGTTAGTTAAACGAAAAGTAACCCATACCCATGTTGGTCTGCTTTGCAGTTATGTAAAGAACTTCGTTCCTGACGGGGGTCCCCCGACCGCACAATTTTTTTTGTTGTATTCGTGATTATGCGGATAAGCCTGCCTTGGAAGAAAACAAAAAGAAAGTTAGGCGGAACATTCAAAATTTAAGAAAACTTAACGAATAAAGTAACTTTTTGACCAAACGCGCGCGGCGCGTGGCGTCTATATTTCAAGACTGGACAATTTTGCTTTCGTCCGTCTGTCTGTCTGTATTTGTATTCCGGGGTAGCAACCACAGTTATTTTCCGATCTCCACGAAACATGGCACATGTGTTCCTTAATTTAATAGAATTTTTTCGTCGTGAATTTTTTGTATTGATTATACCTACGTGGAAGTTCAAGGAAGGTTATTTTAAATTTGAAGCGGAACAAAGTTCGCCGGCAATTGAGCGAAGTAACAAGCTATCGTCGCGATATCAGTTGTCTGTCGGGTTATGTCATTGAGGAACAATTCCGCGACAAAGCCGGAGTGTGCGTGTTCGTTAGGGCGGATGTTTGCTGCCGCCGGTTGCGCTGTCTAGAGAACCCCTCCTACTCCGTCCTTTGGCTGCACGTGGATCATGGCTCTATGAGCCAGATCTACGTGTCGTCTACCGCTCCCACACAGGGGACACTGGGACAACAAGGCTTTTCGAATACCTCAGCGAAATGGCTGACGATGCGCAGGTGCGGTTCCCGAACGCTGACCTGGTTTTCCTGGGGGACTTTAACGGTCATCACGTTGAGTGGCTGGGGTCCCTTAGGACCGATCATGCGGGACGAACCGCCCATGCATTCGCTCTCTCCCACGGGCTGACCCAGATGGTACAGGGGCTCACCCGGATACCTGACAGGTCAGACAACACGCCTGCCTTGCTGGATCTACTGCTGACGAGTCGCCCAGCCAAGTACAGTGTGTCGGTACGCGCCCCACTGGGCACTTCCGACCACTGTGTGGTGCACGCCAGCTTCCAAGTGCCACCGCCTGCTCGTGCTGAGCAAATGACTCGACGACTATGGCACTACTCGTCGGCAGACTGGGACGGTCTCCGCGATTACTTTGCGTCCGTCCCGTGGAGCCAGCGCTGCTTTGTAGGGAAGGATATCAATTGCGAAAAAAAAGGCAAGGAATATCAATAAGCAGCTCATGCGATACCTGGAGGATCACTCGCTAATCAATGATCGGCAATATGGCTTCAGGCCAAAACGATCAACGGGTGACCTCGTGGCATTCGTCACGCATGTCTGGGGTGAGGCTATGGAAAAAAGTTCGGCGAGTCCTCGGCTATTAGCCTGGACATCGCCAAAGCTTTCGATAGGGTCTGGCATGCTTCGCTCCTTTCCAAGCTTCCGGCATATGGTCTACCTCCTCAACTGTTCAGCTGGATTGCCTGTTTTTTATACGAGGGCCGAGTGCGGGTCCTCTGCGATGGCCAGGCTTCTCGGTTCTTGCAAGTGAATGCCGGGGTACCGCAGGGGTCCGTACTGTCACCAACTCTCTTTCTTCTGCATATCAATGATATGCTTTCCATCGGGAACATTCATTGCTATGTAGATGACAGCACATTGCACGGGAGTTACCCGGTTCGTCCGACGGCGGGGCGATCTGTGATAGAGGAGGAGAGACGACATCTCGTGGCTGATCTCGACCGAAACCTCGACAGTATCTCCCAATGGGGTGCCGAGAATTTGTTCGAGTTCAATGCCCACAAAACACAGTCGTGTGCATTTACAGCGAAAAAATCCCCTTTCCTTCCCCTACCCACTCTTCAGAATGCAATATTACCAATGAAGGACAATCTAGACATCCTTGGCATAGACGTTCGTCGAGAGCTCAATAACACAAAATACATTGAGAGATATATTGGGCTAGCTTCGCGGAAACTAGGAATACTGAACAAGGTAAAGCGATTCTTTACACCGCACCAGAGGTGTCTGCTGTACAAAACGCAGATTAGACCATGCGTTGAATACTGCTCTCACCTCTGGGACGGCTCCGTGAAATATTTGCTGGACGCACTCGACGCTATGCAGCGACGCGCTTTTCGCATTATAGACTGTCCGGAGGTAACGGGAAGCCTTGAGCCACTAGCCCAACGCCGAACAATTGCTTCCTTGGCCGCGTTCTACCGTATTTACCACGGTGAGTGGTCTGAAGAGCTCTTCAACCTGATCCCACCCTCTCCCTTCCGATCCCGAACAACGCGTGCCGGGCAGAGATGTCACTCTCATACCGTGGAAACCGTCTTCGCGAGAACCGAGCGTTTTAAACGTTCGTTTCTCTGCCGAACGGTGGTGGCTTGGAACGCCCTGCCTGCGCACGTGTTTCCTCCAACATATAACCCTGGGTTCTTTAAGCGAAGCGTGAAGAGGCACATTACTGGGTCGCCAAGTTGAGGGCCACTCTCCATAGTATTCCTGTGTACTGTGAGAGTCGCTCACAATTGCCAGACGTCGCCTCAGCTTACCATCAGGCGGGTGGCGTCAATTTGTCGACCTAAATATAAAAAAAAAACAGTAACTTTGTTTTGTTTTGTTTTAGAAAATAGATTGAATCGGAAAATCTTGCGAAAAATACTGAGTTTCATAACGAGATTTTAAATTAATTGGTCGCAACACTGGTATCGTCAATGAAATCAATTTTGATACAAAGGCTTTTGATTCCATGCCAAAAATTCTCAAATAAAAATGAAATGCATTGTCAGTGTCAGTGTCATGTCACATCCAGCTATCAGCTGGCTATTTTTTTAAAGATTTTCCTTAATCGTTTCATTGTTTCGTTCATGATAATGTTTAGATTTTAGATCATCGGTACCTATAAGTTCTTTAGGGTTTTTATTAACCGCCCTACGCAGAGTGGCAACAACATGTAATAGCATAACAACTTAAAAATAAGTTAGAACGTATCTAGTGTTTACAAGCTTCCAGAATACTTATTATTTAATATGTGAGTATATTCTTCTATTTCCGTTTGTTTCGTTTCTGGGAATCCCAAATGTTTTCTTATAATAAATCTAATTTACAGGGAAGTTTTACATAATTTGGAGAATGTGGACACTGTTAGTGTGGATACGTTAGCTTTAGAACATATGGTACTGGCAGAGCATTCAAAGGAAATAAAGCAGCTAAATGCTTTAAGCAAAAAAGTTGACTTTCTGCACACTGACCTATTGTATTATCGAAATGCTAAAACTGCCACTGGTAAAGCTTGCTACAATGCTTGGAAAATTTTAATTAAGAGAGTTGGAGGTACCCCTGAAGGATGGTTTGAACTTGGTCACTCTTTGGGGATATCACAAGATGACCTAAATGTAAGTGATAAAAATGTGTCTTTCATGATTATTTATTATTACTATTATTTTATTAAGATTCAAAACCAGAGGTTACATGTTTTCTATGCTTCCAGTACATCAAGCATTCAGTTCGTGAAGATCCTGTAGACATGGTGTTGAGAGTATTCCGACAAAATGAAAATGCAACTATAGATAAAATACTTGATGCTTTTATTGCACTCAAGCGTTATGACATACTAAAAGCTATTGAAGAGCCTTTATGTCATGTAGCAAATTTTTTTAATAAGGATGACAGTGGCTACCAAAGTAGTAAAAGTGGTGGACAAAGAGAGATTGTTTGCCCAAAAAATGTACCAAATGATTTGCCACCAGCGTTAAATAAAAAACTTGTATTAAAAGACCCTAAAGATCCCAAGAAGCCAAAACAAGAGTCACTGAGGCCACCAGTTACCTCTCAAGATGTAGTAGTTAATGATAATCCAATAGTGTTTTTAACTTATACATATGACGGTTTGCCAACAGCAATAAACATACAAGAATATATTGAAAATTGGGTTGACATGCCTAATGTAACTGTTATAACTTTAAACAATAGGAAAGATGAGTTATATCAAAATCCTGAAAAGTTTATTAGGGAATATTTTGAAAAGGTTAGTGGGTCAAATTGGTCTTTATTTATTTCTGAGCCTGCCATCCCTTGGGGACAATAATTAATTATTTTTTTATTTTGTTTCAGGCTAATCTTATTATACCAATAATTACATCTGGCTATTTGGATGAAATCAAGTCCCATGATCCAATTGTGGCAAATACTACAGACAACATGGATCATAAATACGTAAACTTTATTTATAATTTAATTGTAAACAATTATATCTATGCAACAGGCTGTCTAAACAAAAAGGTTAGGAGTGTAATGCCACAAAACGCTAACGTGGATTTGTTTCGGTGTCTAAGCATGTATCCAGACTTAATGCCTTGGACTTATGAAGTGGATTTTGATGTACAGTTTCAAGCTTTTTTGAAAAGCTCCTTTTAACAATGTATATATTTATTTAAAATCTTAAATTATGGAATTAATGTGAATGAAGTTTTTGTACCTGACGAGTGCCTCTAATTATAAGTATTATGTATTTTTTTTTATTCTTGGTAATTATACTTTTAGGTATTTATATTTATACCAAAACACAAACTCTTGTTTCTATTTAATTTAAATTCCCAAAGCCACTGATCCCTCACCTGTGTTGATATTATGCCTGATCACAATATTGGAGTATAATATATATTTATTCAGACACAAGATCCATAGAATTAAAAATTACAATATTATTCTAAACTAAATAACATCCCAATCCTAGGTGATAATGCTCAGCCATTTTTTAATAGTGTCAGACAAAACAAGGTGGTCTGACAAACTCCTAATAATTTGGTTTTTATATGTGTCAACCCTGGACATGAAAGAGGCTATTCTCTTTCTCTGGATAGCATTAAAAGAGTCAACCCGGGCCTCAGTAAACATTTCAGAGGCGCTACAGTACCGCTTCAGGCCCATTAGATGTCTAAAGATGTTATTGTAAGTGACTCTAATGCCATCGTGAGACCTCTTGGTGTAATTGGTCCATAGTTGACACGTGTAAAACGATTAGCAAAACGACCTAAAGAGTGTAATCCTCACATCAGGTGTACCTACAGTTGTAAAACTTTCTCGCGATCATATTGCCTACGATACACAACGATCTTCTTTGACGTTCTATGTCAATATCATCTTTTAAATCTGACGTGACGATATGCCCGAGGTATTTAAAACTTTCCACTACTTTAACAGGTCGCCCGCCAATACACACCTCAGGAACCATCCCTGGGCCACGACCCGACCTAAATATAACCTGTCTTCTTCACATTTTAAACCAAGCCTGCTCCGTGGCATACTCCTCACAAATCGCCAGTAGCTTCGTCATGCCTTTAATCGAGGGACTGAGCAGAACCATATCATCTGCGTATCAGTTTGTTGACGTATCTGCCATCCAATCTGAGCCCCACCTGGGTAGTACTCAGTCTCTCGATCAAATCATTCACGTAAATATTAAATAAATCAGGAGAAGAGAGCCCACCTTGCCTCACCCCACACTTTAACGTGTAACTATCCAATAGCTCAGAGCCCCACCTAACATTACTTGACTGGTTCCTGTACCAAACTTCAAGAAGATCAACCACATCTGATCGGACGCCCATTTCATAATATAATCTTTAATTCATTTGCAATAAAGCACACACACACACACACACATCTGCCACAGGGGCAATCTAAAGTGCATGGCGGTCGTGGCGATATCGGGAGTCCAGGGTAAAGTGAAGTTATCATGGGTTTGGTGCCTCTTGAGCAGTGAGCAAGTCTGTTGTCTGCTATTTCACTGAACTCAACCGTTGTCTTTACGGCTATTCTCGTGTAAGACGTGATCCTTAGGGAAGGCATTAAACATGACTCAAATCCATTTGGGAATCGTAGATCCCCCTGCCACCGTAAAGGTGCATGTGTAGAATCAACAAAAAAAAATGTTTTGGGAAATATGTTAACCTCTTCTTTATTTAAGTTCATTAAAAAAATAACACACAACATATCTAATAAAAATTACTAAACAGTTAAATTTTTAATGCATGAACTTGGCTTCTATACATTTGCAATATAGAAAAAAGAAATTATAAACTTAGAATTAAAAGATATTAGAAATGAAAGACAAAATTAAGGTTGGTTTTCTACATTAAGTTCAATTTTGATTGTATTTTCTTGAATTAGGCACAATTTATGAGCTCTATTTGATTGAAATAGCCTCTCGGTAAAGATATTTATACCAAATTGTAATGCAATTGAGCATGTTTGTTGGCATATTATACCCGCACTTTTCCTTACAATAACTACTATTATAACTATATCTAATTCATATTTTTAATAGTCTCAATCATAAAATTACTGTTGACCTGACATACCTAGTTCAACCAAAAAAACTATAATAGAAAAGGTAAAGTTAGTAATAAAATGTTAAAGAAAATATATCCTATTTTAACAGAAGAATAAATCACTAAAAAAATCTTAGGTATATATTATTATTATGGTCCCTGTTGCAGAGGTTAGACAGTCCAAGGAACATATTTAATTCAATTATGATAATAATGGTCATTTGCAGTACTAATAAGGCATTGCCTCCCTTTTTTCCTAATAATCAGATCAGTACTAGAAGCGTTTTGAAGTTTTAGTTGTCAAACATCAAATTATGTTAATAACTATGAATACGTAGCTATTTGATTAATATGTACTTATTATTTTGCTAAATGTAGTCACATCTGCAGTAGAAAGCTTATGTTTTGGATACATACCAACATATTGATACATAGTTGGGTCTATGATTTGTCCCATTTTTGGTCTGTACAGGGTGTCCAACGACAATGTCACATGGTGAGAAAGTACTGTTAAATATTGTAGATAGACAAATTTACTGAAAGGAGACTATTATATTTTTTAACACAATTTTAACTACATTCATAGATTTTTGAAAAATCTAAAGTAACATTTCATGGCATTCATTTTAGTAAGATGGTAACAGCCAGTAGAAAAAAAATAGTCTCCTTATGATCGGTTTCATAAAATATCATGTTTTGTTTTTTACCATTTGAACAGTTCGTCTCCTGGTTCGCACAGGTAATTTTTTAAAAAATCTATGAATGCAGTTAAAATTGTTTTAAAAAATAAAATTAAGTCTCCTTTCAGTCAATTTTTCTATCTATTGTAAATAGAATAGGTACTTTACCTCCATGTGGCATGGTCTCGGGACACACTGTATAACATTACCCTATGGTTTCATGAACTCAATGGCATCGCCTATTGTTGGTATGTTTTCCGCTTCAAGTATTTTATTATTAATCTAATCTTTCTCAGTCTTTGTATCTCCAATATCTTCGGTTGTTTCATCAGCAGTACTGACATCATTTACATCAATGCCTGTGTCATCTTTGCTGGTGTTAGCAAGCTCCTCCTGTAAATTACAATTTATTGTATCACTATCACTACTCACAACATATTATAAAACAAAGTCGCTTCCGTCTGTATGTATGCTTAGATCTTTAAAACAATGCAACAAATTTTGATGTGGTTTTCACCAATGGAGAGTGGTTCTTAAGGAAGGTTTTTTACCGCAGGAGTCCACTAGTAATATTATAAAGAGAAAAGATTTGATTGTTAGAATTGAATAGGCTGCGAAACAACTGAACCGATTCTGAAAACTCTTTCACTGATATGCAGCTACAAACTACCCAACAATTACAAAACTAATTACCTATTAGCCGTTGACCAGTTTGACTGACCCCCCGCCAGTGTATGTCATTACGATTTTATACTTGCCGCTAAAAGGATTAAACATCCTGATTTAGTTTGGATGTCGCAATTTTATTTTCTAATGTTCCCGTATTGACCAGCTACATTATCCCCGAGAACATAGGCAACTTTACATCCCATAAATGGAATCGAGGAACCTATATCATGAGTGCAACCACGGTTAACAGCTAGTCTTTCATATAGATGATACATACCTTAATAACTTCTACAAAACTGTTAGCTTCATCTAACATCTGTTTGAACAAAGCATTTTCTTCCTTCAGATCTTCAATAACTTTACGCAGTTTCTCATTCTCATCTAAGGCATCTTGTAAGGCTACCCTACAGAAGAGTAAATTATAAATGTTAATTCCTATAATAAATATAGAATGTTTTGTACTATTACTGTGGTAAAATTATTAAGGTCTTAACCAGAATCAGCATTTTCACTGAGTGAGGCATTTCTTGATGTTGTAGATGGCTTAAGCTGTCTATAAACTACAAAACTAACATTCAATAAGATATTATTATTCATATGGTCGTACTTAAACATGAATAATAATATCTTATTGAATGCATTATTAAATAACACAAAGACGTGAAATATAGATATTACTTTAATAAATTTGAGGTATACTTACTGGCGTTTCTCAGCTAAGATTTGCCAATATTTTTCTGATGCACCCTCAGGGTTAGTGAGATCATCTGCAGTGATTTTAGTGTCGAGATTAGCTTGAGTTTCTTTAGTGGAATGTTTCCTTTTCACTTCAACTTCTCTGTAAAATTAAACTTTATACTAATTTTATATTACCTTTTTAATACTACCTATTATTTTTCTCTCTATGGTTCAGACACACTTGCACTGTTGTATAATAAAAGATTAGGTGAATTTTAAAGTATTTAAGTTCCAACAGGAGGTAAGCCTCCCGGCCTACCTCCTGTTGTACAATCACTTGCTACAATCCTTTGTAGCAAGGGGAATTCCATAGTCTCTGCCTAACCCAATGGGAAAGAGGTTTGAAAATATGTACATACCTATGTATGTAAAGTTACAACCATTCTATTTAACCGCACTGGCTAACTCAAATGTTATATTATTATGGTTACTAAGAATTAAAATCTCAAGGAAGCAAAGTTTAATTTGTGCTAACATAAAACCCTTCACAACATTAACCTTGTTAGGAAAATGCTGTGGGTTCAGGTCCTGCCCATGAGGTTTCAGTTTTTGAGATTTAGAATTTTTATCTAAATATTCATAATACTTAGTTGAAGCAAACTCATTGCTTTCAACAGAACAAACATTGCTTCAAACAAACATCCATCCATACAAACTTCGCGTTAAAACATTAAAGTAGTAAGTGCCTACAATAAAGAATATTATTAAGTAGTTTAAACAGAGAAAAGACATCTAATACTCACACAAGAGACTCTTGGCTAAGCTGGTGTTTCAAACTTTTCGTTGGTCTACCCACGAGATTTTCTCTGTCAGAAGCAGTATGTTGCAGAGTTTTAAGAGATTTTCTTGTAACTCTGGTGGTTGCCTGAATCACAATAAAAAAAAAATGAAACTTAGATTGAATAATCCTAAGTTTACATTCAACTTCCATAGCCGGTGACTCGCTATACACTATCTACAGATAGATTAACTTTATTACCTGCTGATCATGACTAGTCATTGTGCAGACCGCAGATAATAATTTAAATACTAGGAAAAATTAAACAAACACAATTAAATTAAGTGAATAATAACTTTAAGCACTGCACTCTCACTAGAACAAGAACAAACAAATCAACACAATTTGACAATGACAGGAAAACATTTCCCGCGCTTATTTATTTTTAATTGTTTGACATGACATGGGTCAGGGTGTCGCAAAGAGGGTCCCATACAAAAATGAGCCTCTTATATTGTAACTAACGGACGCCCGCAGCTTCACCCGCTTGACAACTTGTATACATAAAAACCTTCCTCGAGAACCACTCTATCCATTGGTGAAAACCGCATCAAATTCCGTTGCGTAGTTTTAAAGATCAAGGCATAACTTTGTTATAATCTGTAGTGATGATAGCGATAGTGAAGTGATGTAATGTTACAAAAAATTTAAATAATGAATTTTGATGGCATCTATCAACTATATAATAAACTGCCTTTAAATCAATGCTTTAATAAATTTATTTTTAGATATTTGCGGTTATATTTTTACTGGCAGTTCGAAACTAATGCATTACATATCCAATAAATCTTTCATTAAAAAACAGATGTTTTTTTTTTTTTTATATATTGGGTTCGTCAAATTGACGCCGCCCGGTAAGTCGTGACGACGTCTAGCGATTGTGGGCCACTCTCACAGCGCACAATACTATAGAGAGTGGCCCTCAACTTGACGACCTACTGATGTGCCTCTTCACGCTCCGCTTAAAGAACCCAGGGTTATATGTGGGAGGAAACACGTGCACAGGCAGTGCGTTCCAGGCCACTATCGTTCGGCAGAGAAACGAACGTTTAAAACGTTCGGTTCTAGCGAACATGCTATCCACTGTGTGGGGGTGGCATCTCTGCCTGGCACGCGTTGTTCGGGATCGGAAGGAAGAGGGTGGGATCAGATTAAAGAGCTCTTCAGAACAGAACATGTCTGCACGATTGATCTCCGGCCTATCTACTATTCTCTACGTTCGTGGTTTTGGTTTTGACCTTTGAGTAGAAAAGACCAGCTGTATAGTTCTATCTATGATTTCGTTTCATATACAGTACAAGAATTGTAAATATACTTAATACTTATTGTACATACTTAGTTTTAAGAAAGTAGCTTTAATTCTCTTTATGTTAAAAGCACTGTTAATTTTGTATTTAATAGTTCATTCTATAATTTTGTTATATGGCTTAGGCTGATGGCGATTGTGCCAAAGTCCAATAAAAAATAAATAAAATAATTTGAGTAGAAAGGTTTTGACCACTACCTACCTACTTTTGAGATTTGACACTACTATCATACCGTCAAAGTTGTATTAACCAATGACCAATCACCATGCTCTCTCCTCTTGCCCCACTCCCATTACCATTCTCTTCTGTCAAGTTCAAGTTCTGTCAAGTGTCAGTCTCAATCTGTAGATTCTGTAGACGTCATTCTGGATTGATTCTATTCTGTCAAGTCAGCTGTCTGTGATCAATCGTGGTTGTGTGTGGACCGTTCACAGTGGTATGGTTTTTTGTTAGGTTCGTGTTGTGTTGTGGTATCGCGTTGGATGGTGTTCTGGGCTACCCTGTTTATTTTATAGTTACGAAATGGAGTTTTGATATGCGGTGTTTATTACGTTATAAAAGAGTTCTTTGAACAGTAAACATCGAAGACTAATTTTCAATGCAAACAAGTCTTTTTACAATTTTTTTTTAAATATTTGTCTTATCTTATCTATAACTTTGTCCATTTTTATCGATAGTGTTAGCGTATCGATCTGTAACGAGAATTAGTTGGGTCATAACGTTGTGCTATTGAACAAAATGGATAATCTGAAGTAAGTATAATAAAATACCTACATACCTATCTCATACTTTTAGATTGAACCTATTTCATAATAAATTTGCACTGATAGACGAAGTAATTAAATTACCTGCGTCACGAATAGTCAAGGCTATATTTGTTTGTATTACTCAGTGTTTCTAATCATTATGTTTTCTAGTCATTATGTTGTGTCCTCATCTTGCTATGTGATATTTCAGGATTTATTTTGTGACATGGAATGTGGCTACAAAGGCCCCAGGGCAAGATCTAAATGCCCTGTTAGATTTTCCATCACAGTTCAACAAAAATAAACCGTTACCAGATTTCTATGTTATTGGGTAAGTTAATGTTGAATATTTCTTGATATTGCTGATTGCTGACTAAACGATAATATTATGATAAGGTTGTTAATAGTTGTAACCCTGATTCTACCTCTTGGATATTTTAACAAGATTTATCTTGTATGTATTACCAATTTGTAAATTCAATAACCTACCTTGTGGCCATGGCCATGGAGAAAATAAATAAAACAGACAAGCTATGTGAAATTTTTAATTGGACAATCACACACAAATCATCTAGCCCAAATTGAGCTAATTTAGCTTTAACCGTGAGATCTAGACGACTACACATATTATACATAGAAATCACCCAAACTCCGTAACAAACAGTTGTGAATCACACAAATATTTGATTTGACCCAGGAATTGAATCTGAGACGAACTCAGGACAGCAGTGACATACAAAATTATTAAAGTCTTTATTAATTACCTTCCCATAATAATATTAGTGTGGATATTCTTTAGATTACCAACAAAGACCTTATAATACAACGGACATAGGATCTAGAACAAATCGCAAGAAAATAATGTCCCGAGTCGACCTATACATTATACATAGGCATACATAGATATAAACAAATTTCATATTAAAATTTAAACCTTGATTCAACGGAATAGTGTTCACTTTTGTTTGCACTAATTTATCGCATTACGTAGCTTCTATCTGTCCGCCTGACTAATTCACCTTATGGAGTAGGTTTATTTTGTTAAAGTCTTTTAAGGATTCCATGATATGTACCTACGTAGGCGTAATAATTAATGTAAGACTACAATAAATTCCATAATCTTATAAATTGTAATTACTTGTCTATGTTAGACGAAATAAGCTGAAAAACTAATTAACGACTGACAAAGATTTTTTTTTTCGAGTCAGTTTCATAATAAGTAACTGTAGTGTATGAATAACAAAAAGGGAATTAATGAATTTAACTAATTATAATATTATAAATGCCAAACTTCTTGCGGGTGTCAAAGTTCTTCCGCTTTCATTACTATTTTCATTACGCTATGTCGCTACGTCTACTACAAGATAGCCGTGTTTCAAGTGACTGAATTAGTTGCTAAAACTACGCATCATTAATTTATTTTTATCTTATGGTTAATTTTTGGGATACGAAATTATTGGCTACTAGCTGATCACCGTGACTCCGCCCGCGAGATATAGTTATCTCGGCCCCGATTCCCGTGGGAATACATTACCGAGAATCCAAATAAAAAGAAAATAACAGTACATACACGAAATAAAATGACATGTGTAATTATATTTATGACAAAACAATGATACCCTGTGAAAATTAAAAACATTTTTGGGCTTATCTCCTCCATTCAATCAAGGGATTCTTGTACAAGTTTCATAAAGATCGGACCTCTTTTTGTTATGTCCATAAAATGAGCCGAACAAACAAGATTGTTATTTTTTGGATCAAAATATTCTTCTCGCCGTGCTAGGGCAATAATATTTTTCCATTGTGCACAGTGTACTGGATCCCGAGGAAAACTGAAATAGATGTTGGTTCATATAACGAAAAAAAAATCATAAAGAGCCAAGGCGTCTCCACTATAATCTTTGTTCCAAATAGTTTTATCGCTATCGGTAATCCGAATAAATCTGAATGGTCATTTTGTTAGTACATTATTCAGTGAAAATGAAATGGTCTCTTTCTTTTTACTGAGCTTGGGATGAGTTCGAAAGAGACAGATAGGTACTTCGGTATTGGACTGGATTGCAATATTTACTTTTGTCTTTTAATTTATTATCGACGAAATACTGTATTTTAAGTGAAATAATAAATTGCAAATAATAAAACAAAAGCTTATTTACTGAAAATATGATACACCGTCTTCAATTTGCTTTTTTTTCGTAGTTTTTACACGTTTTTACAATACAGTACGGCATTGTGCAACGTGTTGTCGTTCAGTTGTCAAAATCAAGACTGGCGCGCGATTGTTTCTCTTTTAGCGTTTTGTTTCTCTTTTAGTTCGGACACTTTTGAGCGATGATCCGAAATCCATTGTATTTAAAATCCTTGAAAAAAAAATATTGATTACCAAGGTTCATTTCTCTTAAACTCTCATATTTCATGTAAAAATTTAATGAACAAAGCTCATAAAATCTCACATCTTGTTTTACAGGCTGCAAGAAGTTAAGTCCCAACCACAGAATATGTTGATGGACTCCTTATTCTCTGATGCATGGACCTCAACCTTCAATAAGATATTGTGCCGACAAGGCTTTATTATTGCCAAGTCCACCAGGCTACAGGGCCTATTGCTTCTTGTATACACACAAATGAAGCATGTCACACATCTGAGGGACATTGAGACGACGTACACGAAAACGGGATTGGGAGGGATGTGGGTAAGTCCTAAAACCTTCTAGCACTATTCTTTTAACAAAAATATTGATTTTATGTCATGGCATATTCTTCCACACCAGCAAAGTCAGCAAAGGCAGCCAAAGTCCGCCAGGCACCACTGGAAATTTCTGGTGTGCTAACCAGAGGCGCTCGGCAATGGACGCAAAAGCGGCCGCGGCCTTGGGTTGGCATTAATAAAAAACCGGCTAAGTGCGCACAAATGGTTTCGTACCAAAACGGCTCACGTATGTTGTATGTAACTTTCTAACTATTACGGTTCATGAGATACAGCTCAAGACAGACAGAAGAAGGGACAGTAAAGTCTCAGTTATTACTTCATTTACTTCACAGAATTGCAATGATCATAGTTACGGTTTTCCCATGTATTGAAGTTCATAATATATGTATTTACTCAACGAAATTACTCAATTTGTACGAGGTACAATTTGAGTAATACGTGTTTTACAGGATCAACTTTCTTGTTCACGCATCAACGGGTAATTCTACTGACCCTGTTAAGTCATCCTGACGGTATTTAATCTCTCATTGGCCGTAGATTTGGTTAATCTTTTCGAACTAAGCCTTTTGCTTATTCTTTATGGTGTCTTGTCATATAATCTCTATAAGATGTAAACTATATAGGAAAGCGTCTTTGTACGAATTGAAAGATTATGAAGACTTATTAGTGTTTGATGATATCAATAAGGTAACAGTTACGTCTTATCGCACGGTTAGAGCATGAAATTAGGGATGCACTCGAGACATAGGTATCAACTTTTCACCAGTTATATTGCTGGTCCCACTTTGGCGAAGCTATTGCCGCTAGATGGGCACTTTTATGATTGCACCACTTGCAGGTGACGTTGGCTAGACCCTCTAAGATCTTGGTGGGACCTTTATGCACTTTTGAATCTATGCTAATCTATACATTATACTCGTATAAATGACGAAACTAACCCGTTGCCGGGCGTCTCTGGTCACAAGCAGAACGTATTTCCAGTGGCGCCCGGCACTACGGAACCCTAAACAAGTTTGACGCGGCGACTACACGATATCTCGAGGAAGTTACTTAATAACAGGTTCTCATGGATGTCTTCAGTAATTTAAAGGAAACTTTATCATCATATAATATGATAATAAGTCAGTGAATAGATGATTATATTCACTGCTTCATTTTAATTGCGTTTCTCGCTTAGCCAATTTTTTTTTTAATAAGTCCTGGTTGTTTAGCTGTCGTTGGGTGAAAGCATAGTGAACTGAATAATTCGGACACCAGGTTGACCCATAGACCAACACGTAAGCGACACGCCTTTGGTGATTTTTTGCCGGGGGAAAATTTGTCACGCGCACATTCTCAGACTCGCAGGCCCTAATCGGCTGCCATTACGAAACTCACATTCTGTATCATAGCACTATAATGTTTTATTATTGCAAATGTCTGGTTAGACCTATATTTTGGCAGAAGGGAACGCCTGTGTAAGCCATGTCCCTTCCGACTAAGTGGAGCTGTTTTGCTTAATGGGTTGACCATGTGTCGTGCGTCAAGTGAGAAGTCCGTTTGTTTTCTTTACCCAACATAGCTGTGGCAGATACCACGGACATCTTAAAATACCCTGCCGATCTCTACTTATTACCTGTCGCAGTTTCATAAATTAGTCTCAAGTTTGTTTAAAAGATGAACGGATAGATAACCTCCACGCAAGACGCCGCCTGCCTGGTGGTAAGTCGTCGAGCGTACGACGTCTAGCGATTGTGGGCCACTCTCACAGCACACAATACTATAGAGAGTGACCCTCAACTTGACGACCTACACATGTGCCTCTTCACGCTCCGCTTAAAGAACCCCGGGTTATATGTGGGAGGAAACGCGTGCACAGGCAGGAAAAAACTAATGGAAAACGTCTACTAAAAATTGTACTCTGAAGTCCTTGTTCCTCACTTTTAGATACTTACTCGACTGCACAAGCGACGGTAATCTTTTACTAGCGCATGTATCTTAGTAGGCTAATTTGGAATAGAAGTCATATCATAACAAGGGTACCTAACAGCCTCTATTGTCCAGTTTTTGTTTATGTCAACGCGAGATTCGTTTCACTTTTATTAAGCATACAAGTGAAACACACAAAAGACGCAAATAAAAGCAGATGGTAGGTACCGATAATAATACAGATTGCTCACTATATAATTATAATATTTGCCTTGTAATGTGTCCCAACTGTTTTTATTTAAATATTTGTTTAATGCTATTACAGAGACATACAATAGTAAAATAATACCTATTTATATTCATATTCATATTAAATGGAAATAAACATATAAAAAGAATTTTCTCAATAAGTAGCGGTGTTTCCTATCCAACCCATTCGAGGTCAAGTGCCTATATTTGCGATAGTAAGTAGGTTATTCTTTTAGTCTGAGGTAGATAACTCTACTGATAATAATATTTGATTGCCTAAATACAAGCACTGGCACTGGCACTGGCGAGATATCTAATACTACGTACGGGTGTGATGAAGTGGGGAATACTTCGCAGTCGACTGAGACTTACGACTCAGTTGTAGGTTTTGGGTGGCCACATGTCCCCCTTAACAAGCTATATTTGGTAAGATCGTAACAACAAGTAATAAATGTATGTAAACTTATCTTTATTTGACGACGATCCTCATGGTTAATGAACACTATTTTTTCTAGTAAACATTATCTAAATTCTGTAACTAAATCCACATATTTTCATTACACTGAATGACATACCTATTCCTTTCCATATTTTTTTACAAGACAATTTATTTAATCCAGCGGTTTTAAGTACCTAACACTATTGTGACGTATCTGATATTAGGGAACGGCAATAAGCTTGCCACCTGAGGGCACGTGGGGTATAACAAATTGTATAACGAAATGTGGGCGTCATAGGAGCCTCTGTCTATCTCTTCGGGGATACAGACGTGATTTGAGCCTGTCTGTCTTACGGCCGGTTTCTGAATTGAGAATTTGAAGTTAAGTACGTTGAGCACGTCAAATGTTAAAATTTGTTCCTGAATTTTGACATTTGGCGTACAGTGGATGCTCAACTTCAAATAATAAATAATAAAAAAACCGGATTTAATAAATACTGTAACAATTTAGATAAACCATTGTCCATTAATATTAAAATGTATTTATATTCCTATTTCCCCAGTCGCTCTGGCAGTCATGAATTAGTCAATTGATTGTATCATGCGCGTTTGGATTAATTAACGCATATTATGTTAGCGAAATATTAATTTTTCGACAAAAATTACCCCTTCAGCCGTCTAGGAAACCGGAGTTTTGTAACCGGTTTCCTAGACGGCTTTTTTAATATGTCTACGTAACTGGTTACCATGAAGTATTTTTTAATACGTCTACGTAACCTTGAGTACAATCTTATGTAGATAAAGTTAAAAAAGAATAGTAAAAATTAAAATAAAATTAGAAATTAAATTAAATAAGAAAAATAAATATTAAATAATATTAATTAATATTAAATAATTAAAATAATTAAATAGTTTAACTCTTGACAAAACTATGAGTACCTACTCAGGCTGATCCAATGGAAGTAAAAAAAACTCTGAATAGAAACGAAATTATAAGGTAATAATAAGTAAGATCACTTACAGCTTCAGTCTATATTGTAGTACAATACACGCTATCGCCATTATTGGTATTGGTATAGTATGCATTGGTGTGTATATATTATACCCATGTCAGGCCAATGTTGTATGAGGATTTTCAACGATATTATTTTATTAAATTGTATTTTGTTTTTTATTTTTAAGTAAGTAGGTAGGTAGTAGTTATGTAAGCATTTTTATATATTTATCTATTACCATAGACTTAAGATACCGCTTAGTACATCCCTCTTGTTTATTACCGAAATAATAATGAATGTTGGACATTTTATAGGTTTATATAAAACATTGTTATAGCTACATACTTGGTCGACTGTTGGTCAAGGTTGCTGTTGTATTTTTTTTACTACAAGCTGACGCTCGCGGAGTTGGGCGACATCTATACTTATAATACATCTGTAGAAGTGAAAATTCTGTACATTGAAAATATCAAAAAAATTAATAGCAGGGGTGTTACTAAACCGACACCGAACCCAAAAATGTGATTAAAAAATACTTGTCTGTCTGTCTGTTCAGGCATCACGCAAAAACTACCGGTTCGACTACGATGAAACTTGGTATAATTATTCTTTAATATCCTGGGCACCACGCTGGGTACTTTTTATCCCGGAAAACATGCTAACCACTGTGTGGGAGTGGCATCTCTGCCCGGCACGCGTTGTTCAGGATCGGATGGAAGAGGGTGGGATCAGATTGAAGAGCTCTTCAGAACAGGTTACGTCACCCGCAGCGTAGTTCACTAAGGGGCGCTGCACACAGCTAAGATACTATAATATATTAACTTAAGATACAATATCGCTCGCCATACAATTCAATGGACGCACGATGTAGATAATAAATAATATTTCATATTTTCGTATCTTAAGATGAATTTTTATGGTATAATAGAGAATATAATAGAAGATATAATAGAGAAACTGGTATAGGGATGCTTTATGAACGCAATAAAACCCAAAACAATGGTTTTTAGAACTTTTATCTGTTTGTCTGAATGTTTGAACACGTTAATCTCAGAAACGATTTGATTTTTTGATTTGAATTTGCGGTTTGGTTTTCAATCGCTTCATAAATAAAAAAGTTATGTACTTAGATCTAAAGTACCACGCAGGCGGAGCTGCGGGCAATAGCTAGTATATAATATAAATCAATATGTCTAGTCTAACAGTAGTCGTTTCATGTTTCTAACTTCAAGGTCATGCATTAACGTAATTAAACTTGGAATGGGAACAGCCTATTGTCTTGCGTTTGATAATAATTGGTCTATAATAATAATTATTTAGATTATAAGTAAGTATTAAGTAGATAAGTATATCCTTCTATAAAGTAAAGTAAAATATAAAGTAAAGTAAGTTCTATAAAATAAAAGAGTAATTCTAAATTCGAAATAACGTAATACGGCTGAAGCGATTTAGATAAGAGATATAGACTCCAGAATAAGATACCCAGGTCTGAAATCAGGTTAATCAGAAGAAGGAAGAATTCGTCTAAAGGTACAAATGAGAGTTCTTTTGTGGCTTGTCAAATTTACTTATATAGGTAATTTACCTAAATAGGTTAGTTTGATAAGACACACTCACCTATAAACATAGGTATGAGGCTGGTTGCAACTGGCAATAACAACGCAGGGGCTAGTATTACAAAAAAATAACTTATCATATCATAGATACTGGTACGATAGACAGTGGGACACGTAGAATCAAGGACTGGTTCATTAGATAACTATATTTCTGAACCAAAGTCCTTAATTCTACGTGTCAAGTCAAGATATGGTATGCAACATAAACTAGTGTCTGATAGTTGAAAGAGAGATCAACAATGCCGTCTTGCTAAAGATCAAGCATTTTGATAATGAGCTGTAGATTAAAATCAGCATGGTGTATCTTTTAGGTATTGAACGTCCCTATCGTCTTTCAAATTCAGATCTTGCATAATTTGCATTACAATTACAATGCTCACCGATTGCATTACGTTTGATGTAATACGTTCTTGTGGCAATAACATAAAAAATTACGCCATAGAAGTAAAGTATGAGGTAGGTATAAGTTTAATAACGAAAATTCTGGGTTCTTGCATATTTTGAATGAATGTTTGAGTAACTCATATTTTTGTGAGTGTTGAGTGATATGTTTGAGTGTTCGATAAACAATTATTATATTAAGAAGGGAATAGTCCTAACTAAGTACCATCTACCTTAAAGCCTTGAAACCATCAAAGCTATTGGCGGAAAATGGACTTTATAACTTGAGGTTAATTTTATTTATTCTACTATTCATACAGGCGCATTGACTTCATTATATTCGTCAAACTACCTATCGGTGTACACATTTTTTTCCAATACCTTGTATTTCGATTCGTTGAAAATTTTGTCATGTATTCTTATCACAAATAATTCAGTCACCAGTTAAAATAATAGATATTACACTTATGTCATAGTCATACCTGCTGATAAGATGATGATTATGATAACCGTATCGGGGTACGTGAAGCTATGTTCCTATATAGATATAGCCATCTAAAGGATAACCACGATGGTTAAGTAAAGTCCAGTCAACTAAGGATATACATAATCTCCGAATCTAACAAACGGTAAAAGCCGAATTTTTGCATAGACCTTCACTTTAGCATTTCAAATGTTTTCTGAAAGTCACTTGCCATCGTGGCAGTGTCCTTATATTCAAGCAAAATGTTCTCAAAAGTCAGTTTTTTGAGAACACCTCATTTTCTCTAACTCCTATTGCTCTTATCGTAATTCTATTTTCGTATTTTGTAATTTTTTTTTACAACTTTTTGCTTAAACAGGAAACGCACAGATATCACACATATTACGCCTATATCCCCGATGGGGTAGGCAGAGGTGCATTACACACCCACAATTTGCCAGTATATTTAGTCGTAATAGGGGGCAAGCCTATTGGCGTCACCGGGCACATTTATAATTGGTTATGTCTAAAATGGTCGAATGAATTTAATAAAAAGTAACAGCTATATCGTAATTATGAAAAAAATTTAAACCCGTTGCCTTGCGATGAAATGTTGATGAAAGGCAACAAAATCTTACGTGCCAGCCGCTATGGCACAGCCAATTAAAGTCCTGGGTGTTTCGGACTATGTCAAAAAATACGCTTGGCTTCTGCCTCAATTGGTATCTAACTCTGAATAAAATTTTTAAATGACTACATACTCTAGAAGTCCTAATAAAATCATGGATGTTGTTGTTTCAGGGAAACAAAGGCGCAGTCAGTGTAAGATTCAACATCTACGGTTGTTCTGTATGCCTTGTGAATTGTCACCTCACTGCGCACGAGCACCTGTTGGCGGATCGCATCAACGACTACAACACAATAATCAAACAACACGTGTATCATGTTAGTGAGACATCGAACATATTGTTTCATGAGTAAGTTTTATATACTAGTTGACCAATAGCACAGAGTAGAATCAACTAGGTAGAGTTTCAAGAGAACAAACGCCGAAATCGGTCGCTGGCCGCTTGTCGCGTTCGCCGAAAGACTAAACAATCGCCAGTGTTTAGTGTCCGCCAGTGGATAATTTTTGACTTAGTGCGACATACTTTGTTTCTGTGCAATTTTGCACGTCGTTAGGAAGCTGAAACTCTGTTCCGTTTGGCCTACTCTGTGTAATAGACCGAAGGGCATATCTTTCCCCATGAATAATGTCATAATATATCCATGCCAAATTTTATTGCGATACGTTGTGCCTGATACATCCTACTAATATTATAAACGCGAAAGTTTGTGAGTGTGTAAGTATGTAAGTATGTAAGTATGTATGGATGGATGGATGTTTGTTACTCTTTCACGTAAAAACTACTGAATGGATTTTAATGAAACTTTACAATAATATAGCTTATACATCAGAATAACACATAGGCTACAATTTATAAAGATATTGTGTAAATTGTTCAAAATATGACGCGTCGCGACGGGAACGGGAAAAAATCCAAATTACCACGCGGACGAAGTCGCGGGCGACCACTAGTTTATAATAACTAGTGGACCGACAGTAACTGAAAAATTCTGCACTCCTCTATGAACTACAAGTGAATTTCTTTTTCTGCCCTATATTCCAAAAAAATTGGTAGGTACAAAGATTTGGCTTCACGTATTAATATGTGAAAAGTATGGATTAAATATAATATACCTATTGTAGTGTCCGACCGAAACTGGTTTTTACGACCGAAACCGAAACCGAATTTCGGCAACGGTCTCAGTTTCGGCCGAAACCGAAACTGAAACCGAAACTTTCTTATAAGGATCATGTTTTCAGAGAAAAATAAAGAAAATGTATTATAATCTATAAAATCTATATAAAAAGAAAGGTTCTCTATTAGGTTTACTCAGTAGGTACTCAATGTATTTTAAATTATTTATTTATGTTCGTGAACTATTATGGATAAGGTTTTAAATTGAAAAACAGAAATAAAATAAGTATAAGTGTTAATTGAGCGGAGCGAAGCGAAGCTCTATCTTAGACGACAAGTGTAAATCGGTTGTGTGCCAACTCCTCCGAAACGGCTCGACCGATTTTGACCAGATTTGGCATCATACCCGGGAGTGCATATCTCTGAAATCATGAAAATAGAGCATAAAAAAAATAAGAAAATTTGCTCTGCTCAACATTTGCAATAAGTAGAATGCATTGCATACCTAGTTTTATACGGATAACCAGGTATCTACTCGTTTAATTATAAGTGTTAATTTGTAAAAAAAACAATTATTATATTGGTACCTACTTAATAATTATTAAATTGAACGCGAAACTCTAAATCCTTAATATTATCATCACTAATGCACTATGTACCTAATACTAAATTATTAAGTTAATAGTTAATAAATTATATAAGGATAATATAATTGGTATCATAAACCCCACTAACTTCTGTCATATTCATTGGAACGAACTAACTAACGCGGCTTACGGGTAGTGCGATTTAGTAGAAATCGTCACGTCACGCTTATCAGTGGTTCCCAACTGGTGATCCGCAGAAGCCAAAATATGGTCCACTATTTTTTTTAAATTACCGTCGGTGTCGTTATTAAAACGAAAAGTAACTCAAACCCAGTCTGGGTTGCGTTGTTGTTGCGTAAAGATCTTCGTTCCTGACGGGAGTCCCCCGATCGCACAATTTTTTACTGACTTAATTGCCTATTGAGAAATAATACAAAATTAACGATTCAAATATACGAGAAAATAACTTTAAAAGCGGTCAAATAGTTTACATTTCATGAGATTACAATTTATAAATAAAAATTGAACATACCTACCATTATGCAGCTCTACGATTCATAGTCACGCAACCAACTTATCGTAACTGTAATTAAATTCGGCATACTATTAACGTTTAAGCATTACAATTTATTGTATAACGCTGTAATACTGACGGCAAAATCACAAAATTCTATGTTTTTAGCTACGTAATATGGATTGGCGATCTAAACTTCCGAACGGACCACCCAACAGGCAGCAGTCCTACATCAGAAGAAATAGTCTCGTCGCTTAAAAAGATTGAAAAGGACAAATATACAAAGTTACTGAAACACGACCAACTGACTGCTGTGATGGAATCCGGTGAAGCTTTCTCGGAATTCACTGAACAGGAGATTCGATTCCCGCCTACTTACAAGTTCTTTGCTGGCAGTGACGAATATGATATTAAGTAAGTTCTAATACGGGCTCTAATCTAATGTATTCCTCCAGATAGACTAAAAAGTCAGTACAGTTCCATAGAGTTCACTGCACTGTATTTTATTGTATAGAAATATGTTCATCATTTTATTGTATAGAAATATTATGTTCATCATTTTATTGTATAGAAATATTATGTGTATCATTGGATTTAGCTGGCTTTTCTGAGGGGATGATAGCAACAAGAGCGGTGATAAGTAAAGGAATGAAACGGTAACAGTAGTTTGGGAGCTGTTTAGTTATCGCAAGCATCTTGAGAATTAAAGATCTGCAATTTAGAATATATATATAGGTAAATCTGTAGTTGTTAACAGAAAATGAGTATAATGACCGGTACAGAGGTAAACTACACAGTTCAATGTACAATAAATATGGAAATCACAAAAAGTTGGTAATGACGACTTTTCTGAGCCAATGGTCGTGTTATAAGAAAATGTCTCATTTCTTGTACAAAATTATTCACTAAATGATTTGGTCATACTCAACTATTTCAAAAACTATTTCATTGCAAGTTTGAAGAATAATATGAAATATAGGAAACAATCTTTTTATGCGATGATATGGCGAGAAACTACCTCCATGACCTTCAGTTTCGCGGTCATAACCAACCGTCTTTTATCCTTCAGGCGGAAACCATCATGGACGGACAGAATACTTTACAAAGTGAACGCAAACAACTACGAAAACGTCACCCTTAGGGCAGAAGTGATGTCGTACCATGACATAGCCCACTATACCGTTAGTGACCACAAGCCTGTGGTCGCATTACTGAATATAAAGGTCAGTACATATCACTTGAGTATTTAGGTCATTAGGTCAAGTAGTGTTATTGGCATGACGCTCATTAGTTATTGGTCGCTTCCGAATTTGTCCTTGGAACTATTAGTTTTAATTTTACGACTGTTAAACGAACATCACTATTTGAACTGTCGCTTTTCTATAAGAGTGTTTTTAACTCAAAATATTTATTCATTTAGGTCGCATGACAATACTTATGAACATCATTAAGAGTTGCCATTACGATGGTGGTAATTCCCAGATTATGTTAATTTTCTGTTCTGGGTAATTTTGATAATGTGTACAACTGGTACCTTGGAATTGCCCAGATGAGTAAATGGAAAACACTTTACTGCGACCTTGTTCATGAATAACAAATGGTTATGTGTGATCGAATTTAATAATTTTTAACTTAAAGGTTTATCGGTAATCTAGAAATATAAGACGCAAGAATTTAATGTCACCGACATGGTCGTTCGTAGCTCTTGTGGTTCATTTTCCTTATTAGGGAAAAGCTAGTTTGAAACCAGCTGAAGACATTTAGTTTTTGCGTCGCAAATTATTAAGCTGTGCTTACACCTTAGTTACTAGCTTGAAAGTCTTACAGGCCATGTAATACGGAGAACATTGCTTATAGTTTTCTCTATCGCACTTTATAACATAAGCAAATAACCCTTGCACGCTTGCACGTTAGATACGCAACGGCTTCACCCGATCGGTCGTCGAAGATGCACGTAAAGTAGGCGCCCGTTCATCGGTCCGCATGCTGTCAGCCATGATGCCTCCACCCGAATACTCAGAAACTGATCCGAGGTTATTGACTGAACCTGTCGGATTATTTACTGAACCTGTCGGGTTATTTAGTGCTCATATCGATGGAGAACAGGATGAGGTTGAAGGCCCAAATGTAAGTATATTGCGTGTTTATTTTGCGGTTTCTTGGTTTAACTAATATTTCTTTTCACATGTGTCTAAAACTCGTTAATGATAAAGGCTGTGTAAATAATAACTTCTAACTTCATTTTTAATATTCGACTAAATGTTACTTTGTTTTCTTTCTTTATCTTTTATCGATTCAATTATTTTCTGTCGTGTTCAGTAGAATGTATTGTTGACTAAAATTTGACGTTCAAACACAGTGGGAGACAACATCCGACGGCATAAATCAGGAAAGCAATGCAGAGGTATGTTATCTACCCACATAATGATGGTATTTGATATTTGGCGTATATTTACAATATTTTGCTCTGTATCTTATCGCACGTGCCTATGGACCAGGACCTTTACGGTGGCGGTCATCGAATAGCAGATTCAGTAAATATCTGATTATAATTTGTTTGGGTATCCGACGATTACCTGATTAAGTTTTACCAATACAAGATCGTCGGATCATTTTCTAATTTCATATCACACCTACTTGCCTACAATCGGGAAATATCGGCTATAATAATTATAATTTTGTACCTATGTAATTACAATAATTATTAGCTACATTCATCTATTAAGAAGGAAAACTCGACATAAAACCCTATACCACGTCAGTGTGGTATATGAAGGTTGAATTCCCACCTGTTTAGGGGAGACCTATGCCCAGCAGTGGGCGTCAAATAGGCTGAGATAATGATTCCTGAATACTTATGCAAATATAGGCAACTTGGCAAAGCAGCTCCAAATACTTTATTCGTGCTGTTGTTTTCTTGGCATGGTAGTTGGCCATTATGCTTGTAGCGAGTAGGCAAGCAGACTAAACGAAGCACCACCTCTGACGTCACATCATACGAGAAGCCGGGAATATATTCGTATTACATCTTACAAGTATATCCCCGGCTTGACAAAAACAGGTTTAAATGGGCGTCAATCTAAACAAAGGATGAGTTTAATATACCTAAACATTTGTAGTACTTATAATTTCTCGCTTGCATCTAATTGGCGAGTTCGATTATAAGGAGATGTGGCTTATGGCGTATGCGCAGGTAGAAACTGGTAGAAGCTTGTAGAAGGGACTAGATCCGCCTTCTCGTATGACGTCAGAGGTGGTGCTTCGTTTAGTCTGCTTGCCTACTCGCTACACGACTTGCTTATCTGGGAGTAACTAGTGTAGTGTTTCTGTTTATGCAGTGGCTTACTATTGTAGAAGAATGCTCCGTGCTGGGTGCTTTAAGATTAACGACAAAGTAGGTACCCCTTGTAACTGATAAATGGGACTTAATCGTGACCTTCTTGCTCTTCGAGGTTTCGTACCTCACGAAGGGCGTGTCTGTGGTTTTGTCTTCATACTAAATCTATCAAATATAAAGCGTATAACCATCAAAAATAAGCAAAACGCAAAAAATTATATGCCGGAGATATTTGTACCGCCACAGCAGCGCCACTTACTAGGTCAAATTTGTTTTTATTTCATGACAAACACTCGTGCAGCAGAATAATTATATTAAACTATACCTATTATTATAAAATTATTTTTTCTGCAGACATTCTCGAACTACACAGAGAAAACAGTCGAATTTGCACCGATCAGTCGGATCTGGTACATAGGCGATGCTGATTTTAGAACCCATTGTACATTGACGCCCGACATCGAAGTGAATCCGGGCGATTGGATTGGTATTTACGACGTAAGTGTTTAATTTTGTATTAATTTATTGACAGAGCGAGCGAAGTGTCTACATTTGGAGACTAGACTATTTTGCTTTTGTCTGTCTGTCTGTATGTGTGTTCCGGGTTAGCGACCATAATATTTTATCGGATCACCACAGAACTTGGGACAAGTGATTTAAAACAATTTTCTAATTTTCATGAGCTTTTTTTGATTAAGGCAAAATGAGGGTGAAATGCCCAAAAAATTGCTTTTTGTCTGTACGTGTGTTTCGTGCTTGCAGCCATATTTTTTACCCGATCTTCATAAAATTTGGCACGAGACGTCTATTGTGTGTGTTTTACAAAAATATTTTATCGTGAGCATTTTTGATTTCGGGGAAATAGCCAAAATAATATTTTAATGTTGGCGAAGTCTACAATTCGACCACTAGTAATATTAATATGAAAACTTTTGCAAACCAATCTGGATTTTTGATTTGCATGCAAGTACAATAATCTTTTTTTTCATTGTAGGCAAATTTCCACAGCCTAGACGACTACATATCCTATGAGTACCTATCTAAGGTGGCAATACCACAGTCGCCGACCGAAGCTGGCCTTTCCCGCACTATCACCCTAAGCTTCCCCATAGGCAGTGGGGTGAGGACGCCCGGGTTCTACAGATTTATATACTTCAGTCAACTTCATAATGAAGTACGGAGTGTACTGGGTTAGTATAGTATTTAACTTATTTTAAACTAGGTATCTAATTACCACGGCTTCACTCGCTCGTTTTTTAACCCTCTTCAAAATGGAGGAGGTTTCTCAATTCGACTGTATAGATATTTTTTTATGTGTGTTAGCCGATATCTTGTTTGCCTATGTTAAATAACTATTTAAATAAATATTTTTGAACAAATTAAGCTAATATAAGCTTGTGCTATGGAACTAGACGACTGATAAACATACTTATATATGTCTAAATACATACATATTATACATAGAAAACACTCAAACTCGAGAAACAAACATTTGTGGATCACACAAATAATTTGATTCGACCCGGATTCGACCCGGAATCGAACCTGGGACCTCAGGGACGGCAGTCGCATACTCATACCACTGCGCCACCGAGGCAGTCAAAGTCATGTTGCAAAGGAACCCATGTGATTGGCTTCAACCAGAATCTTTCTCACACAAGTACAACGCTTTACCTATTGGAAGGTGCTAGGAGATATCAGGGGTCCTACTAACATCTTCAGGGCCTAAGTCATCCTCACCGTCATATATTCTACCCTGGAAACGGCAATATGCTTGCCACTTATTACGTAAGGGATAAACCATTGGCGAAATGTGGGTGTAATAAGGATCTCAGTCTAGATAAACGTCCCCTTCTGAGATAAAGACGTGATTTTTCCGAGATATCTACCGGTAGTTGCACGAACTACTCGGTAGTCAGCGAGTCAGATTACAACGACCTTTCAACATCGCCACATATATGTCTCTGTAGGTACTATAAATTCAATAAATATATCGTGAAAACAGCGAGTCTGGTTAAAACTTTGTTCCCCAACATTTATATGATCGCAAAAAACCATTATATAAATATTTACAATTTTAAATATAATGTACAGTCAAGTACAAAAATTTTAAATTATCATTTATTAATAAATTTTCACAGGTATATCAGACCCTATTGAAGTGTGCAGCAAAGAGGACAGACTAGTCGCTTTGGATCCGAGTTTACAACCCTCTACTAGCACATCACCGGCCCGATCTATTCCCTCAACAACAAACGCAGACATATTCACAGATTTCACCGGCCTCGATGTAGCGAAACTTTCCCGCCATTTCTCCAACGATCTCAATATTGACTGACTAAGGAGCTACTTGCCCGGCTCGCCGGCAAACGCAAGAAAGAAGGAGTTATAAGTGTTTAAGCTAATTTGTACTCTCTAAATATTATTCAGTTTTTCTTTTGATAGATCAAGACAATAAGATTGAAAATGACTTACTATAAAACATTTATTTGCGTGCTGGACACGTATTTAAAAGGAACTTTATTACAAGTTTCTTGTCCTAATTCATGTTTAAAAATGTTGAAATCTGTCGTAGGATACCCGAAGGCGGGTCCTTCTGTTATAAGAGCCATTATCGTGTGAAAGCACGTATGAATAAAATGTACACATTATTGCCACAAAAGTTAAGTTTTTTACACTTCGCTATTATAGATTTAAAAAAAGTGATTTAAATCCGCCATACTTTTAGTTCGCTGTGAAAATCAGCATGTTACTTCTGTTTGAGCTAATAATTTGGTCAATACTGTTTCTTCAATTGCATAAAAATGCACTCTTTGTAATATATTAGCGATGTATGTTTATTACTTATGACGATACTACGATACGAATAGATATGTTTGTTAGAATGGTTTTTACTCTACGAGAATTGAAACGAATATAGCGTTGATATGTATCAGTACATACCGTTTATTGTCTGACGTTTCGACGCGGTTACACCGGACATATCTACGCCAGATTCGTGTTATTTCCCGTTAAAGAGTAAAATATAGATAAGGTAAGGCAAAAGTTCACAAATTAGCAGAGATGCCTTGAAATGGTCCTCATACATTGGGGTACTTAAACTCGAAAATGTACTGTTCTATTTTTAATGTTCGCGATGGACTCGTAATGGTATAGTCAGCGCTAAGGTTTTAGTATGTTAGATGGGAATCTACATCCTGGAGGATGTAATAGTTACAGTAGATCAAAGTTTTATAACTCTGCTGATGAATGACATTTGACATCGACTGTACTTTTATACTTATACGAGGAAAATCAACATGCACACTTGCCATCACAATATTATTTTTAAGAACATGCCTTTGAGAACATGTTATTATTTTTTATACTTTTTTATTATTCTTTTTTTAAGAAGATTATTTATTAATTACTAACCACTATTGTTAATGTTACAGTAAGATAGACCAGTGTAAAAAATCTATTACCTTTCTCTAACATTGATGTTGCACTTATTATAGAGTGAATTAATTCATTTAACCTATTTAATGATATTTCTGGGACTACTAGTCCCAACCACATTCCCTTTATTGTGATTTCTGTTAATCAGGATTGTCACTGTTATAAGTAAAAATAATCTGATGATTGCTAATAAAGGTTTAGTTTCCTAGGCAAGTGGTGCCTTACTACGTGTTATAGCGGCCGGTGAATGACGTCACTAAAGCGTGGTCGAGAAGAACGGAATTTCTTTCAAAACATAAGAATTTCGGTCATTACATTATCTCTGTCGCGCTCTATAATCTTTTCGTCTCCCCTGTAAGATGATTGTGCGCAAGTGACAGAGATACGTATAGACGGGTCAATGACCGAATTTCTTTATGCTCCGCTACAGCACTTAATAACATTTTCTATGTCATCAACAGTGTCAATAACAATAACCTCTATCTAAGAAACTGATCCATTTTCTGTTTACATAAACTCTAATTTATTGTTGTCGATATAGGCTCTGGAGATGTTGGTGGGTAACTTAGCGAGAAAAAGAAACTATCGTAATAAAAGCTATATTATAATAATAGTTGCTTGCCTAATATGTTGTTAATCTTATGAAATATTACATAGCTTGATATAATTATATGCCAATAAATGTTTAACATGCTATAGTTAAACTTATAATGTGTTCGTTAAATAACACAGAACCGTGTATAGAGAATTATAACATCTAAATTATTTTAGCACAGATATAGAACGTAACCTTGAAAAAATTTGCTCTAATTTAGAGAATTTTTTGATTTTGAACTTTATTTTCATGATTTTTCCGTTAGTATTTAATTACATATTTATGGTTAAAAAACGCCGAATGGTTTTGTGATATTGGCGCAATAAATATTGATACATTTTCACTCTTATGGTTAATTATCTATTGCCTATAAATTGATACGTAAAGTAAAGTAGTCTGTGTTATATCTAAATATGTATATTGATATTGTGTAAACGATTTAAAGTTGAAATGTAATTAAACTTTGTGTGTAGGCGTATACAGGGTGTAACATTCATATGGGAAAGTCTGAAACTATAAGACATACGAAGATGTGTTCTTAGAAACCATATTATCGATTTTAGTAAAATTTTAACTGCATACTTACTCGATTTAAAAAAAAAAGTCTACAACTGGGTGACGATTGTAAACTGAGGGGTGCATATAACCGTTATCCATCCTGTTCAAAAAATAACTTTGCTTTTTACAATTTCACGCACAGAAACGAGTTCAACGTACTTCAATGTAGTATTGAAAAAAATGATAGTAACTACTGTCGGACACCTACTAAAATAAATAAATTATAAAAACAATGCATTTATTAATTTGAGACATCATAATTCATAGTAACATTTACTACTTAAGACCTACACAATCGATATCTAAATAGAAATAGTGTTATTTTTTTTTCCGAAACTTTCATACCCATACTGACCCTATGAATGTTACACCCTGTATATATAGAATAATCCTTATTACACTTAACGTAAACATGGAAAAGGCGCTATCTAAATTGTCTATCTTTGAAACTAACTTTCCCATGCAATAATTTAAAGAATTTACAACTTGTATTAATTGTTTCCACATAATCCATTTACAAATTAAAGCTAAAAACTGTAAAACTGGTGACCAATATAACTTTAAGTATATAAATATAATGTACATTATAAACTGCGCACGATGTGAGTGGGATATACGAGTTCAACAAGCACAATAACCGCTTCGTGACGTCAACAATCGCTAAAAAGTATGGATAACAAAAACACCAACATGGCCGCCAATGCCATTGTCATCTTGCGCGGCTTATATATTCAATATAAATAATATACAGGGTGTGCCATTCATATGGGTCAGTATGGGAAAGTCTAAACTATAAGACATGCCGGGCGTGCTGGGCAGAGATGTCACTCGTTTCTCTGCCGAACGATGGTGGCTTGGAACGCCCTGCCTGCGCACGTATTTCCTCCCACATATAACCCTGGGTTCTTTAAGCGAAGCGTGAAGAGGCAAATTACTGGGTCGTCAAGTTGAGGGCCACTCTTTATAGTATTCCTGTGTACTATGAGATTCGCCCGCAATCGCCATATCGCCACAGCTTACCATCAGACGGGAGACGTCAATTTGTCGACCTAAATATGAAAAAAATAAACGAATATCTGTTAGGAACCATGACATCCATTTTAGTAAAAATAAGAAGTTTCCGAGTTTCCCATACTAACGCATTTGAATGTTACATCCTGTATATTATTACCTTTGCCGAAACATTCGGACTTGTAAATAATTCATGTTGCAATATTATCATTAAATAAATTATATAAAAATTTAGAAATATTCTTGCCGTTAAAATTTATTTTTAATAGATAATAAGTAATATATTATTCAATGAACATATAATATACGCTGTTGTAATATTTGTGATATAATGATTTGCCATGTAATTTTGTAAGGCAACTAGTTTGGTTATATAAAATGAGAGTTATATTTAAGTTTAGACGCGTCATATATTTTATTAAAACTATCGGTTATAATTTGAAAATATACATGTAATTTTATGAGCTATGTGAGTCATAAATGTTGGGTCTCGGAATCTGTGATTCAGATTCAAAGTTAATCACAAAATGTGACACAAGTGGTTCAATACCTATCTCTTTAATTTTCATGTTATAGTCTTCTCAGCGAGGTAGGTTATCTATGAAAAAGTCACAAAATTTTAGTATCGGTCAACTGTGTAATATTTTCCTACATTATTTCACCTAAATCAGTAGGAATAAATCATAAAAAGTATCTAATTAACTTTGTATGGAGAAATATCAAAAATATGTCACAAAATAAACCTGCCTCGGTGGCGTGGTCGGTCGGTAGGTAGTGTATCCGCTTTCGACGCCGGAGTCTCGGGTTCGATTACTGGTCGGGTTAAACTTTGTGTGAAGACAGATACGTTTGAACCGAAGTTTGGGTGTTTCCTATGTATAATATGTATTTACAAAAAAAAATGTATAAAAGTATTTATATCAGTTTATCTAGTACTCATATCACAAGCTCTGCTTAGTTTGAGACTAGATGGCGTTGTGTGAATTCTCCTTAATATATTTATTTATTTATTATTTTAAGACTTAACGATATTTCCGGAAAGTAAGACAGACCTACATCATAGTATTAGTAAAATAAATAAGTATGTACGTAATCCATGACCGTAGCTGATGAACATTCCTGTTGTAAATAATATTGTAGACTATCGTTCAGCTGTTGCAAGATAAGTATTTAGTTGGTAAAATGGTAACGTATAAGTATGTCGTTTGTTAGGAAGGTTCTTGAATTTGAAAAGTACGTAGGCTGCATAAATTGGGATTATTTGCCTATTAAGGCCGGAAGACCTTAATAAAATATCTACTGTCTTCTAGTTGTAAAAAAACGAAATTACAAATTCGAATTGGATTTAAAAAATTTCTTTGGCCGTTAATTTTTTTTTATTTTTTTTATTTCATGCAACTATTGAGTATAGTAGTAATAAGTGAGTTCGTGATTTACTTTTGTATTTTAATGTAGTAAATTAGCTACTACGGATGTGGTGGTCAGTAGGTAGGTTTAGCTTGCAATTTAAGTCTTTTAAACAATATAAGAATTGTAGACTAAGAATAAATGTGTCGGTGTTTTATAATAACACAATATTAGCTCAGCTTTATTGACAATAAACTTAGATTAGTGACATCACATAAACACTATTTCGTGATGGTTTAAAACACGTCCTTAATTTTATAACTTAACATGTATTTATACTAAAGGGTAAGGTTTTGGACTTGCGATCAGATGACGCGAGGTTTAATTCTGGCCACCCTTGCAATATGAGCTCATACAACCACTTAGGATTACGGGGAATGGTTGTAAAAGGTACAGTAGAAACTTTTTAAAAACTATTGACAAGTCAAACTTCTTTTTTAAAAACGTGGCTCCATCGATATTCATCGATGATTTCGCCAATGTCAGGGTAATGCTTGATTAGTTGATAGTCCCGCACAGAAGAACTAGTTATTCCTAACTAGCTCCAGGTGCAGGACAAGAAACGTTGTTCGGTATGAGAGTGTCTCGAAACCTGATTTTTGCGGAGCGCCAGAGGTAACCTAAAAAGCCACCTGCCACGCGCTCAGCAAAAATCGAACTTCCCAGGTCACACTTATCCTTGCATGTAATCTAGTATAACTACCGTAGGGGTCATATGTATGGGAGAGGGCAGACGTTAATTTATCACCCACATTTTGCCAATACCTGAGTCTCATGGCAATCCTGTTGCCGTTTTTTTGCAACTATAAGTACATATACAGGGTGTTACATAAGGGTTATATCAACCTGAAGACACCCCCATCAGCTGGTCGCCCAGAACGCCTTTCGATATGTGTCGACCGCCAAACAAGAAAAAAAAAGTTCAGACCTTGATGTGGAACAGAGACAAAATGTTCCTACCAGGAGAGAGAGAGAAGGTTTTTCACAGGCGCGCATTATTTGTACTACCTACTTGATGTCGATGACCGAATCAGCTGATTTTAGCTAGTGTTGTTCTAACAAGAGTATTTTATTCGGTAATAATGTTTTTATTTGGATGTTTTTTTTTCTTGTTTGGCGGTCGACACATATCGAAACGGGTTCTGGTCGACCAGCTGATAGCGGTGTCTTCGGGTTGATATAACCCTTATGTAACACCCTGTATACTAAGTATAGTCAACCATTTCGTAATTCGTACCAACCTAAATTCCGACAACCAGGAAAGATGTTACCCACTTATGTAGAAGTAAAAGTAATACCAGATTAAATTTAAATTATCTGAATATTAGCTACATACCGTCTTCATGCAGTCGGTTAATCTTGTACCTATCTATTTGCCTTTGGTGTTAAGTCGATGCCTAAACTTGTATGTGAAAGTACTGATAGTGTTACTTACATAGCATAGCTTGACACCGTAGGAGAAACAACCTTGCAAAGCTTGGGTGTGTAATGAACCTCTGCCTACCCCTTACTTGATGTATATCAAGTAAGGGGGATTTGTGTCGGTCTGTCTGTCTGTCTTGTTACATTTTCGTTAGTTAATGATATCTTATTATCCTTGTTTTTTTAATTAACGACTTTTACATTATTTTCGCTGATATTTATTCTATTGTTTACTAGTCCGAGACGCCCAGGACTTTAATTGGCTGTGCCATAGCTATAGCGGCTAGCACGTAACATTTTGTTGTCTTTCATCAACATTTCATCGCAAGGCAACGGGTTTCAAATTAATTTTCAAAATTACAATATTGCTGCTACTTTTTATTAAAATCATTCGGCCATTTTAGACATTACACGGAGACGGCAATTGGTTTGCCCCCTATTACGTGGGACTAAAAATACTGGCAAATTGTGGGTGTGTAATGCACCTCTGCCTACCCCTTCGGGGATATAGGCGTGATATGTGTGTGTGTGTGATATTTATTTCATGACAATATATTACATTTGATGCGTTTGATTTAAAACTGGACAAGTTTTGTTAAATACATGCATATAACCATTCTTATAATAATATCCCCGAGGGGTTAGGTAGAGGTAATTACTTACCCACATTCTGTTGGAAGTTTTCTTTTTTCCTCAAAGTAGGAATTGTTTTCTTATGGTGAAATAATATTATTATTATGAAGTGCGTACATACAATATAATTATATTGCAATATGTGTATTTACATGCAAATAAATATGGTTTAAGTACTTTATGTAATGGCTTAGTAAAGGTATGTTATTGTATATTTATTTAGTAGTTAAGGATATAAAAAGTAATAGTAAAAGCATTGTTCCATGGTTAAAAGAAAAAAATCCAATTGTTTCAAATACCGAATTTTGTGGATAAGTTAACTTGTGTAGCGGGATATAATAATTGTATAGTGATTAATGATTCGTAAATACTGAGATTGTAGTACAAAATAATTAATTTGTAGCTGTCACAACAGTTTTGTTAAATTATGGTAATAGAATTTATTTAGTTGGAATGTTTTGTTTTATTTAGTTGCCGGTGAGGCAATAGCGTGTTACCACTGTCAGGGCTCAACACGAAAGGTGTAATGGCCTTATCAAATTAATCATTATCACGATAGGACGTCTGTGTAGCGTAGTCTATCGTAGGTGTGGCGTTGATGTCGAATACGTGCCGAGTTGCCTCGTAGTCGTATCGTAGTACGTAGTACCGCGTAGCGGAGTCGGGAAAACGCGGGAAAATCGCAACGCTGAGCGGTCGCTTCAGTAGGCTCGCGACCGCCGAGAGAGATGGACGGGGCCACGCACGCGTTCGTGTTCGTACTCGCGGTGTTCGCGCTCGTAACCACGCGCGCTCACATATCATCTCACGATAATATCCTACGAATTCAATTGTGGGATGCGGAAGGTCTCAGTAGAGATCCTATTACAACGCCGGCTTCTAATACTATATCGGCTCCAAAGTCCACCAAACGTCATAAGCTGAAAGTGAACCCGGATTTACTTTACGATGCTATGCTGGAGGAGGGTCTGGGCGATGGGTTCAGCAGGTTCACACGTCACAAAGTTCGACACAAGAGGCGTCGGCCTCGGCAGACCGGGACTGACCTGCCGTGGAGGTTCCACTCCGGGGACCGTGTGTTGAACGTGGAGGTGTACAATGACGATGTACCATGGGAAGTGATCGAGGCTGACCGTGCCGGAGCTATGGTGAATAGCAGTGAAGTGAGTGAAAGTGCCAGTACCATAGTGAATGAGCCGCGGGACGTGGGGCCCCCGATGATGCTGCGTCAGCCTGAGGACGAGGTAATGAGTGAGGGCAAACACTGTATACATTCATGTAAAGTCGCCTTTCATCGTTATCGTCGCCCCGAGGTGGTTAATAGCCATTCACAGTACTGATAGCCTGCCGGCATCGCCGTGGGGATTTCTATTCAACGCTCCTTTTCAGGATAACCCTTCGGGCGACGATGCGTTGATAAAAGTGAATACCCTTTATTGTTTTTAAAATATTTTCTCGCCGGTTGTATGTAGATTGTATCTCATCGCACGGAAGAGCGTGGAAAATAATTTTCAAGGGGATATTGGCTCACTCACTCTTCCTTATCACTCGCCTATATTTTACAGATTATCTGTTTGTGTTTTTATGCCAATGTTTACCTTCGCAACCTAGTGGAATTGGTATTAAAATTTTATCAAAACGTTTTTCGTTATCAGTTTGATATGAGTAAGTGTTAGGTGATAAGTGTTATGATATTGCAGGTATGGGTTATTAGGTAAACAGAGCACGTTTAGTGGCTATTGAACATACTTCATAAAATAATATAAATATCACGTATCACGTATCTCTTTAGAGATGTAGGTGCACAATTAAAACGTTTTGTTTCTTAACATCGAACATTTATTTGTACCTATATAATGGAACATTATTTGAGACAGGTGAAATTACTAAACTAAACTACTAAACTGTGTCATTTAACATTTATGACGTTAACACTATTTAAGACAGGGGCTCGTGGTCTTGTGGTGACCGACAATGTTAACACATTGCAAAGGTTAAGCAACATCTAGTCAGGCCGGTCTTAGGATGGGTGACCATTTCTTAAGACACCGAGATTCATCCGTACCTCGGAGAGCACGTTAAGCCGTCGTTCCCGGTTGTCATACGAAGATCTATTGCAGTCGTTAGGGGTAGTTGAAGCCCTAAATAAAAAATCCGAGCAATCTAACTACAGAACTTCGATATCGCCAATGGGTTGTGGAGGTCAGTCGATTTACGGAAAATATCGAAGTTCAGCCGAATCGCAGTTAGACTGGAAACTGAGTTGGGGAAAGGCTGGGTGAATGACGTTAACACTATTTAAGCATAGGTACTAATAACTCTTTAGTTGAGGAACACATACAATAGTCGTCTCTTGTGAACTTAAATTATGTGCACACATGAAGGGTTATTAATGGTCGGCTTTTGTATTCTTAACATTTGGAGAATATTCGAATAGCCTAGGTATAAAACACGCCTACATAGTCTTGACTTTATGCTTGAAAGGACAGGAAATAACATCTAAAGTATTATTGTCATTTACTTGATATTTGTCCGTATTGTGTTTAGAAATAAGTAGGTTTATTTATTTGTCCCTATTTATACTCTTTCCCTTTAAACTCTCTCAGGTTAGGTTACATTAGATTAACTAATTAAGTAGTAGGTAGGTAATAAAACTACGAAGTTAGTAATAGAGAAGGAAAAATTGAACACAAAACCTTATACTAACCCGTCTGGCCAGAGTGGTTTATGTAGGCTAAATACCCCCTTCTTTGTGTCAAATAGGTTGTGTGTGATGATGATAATAAATAAAAGTACATAATATTTGTAATTCTCACCTACCAAGCCTATCGCAGTAGGTAAACTGCGTATGTAGGTAAGTACATTAAATCATAAACTTTGCGTTAGCTGAACTTCCTAACCATAGATCTTCGCAGGACCCTTTTGGTTTTAGAGTAAAATAAAATTTATTGTTGGTGTAGGTACATAACTAGTGGTTCTGCGAACAGTAGACCTCGCGTTATTTTCGCATTTTCCCCCCAGTCGAAAAATCCCTTCGACAAAAGTTGCGCCTTGCAACAAAGAACACTTGTGCCAAATTTCATGAAAATCGGTTTAAAAATGCGGCCTGTAGACGGGAACTGACACACATACCAACAACGCCAAATCGGCCAGTCCTCGAGTTAAAACTGAGACGCTTCGCTTGCTTCGCTCGCTCGGTCAATCGTATGTAAAACTATTGCGTTAGCTGAACTTCGTAACCATAGATCTACGCAGGACCCTTTTGGTTTTAGAGTAAAATAAAATTTATTGTTGGTGTTGGTACATAATAAAGCATACTATGAAATGTACAAAGGAGGCCTTATCACTAAACAACGATCTCGTACATGCAAAAAATTGTTAAAAAAAATCGAAACTTTAAACCATACTCTTTTAACTCATATTGAATAATTAATACTCACTTCCTTTGTATGATTAAGATCTTAAATAATTAAGAGTAATGGAGACTCGGCGTTTAACAACGGCCTCTTTGACCAAGGGTCATGCAACGGAATGGTTAAACCTTCACACATCCTGTTAATTAGCACAAGTAAATCATTTAGTAGGTAAGTATGCTACTTACTCTTAAATTCAAAGGAGTATTCGCTCGGTGCCTTGTATGTTTCAATTTTAAATAAGTAAGCGGTTCTCTTTTGTTACTATGCTAAAAGTTTCACATAACAGTACAATTATTTATCAAAATGTCTAACTTAATTAAGGTATTAAGAAAGAAATTATAAATAGACCACAAAAACTGATGTCATCGGTGGTACTCGAACCCACGGCCTTTCCCTAACAGGGGGACTGTGTGACTGTATGACTGTGATGTAGAAATTATGAATATGATATGAAGCGAAAATTCGATGTCGTCGGTAGTGGTCATCGTAGCTCAGTTGGTCAGAGCTCTTTCTTAATATTTTAAGAATAGTTTAAGCAAACTCATTGCTTTGAAATACAAAAATATATGGATTTGGTAAGGATTCATCTAAAAATTCAGTGTTTAAATATCGTTGTAACACGATACACTGGTACCGTCAGTTCGGTAGAACTGCGGTAGGTGGATCCAACGCTAACCTTAATAGCGCGATGTAGAAATTATGAATATGATATGAAGCAAAAATTCGATGTCGTCGGTAGTGGTCATCGTAGCTCAGTTGGTCAGAGCAGTCGCCCTGTTAGGGAAAGGCCGTGGGTTCGAGTCCCGCCGATGACATCAGTTTTTGTGATCTATTTATAATTTCTTTCTTAATATTTTAAGAATAGTTTAAGCAAACTCATTGCTTTGAAATACAAAAATATATTAGGTATACTTAACTTTAAGTTCTTAAAAAAATTGTTTTTAATTTGAAATGAAAAAGTGCGTTCTTATAGGGCACCCTATTATAACAGAGCTAAACTCGTGTCAAATAACATATAATACCTACTTCTAATGTCTACATCTTCATCCACCGAGCCTTTTCCCAACTCAGTTGGAGTCGGCTTTCTAATCTAACTTCTGCTGAACTTCGGTATTGAAATTCTGTAGTTACACCGGTCGAATTTTGTTTTAGGGCACCAACTACACCTAACGACAGCCATAGATGTTCGTATGAAAACCTGGACCGACGGCTTAACGTGCTCTCCGAGGCACGGAGAGGTCTCAATGTCTTAATAAATTGTCACTCATCCTAAGATCGGCCTGGCTATAAGTATGTTGCTTAACCTTTGCAATCACCACTAGACCACGAGCCTGTCGAATCTTTACATCTCTGTTTATTCACGAATAAGCAATTGGATGAATCCTTCGATCAAATACCTTACCCCAACGTACGCACTCAAATCAATGTCACCATAGCATCGGTCATCAGTACAGTATTCTTTAATTCGTGCGTAAGGTATGTTGTACCTACGTGCTTGCAATGATTTACGTACGTGGTTCAAACAGGCACATAACCATAAGATACCTATCTATATTATTCTAGGTATAACTGTGTCAGAACGTGTAGGTAGACACATTTAATAATCTTAATCATCTGAAGCTGTGAAGCCTTGTGATAACGAATATTGGAGGTGAAATTCCATATGTCTTATCTGTAGAGTTCATAATAATTTTATTATCTTCACTGACAATCAGTGAGTGTTCTCTGATCTGAACTAAATGCATTGGAACAACAGTACGGACGAGATTGATTTCTGTGAGAGCTATTCAGCTATCAATATTATTTATTATCTCCGATGGGGAGGCCTCCGCACACCCATATCTCGTAAACGGCACATGCGATTTAGATAATTATTTTTGCATATTGTCCTGCTTGATTATAATAGGTGAAAGGGCAACTTTTGTGTGTGAAGTGTAACTATCCTTCGGAGACAGGATTGTTAACGGCAGAAAGCCGTTCTCCGACCTTAGTTTATTAGGTATCTGACAAACTAGTAAGTAGGTATACTTACTTTATAACCTTAACTTTATTATTAACCGGTTTTAAAAAACGAGGGAGATCTAATTTAGGTTGATATTTAGGTAATACTTCTACATTATTTAATTATTATAAAGCAATTTTCATGCATCTGAATTAATGTTAATAAGGCAACCAGGCAAACCTTGTTTCGAGTCGTTGCGAGAACCCTCATAAGATAGCGTATGCGGTCTGCTATCCCAAGTGTAGGTACCTTGGTACTTACACAGTGGCTCATGTAGTTTTTTTTGTGTAATAATTGTCCGTGAATTTGAATCGAGAATAATGTGGCTTGAATAGTGATATCCATAATGTTATTTAAAAAATAACTTGGGCACAGACTCATACATAACAACACGCCTTTCTATAGCACTGCTGTATTCGTTTAGGTACCGGTATTCACTATTCTGTCGCATAGGGAGTATAACAAATACATTAAAATTAAAACCGATACATAATATAATATGATAGACTTAAGACTTAATTCATTGAATTATGACGCATGACGCAAAGTCACGTAATACGTCATTAACACAATGTGCTTACCTGCGCAAATCTCTACAATAAGAATATTGTTATTCCTTTAATTTAGTTAGAAGAGTACTTTCATATCCTAACTAAATGAAAGGTAACATCGAACTAAATCGAATAAACGCGTACGATGAGTATCAAATCGGTTTATCTTGTTTATATCAGAGTTGATATGACATGTGCTAAAGTTACAGCCATGACCGCGTGCACGCCCATCGCCCGCAGGCCGGTGCGGGCGCCAATCAACCGGAAATTAGGAACAAATCGATAATTTCCCAGTCAATACTGTCCGATCGACGCTAATGGAGTCTGATTGACTTGCGTACTGTCTATACGAAACGCGAAATCGCAATCAACTCACTGATTTTCATTTGAAAACTACTTACATGAAATTTCCATATGGATATGGTACCCCCATTCCAGATAGGTAGGTAGATAGGTAGGTATAACATATATAGGTATCACTACATATTATCACATATTAACATAGCTTCTGTCCGATACATACGGACGGCTTAGATCTTCAAAAGTACGCGACAGATTTTGATGGATTTCCACCAATGAAAAGAGCCGTTCTCGGGGACGGTTTTTGTATATATATTATAATAAATTGTCAAGTGGGCGAAGCCGCGGGCTGGTGGTTTGCATGCATACCTACATTCAGTACTTACATACCCCTTAGCCTTAACCCTTCCTAAGCAGTCGGGTCAAAAGCGACTTGCAAGTATTGGAAATGCGTATTAAGTCCTAGAGCCTTAATGGATAAAAAGTTACAACTTGACCTTCTTAAAGTACATGGTCGCGTAAAAGCCAAGGTACCTATCATTTAGGTAAGTGTTTATTTAAAATTATTAGAACATAGGATTTCTAAAAGCCGTAGCAAGTACCTAATGAAATTGCTAAGGAGGTAGGTAAGTATCTTAATTATCATCTAAATTTCGATCATGTGAGGAACGAAAAGGGATTTCTTTTCGTAAGTTTGCAAAATGCAGTTATTCAACTCCAATTTTGTGAGCGTTCAGACTATTAAAATGCAAATTACTTTTATACATACATACTCGTACCTACTTAAGATACTGATGCACTAACTATAATTTAATAGCGCATAATTAAAATTAAGACTCTATGTAAATGTTATTGTACAATTATTCGAAACAAACTTTATTAACAATAAGAATTACTCATTATACTGAAAATATTTACATTACAAAATATTGTTTAAAAAATCCTCCGCGTTATTGCCGACTGTGAAGGTTCCCAGAATGCTGGCTGTGTTGCCACGTTGGATGGCGATAGTTATTCTTATTTAATTTCAATTAAAAAAAATGTAAACGAGGCTCTGAACTCGTTCAAATATTTTATACAGCGTAATATTTTTAAGTTCCAGTTTCTCTCAATGCACCAATGAAGGCACAAAGAAACCATTGAACCTTACCATAAAAACCTACTTGTCATTGGTTGAAATCTCGCGAGAGTATAAAACATTGTTTTATTAACTCACAGTCACACTTTCATCGTTCTTGTAAATTAATAAGTAGCTATAGGAGGCACCTATAGGGTGAATATACTACAAAGTGTATGCGTCTCTACCTACTTAATTATAATTAAGTAACAGTAGTGCACCTCCCGGACACATTTTGAAGCGTTGAATATAATTATGACAAGGTATTATTAACGAAGGTCCCCATCTACCTGATTAATTTCGTTGTAAATGTGTGTATTTTTTTTTTTTTTTTTTTTTATATTTAGGTCGACAAATTGACGCCACTCGCCTGATGGTAAGCTGAGGCGACGTCTGGCAATTGAGGGCGACTCTCACAGTACACAGGAATACTATAGAGAGTGGCCCTCAACTTGACGACCCTGTAATGTGCCTCTTCACGCTTCGCTTAAAGAGCCCAGGGTTATATGTAGGAGGAAACACGTGCGCAGGCAGGGCGTTCCAAGCCACCATCGTTCGGCAGAGAAACGATCGTTTAAAACGCTCGGTTCTCGCGAAGACGGTTTCCACGGTATGAGGGTGACATCTCTGCCCGGCACGCGTTGTTCGGGATCGGAAGGGAGAGGGTGGGATCAGGTTGAAGAGCTCTTCAGAACACTCACCGTGGTAAATACGGTAGAACGCGGCCAAGGAAGCAATTGTTCGGCGCTGGGCTAGCGGCTCAAGGCTTCCCGTTACCTCCGGACAGTCTATAATGCGAACAGCGCGTCGCTGCATAGCGTCGAGTGCGTCCAGCAAATACTTCGCGGAGCCGTCCCAGAGGTGAGAGCAGTATTCAACGCAGGGTCTAATCTGCGTTTTGTACAGCAGACACCTCTGGTGCGGTGTAAAGAATCGCTTTACCTTGTTCAGTATTCCTAGTTTCCGCGAAGCTAGCCCAATACATCTCTCAATGTATTTTGTGTTATTGAGCTCTCGACGAACGTCTATGCCAAGGATGTCTAGATTGTCCTTCATTGGTAATATTGCATTCTGAAGAGTGGGTAGGGGAAGGAAAGGGGATTTTTTCGCTGTAAATGCACACGCCTGTGTTTTGTGGGCATTGAACTCGACCAAGTTCTCGGGACCCCATTGGGAGATACTGTCGAGGCTTCGGTCGAGATCAACCACGAGATGTCGTCTCTCCTCCTCTATCACAGATCGCCCCGCCGTCGGACGAACCGAGTAACTCCCGTGCAATGTACTGTCATCTGCATAGCAATGAATGTTCCCGAGGGAAAGCATATCATTGATATGCTGAAGAAAGAGAGTTGGTGACAGTACGGACCCCTGCGGTACCCCGGCATTCACTTGCAAAAAGCGAGAAGCCTGGCCATCGCAGAGGACCCGCACTCGGCGCTCGTTTAAAAAACTGGCAATCCAGCTGCACAGTTGAGGAGGTAGACCATATGCCGGAAGCTTGGAAAGGAGCGAAGCATGCCAGACCCTATCGAAAGCTTTGGCGATGTCCAGGCTAATAGCCAAGGACTCGCCAAACTTTTCCATAGCCCCACCCCATACATGCGTGACGAATGCCAGGAGGTCACCCGTTGATCGTTTTGGCCTGAAGCCATATTGCCGATCATTGATTAGCGAGTGATCCTCCAGGTATCGCATGAGCTGCTTATTAATAAGAAGCCCGAGCACCTTGCAAATGACTGAGGTGACAGCTATGGGTCGATAGTTGCCTGGATCGGATCGATCCCCTTTCTTGGGGATCGGTTGTACGTTCGCCTCCTTCCAGGCCTCCGGCACGAGGCCTGTAGAGTATGACAGGCGGTACAGACGCGTTAATACTGGAGACAACTCAGCAGCACATTTTCGTAGCACCACCGCCGGAATGCCGTCAGGGCCACTGGCTTTCCGCGTGTCGAGTGACCGCAGCACTGCCCGTACATCACATTGCCTGATAACAATATCAGGCATAGTGTGGCCACAGTTGGCGATGGCGGGGGGCTGCAGGCCACGGTCATCGACCCGGGAATTAGCCGCAAAGAGGTCTGCGAGCATGTCCGCCTTCTCTTGGGCTTTGTGAGCCAGTGATCCATCAGGAAAACGCAGTGGTGGCAGCGAGGGTTGACAAAAATTTGACTGTACGGCTTTGGCCAGTTGCCAGTATCCACGGCTGCCCGTGGGATGGGATGTGAGCTCCTGACCAAGCCGCGCGACGCGCTGGGCATCCGCTCTCTTGAAGGCCCTCTTGCTGAACCTAGTGGCCCGATTGTACGCTGCTTTGAGGCGGTTCACGTTCGGGTCACGTGCCGCCCGAGCCCTGACCCAGGCGCGATATGCCGACTGTTTTTTCTGGACAGCCTCGGCACATTCACGCCCGAACCAGGAGCGAGCTTTGCGGATGCTGGCGACATCAGTGAAAGGGATATAATATTCTATCCCTAGACTGATCTCGCCAGCAATGGCAGCAGCGCTATCCGAAGGCGCCTTCCCTACAAAGCAGCGCTGGCTCCACGGGATGGACGCAAAGTAATCGCGGAGACCGTCCCAGTCTGCCGACGAGTAGTGCCATAGTCGTCGAGTCATTTGTTCAGCACGAGCAGGCGGTGGCACTTGGAAGCTGGCGTGCACCACACAGTGGTCGGATGTGCCCAGTGGGGCGCGTACCGACACACTGTACTCGGCTGGGCGACTCGTCAGCAGTAGATCCAGCAAGGCGGGCGTGTGGTCTGACCTGTCAGGTATCCGGGTGATCCCCCGTACCATCTGGGTCAGCCCGTGGGAGAGAGCGAATGCATGGGCGGTTCGTCCCGCATGATCGGTCCTAAGGGACCCCAGCCACTCAACGTGATGACCGTTAAAGTCCCCCAGGAAAACCAGGTCAGCGTTCGGGAACCGCACCTGCGCATCGTCAGCCATCTCGCTGAGGTATTCGAAAAGCCTTGTTGTCCCAGTGTCCCCTGTGTGGGAGCGGTAGACGCACACGTAGATCTGGCTCATGGAGCCAGTAATTTTGTTTCTGACTTTTTTTGCTATTTATATATACCTAATTATGTAGTAGGTAAGTACCTACTACATAATTAGGTATACTTACTTATAATCACGTCTTCTTGCTTTTTTGCATGTAACTTAAGTCATGCTAAGTAAGTACGAGTAGATACCTACTTATATAAATACAAGTAAAGTTGAAGATAATATTTTTTTAACGTAACTGTCCTTCTTAATTTATTATTGCTATAAAAATCTTTATGAAACATTGGAGTGCGTAAGAAACCGTAACAAAGAGTAATAACAATGAAGTTCCCCTTTGTGAGGGCATTATAAAAAGGGAGATTTAATTCCTCACTGAATCAAACAGCTGCCTTTGAAATATTGTCAGTCGTCAACCAAATAATTATCTGTTGTCGACCCCTGATCGTAACGGGGGCGGAATTGTGGGCGTTTTGACGAAAATCGACATTATCTTGCTCCTCAATGCACCTGTGGTGTAACCTGTTGTTTTAACCCGGTATCTTGTCTGATTGCATACGAGATGTTATTTCAAATCACACATGCAAAGACTGTTTCGGTGGCGTGGTCGGTAGTGCATCTGCTTTCGACGCCGGAGTCTCGGGTTCGATTCCCGGTCGGGACAAACTTTGTGTGCAGACAGATACGTTTGTACCGAAGTCTGGATGTTTCCTATGTATAATATGTATGTATTTACAAAAACAAATGTATTTAAGTATTTACATAAGTTTATCTAGTACTCATATCACATGCTCTGCTTAGTTTGAGACTAGATGGCGTTGTGTGAATTGTCCTAACATATTATATATAGAAAAAATACTAATATTTCCTTTTTATAATATTATAGTTGATATAGATTTTGGAAATAACATATTCAACCTATAATCTCCATAATTAAGTACCTAAGTATTTCTGTATTTGGAAGCAATGACTTCGTTCTACAAATATTTATAGAAATGAAATGAAATGATTTAAACGGAAAAACGCTTACCTAATAATGGAATGTCGGTATTGGTCATCGTAGCTCAGTGGAGCATTCCCCTTGTTAGGGAAAGGCTTTGGGTTTGAGTCCTGCCGATGACATTCAGTTCTTGTGACTTATAATTTCGATCGATTTTCAATTTTATCGGATTCTACGGATCAATGTACCTACACCTTATTTTCTGAAAGAGGATTAGTTTATCAGTCTAATGTACACAAAGTAATAAACAAGACAATTTATTAAAATGGTTTGTTAAACATCACGTAACGCGTGTATTCGTAAAATTAATTCAATGAAGTAAGTCGACGCATATCGAACATTTTCAATAAAGATCAGTGAACCGTCCTTCGGCTGATTAACTTCTCCTTTGTACCCGATACAACGAACAAATAAGATTTACTAGACATGAATAACGAAGTAGAATATATATTGTGAAGATTCATGTTATCGTCTGTCCGAATTAGTGATGGTTATTGCTCAGATCGTAAATCAATATGGCGTCGCTTATAGCTTAATTTATCTTCAAATAATATGTGCTGAAGGAAAGTTTGGTTTTGCTTTCGAGATTACTGAGAGATACCGAAAATAATTTTATTTGTGCTTGTAATTCAGATGGATTTTGTAATTTACTTCTTTATGCCTGATTTTTAGATGATAAAGACCAATAATTATCCATACAAACTTTCGCATAGGATACAACAAGCAATCTTTATTAATCTGGAGTAAACTGGTGTTTAACCAAAAGAACATTAATATCAGTTTCTCTTCATGTTACAAGGGAACAATCTGACCGCCCGTTTCCAACAATACCTACCACTAGTAAGTATAATCTTCTTAGGTAGGTACCTACTCTGAACTCGTATCCCTTGGTTTAATATTCATATCCCTTTTCAAGTAATGTTTTCTTACTTATAACCTCTTTGATCTTCAAAATTGCATATGAAAATATTTTCCTCACTCTTTTTCAAGGGTTTTTTTTTTAATTGCCAAGTGCCTCCGGTAAGCACTAGAAGAATCGCTAGTGGCCCCCGGCGAACCATGCCAACCTGTGTGACAGTTCACAAGGGAATGTATTTTAGAATATAAATAAATAAATAAATATATTAGGACAATTCACACAACGCCATCTAGTCTCAAACTAAGCAGAGCTTGTGATATGAGTACTAGATAAACTGATATAAATACTTATATACATTTTTTTTTGTAAATACATACATATTATACATATGAAACACCCAGACTTCGGTACAAACGTATCTGTCTTCACACAAAGTTTGTCCCGACCGGGGATCGAACCCGAGACTCCGGCGTCGAAAGCGGATGCACTACCGACCACGCCACCGAAGCAGTCGTAATGTATATATACATGAATTAATAATAAAAAATATTTCTTGGAAATGTGATGTATATTTATATTAGGCACCTATTGTAGAAACCTTATCTTACCCAGACTGCAGACATTTTAGGTTGGAGGTACAGTATGTAACATCGGTCCAGAATGTTGGAATTTAGATTCGGTTTACAGAATGGTATTTGCTATTGTGTATAATATATTTATAATACCCGTACCTTGTAGCGAAAATAGGCTTATCCTCTATGACATGGGAACATAGTAGATACTAATGGCAAAATATAGGTGCGTACCTACAGTATTTTAGCCTACATCCTCGGGGACGCGTGAATATATTAATGTATACAGGTACAGAGGCTCGTGGTCTAGAGGTAAACGTTAAGCAATATCGAGTCCGGTCTTAGGATGGGTGACCATTTCTTAAGACATTGAGACCCCTCCGTACCTCGGAGAGCACGTTAAGCCGTCGGTCCCGGTTGTCATAAAAACATCTATGGCAGTCGTTAGGGGTAGTTGGAGCCCTAAATCAAAAATCCGACCGTCTAACTACAGAACTTCAATATTGCCCATGGGTTTTGGAGGTCAGTCGGCAGTCGCTCTACGGAAAATATCCGAAGTTTAGCCGAATCGCAGTTAGACTAGAAAGCCGACTCCAACTGCGTTGGGAAAAGGCTCGGTGCACTTGTAATGTATATACTCGTATTATGTTTACGTATTTAGTTAAAATAGTTAGTTACGTTTATGTCTAATTTCAAAAGCGCTTGATTCGGTTCCGTGGAAATTGTCTGTAACAAGTTCTGGTATTACCGAAGACATTTAATTTACAACGTCGCGTCGCGTCGTGTCGACATCTTCACAAAGATTTATGAACAAGCTCTTTGTTGTAACATGTGGTAGTCATTAATTAAACTTAGGATTATATGAGCGGTTGAATAATTGAGGTGCATTTAGTTCACACCTTTCTTTCAATTGGTACATCTAATCAACGGACAAAGCTTTGACAAAAATAAAATTCCCCAATTAACGAAAATACGAGTCGCACCATATTGAGTATTGAATGCAACCAAAACAGTTACCTACTGGTTATTTAGACGTACATACATATAATCACTTGTTTCTTCGATGGGGTAGGTAGAAGCATAAATACATTTTAGGTATACGCTCACTTCTTCGCAGGATAACAAGAACATTGTGTCATTCACATTATTCAAAAGTGTCAATGGCAATGGACACATTCCTATCTAGCTGCATCAAATTAAAATTTAAGCTATAGCAACCAATTACTAATTATAGAGAACTAGTAAATTGTAATTACAGTTATGAATTACCAATTAAACTACTGCGGTTATACATAAAACGGGTAAAAATAACTATTCGACAATTTGAGTATATTCGTCAATGCCTCGTTCATTTTTTAGCAGATGAAGGCAAGGATGACTTGGGCTACGAAGCCGGTAGTGCCCCTTATTATAGAAACAACTATGTTAGTATTAGTAATGGTATGAATTAAGTACTCGAATTCTAGTTGCGTAGAATTATTCATGAGAGGGGATCATGCACAATACGTGTACCTACTGGGTGAAACTCGGGCTGGTGTTAGCATAGCCAGCCGTAGTAACGTAAGTACTTATATTATGCTAACAGATAATGGAACTAATTCAATGAATTATGTAACCTTTGCTGGTTATTTAAATATGTTGATACTAGTGGCATCCATGAGCCGGCTGAACTTCGATATTTTCCGTGAAGCGACTGCCATCTGACCTCCACAACCCAAGGACGATATCAAAGTTCTGTAGTTAAACCGGTTGGATTCTGGTTTAGGGTTCCAACTACCCCTAACGACTGCCATAGATGTTTCTGTTACAACCGGGACCGACGGCTTAACTTGCTCTCCGAGTCACGGAGGGGTCTCAATGTCTTAAGAAATGGTCACCCATCCTATTACCCCCTCTATTAATACTTAGTGTTACTAAAGTAAATAGGCGAAATCTTCCTAACATGCCCTAGGATTATCTTTGCGAGGGTGTGCACGACCACGACGACAGACGTAAAGGAGGTAAGTTAAAAAAAAGCCTTTCTAATATTGCCGTTAGCTTCATAGATACAGTGTATATAGGTACCTTTGTGGAATAGTTTGCCAGTTTCCTTATACCACCGGAAACTATCAATTCAACGAAAAGTAACCTTGCTCGAAAAAGAAAGCTTTTTCAGGCCGATGAAATAAACCTACTGTAATATACCAAAATGATACGTTACTATATTTTAAGTTGTACTTCTCTGAAATAGTTGTTGTTTTTTTTTAAATATTTGGGATATAGCTGAGAACAGGTCGTAAAGAATGTTTCATTTACTTAGTCCCACTTCTCATTTTTTGAACATTAGAGTTTGCTGGATCCACTTTATTTTTCTTTTTAATTTCAGGCCCTTGGCTGCTGGATCCACTACGATGTCCAGCACTGTAGTAGTGCTTCTATTTTCTTAATGTACATACTTAGTATCGTCATCATATACTTCGGCTTTCGTCGGATATCTATCGGTTTGGAAGTATACAAAGTTGTTACTACCACCTTTAAACCGACTTTGATTTTTTTTAATTGAAAGCTACTAATTCCCATGTGGTCCCACTTCAACTTGGTCCCATTTCGGTAATTTGAAGTCAGTTGCTGTGTCAATTTTTAACGTGTATTTTTTATTAAATAATTTATATATGGTGCTATTTAAACCGGGAATTAATTTCACAGCTCTATATAGTTACACACCGAATTAAAAAAAAAACAACAATAAAGTATGTAGTTCTAAATTCAATTTAAATTTTAGTTTTTACACGTTATATCTAATAATTTGTGGACATGTATATTAATATTCGGTTCCATTCGGAAAAACGACAATTGCCGAGGGCCATTAAGAAATTAGAAGCACTGTAGATAATCGAAATAGCTGTTTAATAATTCTCATTTATCTAATAGAAATCCATTATAATAACTGTGGATATCACTCGTGGAGAAATATTACGATTATCTTATTGAAATATTAAGTGCCTTCAAAAACAAGTCTTGAGATAAGGCACTCGGCATATGTACGCATGTGGGAGTCTCATCTATCTTGTTAACATGTTCAAAAACAATACAACTATTCTACATAGTACACGTAAAAAAAAGTTTATAATAGGTACCCATACATGGGTATTACCCTATTTTATCTTTCTTCTTGATGTTTTTTTTATTCGGCATCGAATGCCACTGGTTATTAGCAGAACCATAAAAATGTCATTAAAAACGTCTTGTTTCTGATACCACTGTTCGTAGATGACTGTTAATTAATTTATAATGTTAATTTTATGGTTAACAAATTGGAGATATCAGTTGTAACACTTTGTTTTAATACCGTATAAGTTAAATTAATTGAAGCGCGTCTATTTAGTGTCTTTAATTTTTTTTTAAATAAATTATCACATACATATAACGTCTATATCCCAAAGGGGTAGGCAATGGTGCATTACACGCCCACAATTTGCCAGTATTTTAGTCCCACGTAATAGGAGGCAAGCCTATTGCCGTCATTTATAATGGGTTATGTCCAAAATGGCCGAATTAATTTAATAAAAAGTAGCAGCTATATTGTAATTTTGAAAAAATAAATAAATTGACACCTGTTGCCTTGTGATGAAAAATCTTACGTGCCAGCCGCTATGGCACAGTCCATTAAAGCCCTGGGCGTCTCGGACTATACTTATACACACACAATAAATTTAATACTTACAATTCTATGAATTTGATATAACAATATGCATATAATACTAGTACTTATTATATTAACAAAAGATCGTGTCAAAAGTCCTCCGCAACATTCTTCACCACTGGGAGAGTCCCCAGCGGGCGGCACCGACAGTGCACAGTTTTACTAATATACTACAAGCAAGTAGACAATGAATGAACTTGCCCTTAAGACTTACCATGTAAGCCAGGCTTAAAGAACAGACAATCCGTCAGAAGGCAGAATCTTGGTTGCACTGAAACGCTAAATCATTCATCATTACATGAGTCACTGTTTAACTACTAACCTCGAGAATCCAATGATGAAAACGGCATGGAAATCGGTACAGTAGCTTTTGAGTGTATCGCAAACAGGAAGACTGCTTTATTTAATAATATGTAGTCAAATGTAATATTACCTATGTGCCACATAGCACATAATAATATGTGGTACTAAGAATACAATTATTTTTTTGGAAATAATAAAGGGGGATTTTACTTTTTATACCGTACCTAAGTCAAAATAGACAGTAACTTCGTAACGATATTGCGTAATAAAACATTTATAATATAAAACCGCTATAATACTCTCATTTCCGCGGAATGAATTGAAAATGATGATCTTTTTATTAACAGATTATAACGGCTGAGTAATCGTTCTGAAGGCCGTAAAATTTGCTATTACTGTTGTAATTGACTAAAGAGATTATGTAGATGTATACAGACATACTTAAATTGCCACGTTTACCTCTATTTAGTACTATGTAAATATTTATTCAATATGTTAGAGGACATTTGGAGTATTTCACCATTTAAAGAATCGATGCTAACGTTTTAGTACTAGATACATGGGGCACACTATAAGTTTTGCACTTCTAGTTAATCGGAACTATTTGAATTTCGAATGTTATATTTTTTAAACGTTGCAACATTCTTAGTAATAAAAAAAAACAATTGGCGGGAAATCATTTGTCAATTTTTTTTTATCACTCATCATAGTTCTACGTATGCAACGAAAATGGAATTAAGTCGAAAAGATTTTAGAGCGATGATTTTTTATGATTTTAAAAGTTCTCTCTCTCCGCAAGACTGTGCCGCTCGTCTTCAAAATGCTTTTGGGAGAGAAACAACTTGTTTGAGCACCGTGAGGCGATGGTTTGCTGAATTTAAGAGAGGTCGAGTTTCTTTACATGACGAATTTCGTGAAGGGCGGCCTTCAACTACCGTCAACGAAAATAATGTGGCTACTGTACCCTTGAAAATCCGCAAGACACCCCGGTGTCGCGGCGCGCGCCGTTCCGTCAAGCCCCGAAAGACACCCGGGTGTCGCACCTCCCCAGGCGACTTTAAGCCTTATTTAAATGGATTTACGTTCTACTTTTGTATGGAGAGGTTTGATGACATACGTTCTCTATAACATTTCCTTGCAATTTGAAGCATAACTTTATAATATCTGTGGTTCGATTTTTTTTTTCACGGCATTGAAAGTTGATGATGTTTGGAGAGTACGTCAGTCAGCGTCAGGTCTATAGTGCGTGTATTTTGAGTGAAATACTGTGATTTATTCACGTAAGTAATGTTTTCTTATTAGAAATATGATTATTCGGTTTATAATGATTCTATTTAGGTAGTAGTTTTCAAAAAAATACATCGTTATAACTAATATATGAAGCCCTAGAAAGTTACCGATTTCCGAGTTATTATTGCGATGTTTGTCAGTGAATACAGTGAAAAGTATAAAAAAGTATAAATAAAGATACTTTTTATCTCTGTAAATCGTTTTGAGAACGATAATGTACGTAATTATATATTTCAGTGTAATAATAGCTAGAAAAAATTTGGTGGAAAACCGTTATAAATTGGCCCGTTGATTTTACGTTTCGGCGGGTTGAGTTTTATGTGGTGTTATTATAAACACCTTGAGGTCTTTTATCAAAATATTTACGTTATTAGATAGCATAAGTCCTTGTTCTTTGAAATTCATTTGAATTTTCTTGAAATTCAGTTGAATTTCTTGAAATTCATTTGAATTCTTGAAATTTAGCTAACAACGTGGTTTCCAAATTTTGGACAATTTATAATAAATAATTTGTTTGCATTATTATTCATTTTTTGATGCTTGATCATCAAATATATATCAATAAAACTATTGCCGTTTACAGAATCGTAAAATATGGTTTGGTTGTAGAGATATTCCTTTTTTTCTACGAGATGGTAAGACAACGTCTTGAAGAAAACCGCGGATTACCTATGAGACAATTCGAGGACTATTGGGGATTGGTATGAGTCAAATCCAGAAAATTTTACACGAAGAATTGTAAGTTCGGAAACTTTGTTGTCGTTGGATCCCTCATGAACTGACAGCGGAGCAGAAGCGGGCTCGCGTATGCTACTGAAGTACGACCACGGACATTCTAATGCTGTTTATGACATTATCACAGGAGACGAAACGTGGATTTATTATTTTGAACCCGAAAAAAACAGCAATCTTGTGAATGGGTGTTTAAAAATGAGAACAAGCCAACAAGAGTGAGGCAGGTGAGAAACGGTAAAAAAATGATCACGTTTTTTTTTTCTCAGCTACGCGTCCCATCTGTACAATTCCACTTGAAGATCAAAAGAGTGTTAATGCCGAGTGGTATTCTACCATTTGTTTACCCAGGGTGTTAGAAAAGTTAGTGTTAGAAAATCTTGTACTCTTGTTCTCTACGATAAGTAAAATATAGAGTAAGTAATACGTAGTTCACACTATAAGTTTTGCGTAACTTAAAAAAACCACATGTTAAAACCAAAATATTATTGTTTATTGCTCTTCAAAATACTCTCCTTTACATTTTAAACATTTTTTCATGCGATCGAACCATTTTTTAAAACAGGAGGACCACAGATCTGATGGCATGTTTTCTACGTGCTGATTGAACGCTATCACTGCCTCTTCGGAGTTGGTAAAAGTGAAACCTCTCATCAAATCTTTGATTTTGGGGAAAATACAGACATCACAGGGTGTTAGGTCGGGGCAATGCGCAGGATGGGTGACGAGTTGTACTTTTTCGGAAGCTAAAAATGACTTTGTTTTGTTGGCCGTGTGTGAAGAAGCGTTGTCATGATGTAGGAGAACGCGGCTTTTGGGTCGTCTTTCGCGAATTTTTTCTAACATCCTGGGTAAACAAATGGTAGAATACCACTCGGCATTAACACTCTTTTGATCTTCAAGTGGAATTGTACAGATGGGACCCGTAGCTGAGAAAAAGAACGCGATATTTTTTTTACCAACGTTTCTCGCCTATCTCACTTTTGTTGGCTTGTTCTCATTTTCAAACACCCATTCACAAGATTGCTGTTTTTTTTTCGGGTTCAAAACAATAAATCCACGTTTCGTCTCCTGTGACAATGTCATAAACAGCATTAGAATGTCCGTGGTCGTACTTCAGTAGCATCTGTGAGCACCATTCCACGCGAGCCCGCTTCTGCTCCACTGTCAGTTCATGAGGGATCCAACGACAACAATGTTTCCGAACTTTCAATTCTTCGTGTAAAATTTTCTGGATTTGACTCATACCAATCCCCATAAGTCCTCGAATTGTCTCATAGGTAATCCGCGGGTTTTCTTCAATTAACCGCTTAACAGTAGCAACATTTTTTTTGTTGACGGCAGTTGAAGGCCGCCCTTCACGAAATTCGTCATGTAAAGAAACTCGACCTCTCTCAAATTCTGCAAACCATCGCCTCACGGTGCTCAAACAAGGTGATTCTCTTCCAAAAGCATTTTGAAGACGAGCGGCAAAGTCTTGCGGAGAGAGAGAACTTTTAAAATCATAAAAAATAATCGCTTTAAAATCTTTTCGACTTAATTACATTTTAGTTGCATACGTAGAACTTTGATGTGTGATAAAAACAATTGACAAATGATTTCCCGCCAATTGTTTTTTTTATTACTAAGAAGGTTGCAACGTTTAAAAAAATATAACATTAGAAATTCAAATAGTTCTGATTAGCTAGAAGTGCAAAACTTTTAGTATACCCCATGTATTATGTTTCCCCTCTTTTCCTCATACCTACAACGATAGAGATCTTGGCAGAATATAGTGTTGCAAGAAGCAACTTCGTGCGGGACAATTTTAACATCATTTCATCCTATTTCAACCTATTTATTCCGTAAACATAAGCTTTGAAAGGGGATTCATATAGGAAATTTAAATTACTTAAAACAATGCAATAATAAAGTAAAGCTCATCTTTTTGGAAAAGGGTAATTTTCCAAAAGGATGTTATTGACCTGTATGGACTTATTTAACTCCTAAGGGTGTCCTAGTTTTGTACATTTAATTTAATTTACTTTCTACAAAATATTTAACTATATAGAGCTCGCCGTGTGAAGACTCTAAAAAGAGCTAATTGTTCTATGTTATGTCAAAACCCAATACAATTTAGCTCGTATCGCGGGAGCAGATTTTGGGTGTCAGATAATATGTACTTTCATATTATATATAGTTATAAAATATCATAGCTTCCTACTTAACATTTTAAATCTTATTTAGTTTTGAATTTGTATTAGGCACTTAAGTAGGCACTTACTTTATGTGTATTAGATTTATTTACTTGCCTTTAGAAGATTACCCTTAAGTAGATTTGGCGCTGACCATACAAAATTTTCCTACACGTCATACTTTATAGAAAAGGATAATTGTGTAGTCCCAGAAAACTAGCACACTTACCTATGCTATATCAATAACGTGCTTGACAGTTCCTAAAATTATGACATAAATATTACGTGAACTGTAGTAAGTACTTGCTTTCACGCTAGGCGCATGTATCACGAAATGTCAGACGAGTTAAGACATTCACAGAAATATTTTATCGTTGCTACTTAAATCAATTGTAACTAAGTAGGTTGGGGGCGGGGCCCCAAGAGATTAGACTACGTCCTCGCCGTCCGCCCTGGACCCCAACTTGACCACGGTAACGCAGTGGCAAGTTGGGTGACCGAACGTCGAAATCAAAACTTGAGTGGCCAACACAGAAGGAATTGTGCTTACTATGAAGCCTGAAGAGACCCCCGGTCCTGACACTGCCCTTCCCCGGGCAGTCTCAGCCGACGACATATTGCGCGAACAACGGACTTCGATGCCTTTAGATTTGGGGGCTCGCGTCGCGCCGCCTAGTTGCAGCGCGACGTCGACGCCCCAAGGAAATGTTGCTGCTGGGACTGACGATGGGTCAGCTCCCAGTAGTGTGAGGGGTAAGGGCCCTTCTTCTTCGCAGAAGAGGACCCTCGAGAAGGGGGGGCTGCCGCGCGACCGGAGCACTAGTTGCTCTGGGTGGGGGTCCCTCCTCTCCAGCGATTCGGAGGAGGAGGTGCCGGTGAAGACGGTGCGCACGCGTCTCGACGCCTACAGAAAGCGCCCGCCAACACCACCCCCGTCATCTGTGCCGTCCCTGCGCAGTCGCAGGGATATCGGTGTGCCGCCCGCGCGGGAGATAATGAGTATTTTCTCCCGCATGAACGCGGCCATGCGGGGGAGTAAAAACATGTCGGGGAGGAAGAAGATTGTGGCTTCACTGGTGGATGAAGCCCAATCCTCCCTCGACAAGCTCCTCGAGCGGAGCGTCACAGAGGAGGAGGCGAAGCTCCGCAAGCAGGTTGCGAGCCTGGAGGTGGAGCTCACTGCCTCCCGAAAGGAGATGGAAGATCTCCGTCGGGAGGTCGCTGAGCTAACCAAAGCGGTCAAGACACCTCCAGGTCCCATGCCGCCTCCTCCTCTGACGGCTGGACCAGCGCCGAAGACGGCGCCTAGGACCGCGCCCACCATGGCGCCCGGCTCGCCGCCGAAGCCTGTACCGACTACGGTGCAGGTCCTGGCGGCGATCGAGAGGCGCCTCGCGGTCCTGGAGGACCGGGCGTACCGCCCTCCGCTAGCGCGTCCCGCGTTTTCATACGCGGCGGCTGTCGGCGGTGCTCCCGCTCCGGGTCCAAGCGGCACACCCGCTGTCCGCCGCCCCGCTCCGCCCCCGTCCGCTTCGGTGAGCCGGATACCGGCCGAGACCGCGGCCCAGGCGCGGAAGGCCGAGGGGCGCGGCAAGAAGAGTGGCACCCCTGCCGCCTCCTCTTCCTCTATCGTCGCTCCCGCTGCTTCCTTACACCCCTCCAGACGGGAGGGATGGGAAGTAGTGGGAGCCAAGAAGAGGAAGACGAAGGCCGCAAAGAAAGCGGCCAAAGCCGCCGCGGCGAAGGCGCCGAAGAGGCCCCGCCCTCCTCGCTCCACCGCCGTCGTCCTGACGGTGACGACGGTAGGTGTGGAGAAGGGGGTGGGGTACGCCGACGTACTGAGGACTGTGAAGTCCTCAGTCAACCTTTCGGCCCTCGATATACAGGGGGGGCTCCGGTGCAAGAAGACACGCACCGGGGCTCGCCTCCTCGAGGTCTCCGGCGCCTCCAGCGGCCCTAAAGCTGACGCCCTAGCGGCTCAGCTTAGGGACGCGCTGGACCAAGAAGCCGTCCGCGTCACCAGGCCCACCAAATGCGCCGCATTGCGCATCACGGGTCTGGATGACGCGGCCACGACGGAGGAAGTTGTCTCCGCCGTCGTGGAGGCGGGCGGCTGCCCCCGTGACCAGGTGAAGGCTGGAGATATCTCCTTCGGCTCCACTGGTCACGGGATGACAGTCGTCCAGTGCCCCGTCGCGGCGGCACTGAAAGTGGCGGACGGACGAAGCCTCCTCGTAGGGGGCTTCCTAAAGGCGCAGGTGCACCTCCTTCGTGCCCGGGAAACCAGATGTTTCCGGTGCATGGTGGTGGGGCACTTAGGAGTGCAGTGTACAGCGGAAGTCACCGTGGGCGATCGGTGCTTCCGCTGCAGCCGGCCCGGTCACAAGGCAAGTGCCTGTGACGCCCCGCCTCGCTGCTTTAGATGCGAGGCGGAGGGCAAGACCGCGGATCACCGGGTCGGCAGCACAACCTGCGCCGCCTCGAGGCCAAAACCTCGTCCGTCCGCTGAGAGCGGTGGGGGTGCCGCCCTTGCGCGGCCAGTTGCTTCGCGGCGGGATGCGGTTATGGACGTCAATTAATGTCTGACGCCCGTATCCGTATCCTGCAAGTGAATTTGAACCACTGCCGTGCTGCTCAGGATCTTCTGTACCAGAGCATCCGGCAGTGGTCCATAAACTTAGCCGTGGTCGCCGAGCCGTACTACGTCCACCCGGGAAGCCCGGTGGACGAGGACGGCTCGGCCTGTTGTATCTTTGGGGGGTCCGCCGCAGACAACTCGCGCCTTGCGATCATTGCAAGGGGCCGCGGGTGTGTTGCGGCGGACTATGATGGGTTGGCAGTCGTGGCCACCTACATCTCGCCGAACATTGACGAGTCTCAGTTTGAGCTACGGCTCACTGAGCTCGACGTCGTCTTCGCTGCGTGCCGTCCTCGCCCTGTCCTGCTCCTGGGAGACTTCAACGCCTGGAGTGAGGCGTGGGGCTCCCGGGAAACCAGGGACAGGGGGAGGCTTCTTGAGGACTGGACCAGAACACGTGGTCTGGAGGTCCTCAACCGGGGGAATGTCGCCACCTTTTGGCGGCGGGGGGGGGAATCGATCGTGGACGTAACGTTCGCATCCCCTGACCTCGCCGCCCGTATTACAGGCTGGCGCGTGGAGGAGGGTGAGGAGACGCACTCGGATCATCGGTACATCCGGTTCGATGTCGTCCCCCCACCTGACCTCCCACAGCCGGTGGCAAATCCCCCGGATCCGCGTTGGGCACTTCACCATCTGGATCGGGAGGCTCTCCTGGAGGCATCCATCGTGCAGGCCTGGATTCCAGCGCCGGACCGGCCTGCCGATGTGGATGCCGAGGCGGAGTGGTTCAGGAGAGCCATGTCGCAAATCTGTGATGCGGCGATGCCTAGGGTTACACCCAGACCGGCCAGGAAGCAGGTGTACTGGTGGTCGCCGGAGATTGCAGAGCTGCGCGCAGCATGCATCTCCGCCCGCCGCCGGTACACCAGGTTTCGCCGGAGGCGTCGCCGCCCAGACGACGCGGCAGCCCGAGAGGCGGAGCTTTTTCAGGCATACAGGGAGGCTAAAGGTAATCTCCAGGAGACGATAAAGCGGGCCAAGACGGCGGCCCGCGAGGAGCTCCTGGAGACCCTGCAGCAGAACCCATGGGGGCGCCCGTACCTACAGGTCAGGGAGAAACTCCGACCTAGGGCGCCCCCACTGACCCAGAGTCTCCAGCCGCAGCAGCTGGAGCGGGTCATGGGCTCCCTGTTTCCGACGAGCGCGGAGGAGCACGTCCCTCCGCGCATGGCTCCGTCTCTGCCCGACGCGGATAGCACCAGCGAGGACGACGTACCCGAAGTCAGGGTGGGGGAGCTAGGTGCGGCAGTACTCCGGCTTAAACGCCGGAAAATCACTGCCCCCGGACCCGACGGCATTCCTGGCCGTGCATGGGTCCTGGCCCTCGAAGAACTCGGGCCTCGACTGATGGGGCTCTTTAGCGCATGCCTCGAAAGGGGCCAGTTTCCCAAGGTGTGGAGGACGGGGAAACTGGTCCTGATCCGTAAGGCGGGGCGGCCGGTGGACTCACCGTCCGGATACCGGCCGATCGTGTTGCTCGACGAGGTGTGTAAGCTCTTTGAGCGAATTATCGCGGAACGCCTCGTCGAGCATCTCACGAGTGTGGGGCCAGACCTGGCGGATAACCAGTTCGGTTTCCGTCGGGGACGCTCCACCGTGAGCGCGATCATGCGCGTGAAGAGCCTGACGGAGGAAGCAGTCTCGCAGGGCAAGGTGGTGGTGGCGGTGTCTCTTGACATCGCCAACGCGTTCAACACCTTGCCATGGAGCTGCGTTAGGGAGGCGCTCGTGTATCACGAAACGCCTCTCTACCTCCGTCGTATTGTCGGGGCCTATCTCTCGGAGAGGGCCATAGCTTTCCCCAGCTGGCTCGGGCCAGCTCGGCGAGATGTGTCGTGCGGTGTTCCGCAGGGGTCGGTCCTGGGGCCGCTTCTGTGGAACATCGGCTACGACTGGGTGCTGCGGGGTGCGTTGCCTAGGGGTGTCGGCGTAACGTGCTACGCCGACGATACCCTCGTCACGGCGCGGGGTGCAACGTACCAGGAGGCAGCACTCAAGGTCACGACGGGTGTTGCTCGAGTCGTGGGTCGGATACGGCAGCTGGGACTGGAGGTGGCCTTGCACAAGTCCGAGGTTCTGTGTTTTCACAGACCTCGGAACGGTCCACCCGAAGGTTCCAGCATAAATGTGGGAGGCGTTAGCATCGGCATCAAGCCCTCGATGAAGTACCTAGGGATCGTACTTGATAGCCGATGGAACTTCGGACCACATTTCCGAAGTTTGGTCCCCAAGGTGACGCAGGCATCGGTCGCGCTTTCGCGACTGATGCCCAACCTAAAGGGACCCAACGCCTCCTGCAGGAGACTGTACCTGGGGATCGTGCGGAGTATGGCCCTATACGGGGCTCCCGTATGGGCGGATAGGTTGGCGGTCAAGGGGAACGTGACTCTGTTAAACAGACCACTTAGAACCTTGGCCGTCAGAACCGTACGGGGGTACCGCACGATCTCCGGAGAGGCTGCATGTCTCCTAGCCGGGACCCCTCCATGGGACCTGGAAGCGAGAGCCCTTGCGTCATTGTTCCAATGGCGCAAGGAGGCGCTGGAGCGGGACCACAGGCCTGCGTCTCGAGAAATCGAGGACCAGCGGTCCCAACTCCGCCAGGATCTCATGGAGTCATGGAGGGTGCGACTTGAGCAACCCAAGGGGGGTGCCATCTTCATCGCGGCGGTGAGACCGATCATGGATGATTGGCTGCAGAGGCAGCATGGTGACCTCACGTACCGTGCGACGCAGGTGGTTGCCGGGCATGGATGCTTCGGTAGCTATCTGTTTCGCATGCATCGTGAGGTCACACCCCGGTGTCAACACTGCGAGGTTTCCGACGACGACACCGCACTCCACACGTTGGTGGAGTGCTCAGCGTGGGCGAGTCAGCGCCGGGACCTCGTAGTGGGTCTGGGCGTGGATACCCTCTCGCTGGGGACCATGCTTCAAGCCATGGTATCCAGCGGGAGTAGGTGGAACGCGGCCGTGTCCTTCTGCGAGCAAGTCATGCTCGCGAAGGAGGCGGCCGGGAGGGAGAGGGAGCGTACCCTCCCCGCCGAGTTCCGTAGTCGGCGGCCAGGCCGCCCCAGACTACGCGACTACGCCCAAGACTATCGTCCTCCATGATCGGGGCCTGAGGACGGCGGGATCGCCACCCACCGTCCTTACAGAAGCAGGCTAGAAGGGTTGCGTGCTGCGGGGCCTCTTGCCCCATAGCACGCAACCAGATTCACTCACTGACGCGGGATAAAACCCGACCCCAATGACGCGGGATTCTCGTCCCGACCAAACACCCGCAGAGACCACAGGGGTGGTCAAAGTCCGCCGGGCGCCACTGGACATACCCTCTGCTAGTAACCAGGGACGCCCGGCAACGGACGTTAGAGCGGCCGCGGCCTTGGGCCGCGGAATTAAAAAAAAAAAAAAAAAAAACTAAGTAGGTTGATAGGTAAGTATAGGTAAGTATTCAAGACCTATAAAGTAATGTTTAAGTTCTGTACCAGAAAATACGCATCTGATTTAGAGCCCGTACATTAATCACGTGATGTTTTATTTAGCGTTTTTAAACCCCTCCTTCTCTTTATCCCAGTATCTTTTAATACAGTATCAGGTAGGTATATGTATATTAAAAAGCGTGATTGTATGTATGTATGTTTGTCAAAATCGCACACAAAACGGATATTGCCGTAACGAATGAGAACATTAAAAGACAGCTGGGGGTACATCAAATTTGTGTACAAGGAGTGTAACATGAGTACTCTGGGGTATGAATGGAACTAACATGAATTCACTAACAAAATGTCGGAAGGAGGTAACAAAATACCTAAACCAATAGCTAATGGGTTTGTGCCTTTTTATTATACCTTTTACTAAGTTTGCACGTATAGCCTATATGCTAGATTTTCATAAGTTGACAACTGTCTAGAAAAATATGTAATGTAATGGAAATGTGTGGTTTTAGTTATACAATTTAGATAATGGTTTGATTGTGTTTACTAGAATAAATAGTGTTCATTAACCACTCGGATTGACGTCAAATAAAGATAAGTTTACATATATAACTTATTGTTATATACATATAATTGTAATATACATTATAACTTGTTGTTACGATCTTACCAAATACGGCTTAATAAAGAGGGAAATACATCGTTTTATGAAGGTGGCCACCCTAAACCTACAACCTAAATTGCAAGTCTCAGTCGCCTGCAATATATTCCCCACTTTATGACAAGAGTGCTTAGTATTAGATCTCGCTAATTCTAGAATTTAGCCAACGTGAAAATATAAATCCGTCCTGGTTGTTGGAATTTAGGATCGGATTTAGTTCGATTTATACGTAATCAGAAGCTGCGAATATAAATCGACCAGAATTTGCTTAGTTCTATAAGTTAATAGGAATAATCGGTCTCTATAATTTTCAATACGCCCACATTCTGTCAGTAACTTTGTGGACCCTACGATCTAGAAGACGAGAAAAGTGAGTCACTCATATGTTGAGTGGCCGGGGCTCATTTTGTAATAAATAGGTACTTTGGTCACCGAGGCAATAAAATAAGAAATATTGAACTTCACATTTCTATTACATACTTACAACCAAATCACCTTACATGCTCATCAAAACAAATATCATTTTTGAGTCATTTACAAAACTGATAGCAATAAAATAATATCAGTATAATATTTCTTCAATTCACTACCAAATCTTAACTGAATAAAATATCTCTACTTCTTTTATGTCACAGCACTTTAAACGCTTGTACGAAAGTGATTATTTATTTACATAATAAATTTACATCGACATATTTATGTTTACGATATTACCTGGGCCTTAAGCTTGAATTTATAACTAAAGTTTACAATAAACAGTCTCCAACAGAGTACAAACTTTCGCCCAATAAATTACCGCCGTCGCGTCGTTCAAACCTCACGCACTTACTACAATCTAATTATAAAATATCAGTTTACTCATTACAATATTTATCTTAACTTATAAATTGTCCAATCTGTACTATAATATAACAGTCGAAGTCGTGTCTGTTCATTTAACAAATATATCAAAGAAAGATTGTAGGCGATATGAAATGATTATTAAAACATAACAAATTGTACTTACTATCTGTATAAAATTATACGCGTTAATCTTCGTAGATATACCGAAAGGATGCTTGCGATTTCTACAGAAAGACTTACGACTTCTACACTTAGTGTTAAGTGGGAGTTCATAAATTTTCTACTTGCATCTAAGTGATTAAGTAAAATCAGTTGCACTCGCACTTAACACTTAACAAAATGTAAACTAGACTTAAGCTAAGTTTCGGACAACATTAGGTATCTACCACCAAATGGCATAGCAGGAACAGCCAAAAGCTTGCGTTCGTCGCGTAATATCATTAGATATTGTACTCGTAAGAGCTATAATCCGAGATTGACGCGAGCAGAGCCGGAGGCAGCAGCTAATTCTCATAATAAACTTACTCTCTGTAACAAATATTTTAGAATAAAACTCACTTTGATGAATGTTGATTTCGTAATTATTACCATATCGTGCGTGAGTGAGGTACCTATTCATCTTCTTAGGAATAAGATGTCGTAAAGAATCACAGTATCATAGAGGAATAATCAGTTGAATTGTCTGTCTAACAATAAATAACATTCAGGGACTCGCTGAGAAGTGACTAATTAAGTTCTTGTGAGTTCGGACACGCGTGGGCGATTGATATCCCATCTTAACGATCCAGGAATTTATAGATATACGAATATAATCTCTATTATATAGCATGAAAATACATATTCCAATGATTCACACGATACTTGTGAATCTATTATGCAAATTCACGTAGTTCCTGATACTGATACTGGCTCTATTTTAATAATTGATAATTTAAATTAAAAGTCTAACTTGATAAATGAGTTTAATGAATCAGATTTGTGTACCTACCTAGAGTGTGCATATTGGGGCTGAGTGGCTGAATGTTAGGGTCAGGGATTGAAGTTTGGAAATTATGAGCTTAACTTTAGGTAGATATTTATTTCTACAAATCCCCATCAGTTTTTGCTATGAGCACAGAATAGGTATTTATACAAATGCTTATAATATTTTTATTAGAATTAGCATACTTATAAAAAAATTGTGCCGACTCTGACGACTAAGCCAACGAATTTATGTTCATTTACTACTATTTTCTGTAGTCGGGTAAATAAATACAATGACTTTCGGTGTCCATTATTGTTAGATACAACATATTGTAGTCTATGTAAGCATTATTTATGAAACTGCATTAGATATTGGACCTCCGTGGAGCGAACGCGAACAGTCTTAAATCATTCTTGTGATTATCAGCGGTAATGAGAGACTGTGTTATGTATTGTTCTGTACTTCGAGAATTTATAGTTACTGTTGAGGTTAATGTGTTAAGTTTTGAACACTTCTATCAGCATCGGAGCTTTTAATTGGTCATTTTTTTTCGTTTTCAAGATAGGCAATAATGACATAATAGAAAAAATTATTTTTGTTAGTGTGGGCCCTAGATATAGGTATCTTCACATAATTGCTTGACGTACCTCATACATAAGTTTCAACATCTATAGATTAGATTTTTATAGCATTAAGTTATTAATGAAAAAGTCTTCATTCACGTGAAGTAGTATTCTCTTCTCGTTATTCATTAAATATGCTACTTTGGTGGCGTGGTCGGTAGTGCATCCGCTTTCGACGCCGGAGTCTCAGGTTCGATTCCTGGTCGGGACAAACTTTGTGTGATGACACATACTTTGTGCCGAAGTCTGGGTGTTTTCTATGTATAATATTTATGTATGTATGCATTTACAAAAAAATACAAAAATATGTATACAAGTAATTATATCAGTTTAATCTAGTACTCATAATATCACAAGCTCTGCTTAGTATGAGACTAGATGGCGTTGTGTGAATTGTCCTAACATATTTATAATTGAGATAAAAATATAATACCGTTAATAATAAACAAATTAAAAAAAAGTAATAAAGTCTCAAACTAAGCTCAGCTTATATACTTGTATTATATACTTATTATATCTATCTACATATATAAGGTAGGTAGGTACAGATTGACCTGTAAAACTTCCCGCCAGGGGACTGTGTAGCTCTATGGTAAAACTGAAGGAAAACAAGGGCGTGATACTAGTTTCTTGTACTCTGAAATGGATAGAACTAATTTATTTATATTACAACAGTGACTTTCATTTATCATTGTGCTTTCTTGTTATACAAACATAAGCTTTAATAGATGATGTGTATAGTTAAAGGTCGCAGTTTGTATTGACTATTGTTCCCAGTAATAAGAACAGGGGGACGCACTATTCGATTGCCTCGATATGATTTATGAATCGATTTAAATTGGATCCCCGGTTTAAAAAATGACATTCTAGTTCTAGCGAGTGTTTCGAATTTTGTTTTAAATCGGTTGTGTTATTGGGAGTTTGTTTGCTTTAGATAAGAGTAGAGATAGAAACTTAATGTGCGACCCCTAGCGGAGTAACATTTGAATAAATTAATGTTTTGCTTCGATACCTACGTAAAGATACCTAACACACCGTTTACACTTTGATTAGGTAGTGTGAAGTGCGAGTTCATACATTTTCTATTTGCAACTGTTAAGTGATTAATAAAATAATTTGCACTCGCACTTAACACTTCGCAAAATGTAAACACAACTTAAGTGAAAACACACACACACACACACATATATCCCGAAGGGGTAGGCAGAGGTGCATTACACACCCACAATTTGCCAGTTAAGTGAAAAATGAGACTTAATTGTTATTTAGTGAATGATGAATTTCTAACTAGTGTTTAAATAAAAAAATACTCATGGCTCCGTCTGCGTGTACCTAACAGTTCCCCACTTACACAGGCACACATTACCGAGATAAAAAGTACCTAGGCTATAATCTCTCTATTATAGTTCTAACCTGCTTTTAAATCCCTATCTAAGTAGATACAAAGTTTTGCGTTTAATTATATTAATTAGTAAATTCATCAGTAAAAAGCGTTTGTATGAAATTGTATAATATTAATATGATCACTATTAGAACAGTTTATTTTCTGTATTTGCTTTGTTATTCTAGTTTATAATCCATGTACAATCTTAATATGTACCTGTGTAGAGTTTCAACAATGTATCGCGATCGGCACGTACGCACCCGTCATCGTCATAAAATACCATTCTAATTTGAGTACGATCCAAGTAATAAAGGAAACAATTTTAGAGTAGTTAACAATAAATATATCGCTAAAATGTGTTGGTATGCAGTACGTACATAACTAGGTCGCCGCAGTCGCGAAACGTACCGTTACGCTGCAGCATATATTTGAGCGAAGCGAGTTTAAATTCAAAATTCTGGCATCGTAATAACCTGGGTAATGCCGAAATTGCCGAAATCGGCCGAGTATTCGCCTAGAAACAATTTAACATAAATCGTTTGAAAAATAATTTGAGTCACCCGTTGAGAGCTCCGCTCGCCTTCGGCTCGCTTCGCTCAATTAAATATTATTATATTATTATTGCCATCCAACGTGGCAACACAGCCAGCATTCTGGGAACCTTCCCAGTCGGCAATGACGCGGAGGATTCTTTAAACGATATTTTGTAATGTAAATATTTTTAGTCTATAATTATGTTTATTTTGTATACTGTAATTCTTATTGTAAATAAATGTTACTTATTGCAAAAGCTTGTTTGATTTATAAGAACACACACACACACACACACACACACACACACACACACGCACACACAATTTTAATGTTAACCTTGTTATGTGCATAATTACTTACTATTTGTAAATATTTCATTCTTTTTATATCTTGTTTGTTTACATACCTTTGAGTGACATGATATGTCCTGTCATTACTGATTTTTTTTTTTAAACTATTTTTGGCAATTAGGTTTGTTGATTTTTTAAACTCCTTTCTCATCAATGCCATTCTGTATCTCATCCATTTACTTTTAAATTCAAAAACATTCTACCGATGTGTTATTATGACTTCATTTCATTCTTCACACAAATGCAAAGTTCAGCTTACGCATCTCGAACTATACCTACAATAACAGAATAGGAATAGTTCCTCCCTAATCTGTGCTACAATTAAGAAGAAATGTCACAGATATAAAAATAAGTACTATTTTCTCTACTCATATTATATGGTCCTCAAGTTTGTTTATTTGGTGGAACTGTTGTTTCGAATCGAGGAAGACTCTGTAATCGCTCGTTTCGAGCAATATGGTATGGTAACGGTTCCCTACAAGTATGAAGCAAGTAGCGGGCGTGCGTTAGTGTACTTGAATCTAATATAGAAGTGTTTGATATTTCTTTTGCTTATATTCACTCTGTGGCGTGCTCTAATGATGTGTACTTTGAACCTTTATAAAATTAGTTTACCGAGGTGTAATCAGCCGAACTTAATTTGATTTATGACTTCACAGCGCGCCAGTATGGATTCTGTCTGACCTTCATTATGCATAATTTAACTATCATCGCTGTATTTGTCTTAAGGGATAAATTATGTAACTTTCGAACTAAAGTAATAGTGTTCGGTATCCGAAAGCTTTCGATCAGTTACGTTATCGGGGATTTGGCGTTTGGATGTCTTTAGATAGTTTAACGATTTATTTAGTATCATGAAGGACTGCGGTCTACATAACACATTAATCTATCTATACTATATACTATTATAAAGAGGAAAGATTTGTATTTTTGTGTGTATGTTTGTAATGAATAAACTCAAAACCTACGGTGCCGATTTCAAAAATTCTTTCACCATTGGAAAGCTACATTCACCCTGAGTAACATTGGCTACTTTTTATCCCGGTAATGTGTTCCCACGGGAACCGGGAACGAGTAAACTAAATCACGCGGGCGGAGCTGCGGCGATCTGCTAGTACTGGATAAAGTAGCAAATGAATAAGTCAACGGGGTATGACTAACCGTCACACCATTTTGTCACACCAGTGTGGAACAGAAGAATTCTTTTCTTCACCGTCACACTATATAGTGTGACTGGCGAGAAATAAGTGGATCCTTAGACGGGGTATGACTAACCGTCACACCAATTTGTACATACATGCAACTTATGGTCAGTCTCTCTAATCTTGAAGGCTCTTTTGTTTTTACGAGATTCCTGGTACATTTGAGGTTTGTGTCTTTTATAATGGACAATCATTTCCATCTGTACTCGGTGCACCTGTTGACATATTTCTTTATTATTCATCGGGACAAAAAAAATTATCATGCGCTTAGTAGGGCCGGGACAAAAAAAATTATCATGCGCTTAGTAGGGCAGTATGGATATATCTTACCAGAGCCGCTTGGGTCCCTTAGCTCTCTATTATAAGATACACAAACAACAAAAGTACTAGGAGTACAGAACTACAAAAGAGCACTCGCCAACTCTTATCTCGCTCAGTTTGGTTTATTCAAAATGTGTTCGAAGAAGTTTTGATCAGAAACCGTTCACCTTTGATGGTGCTATGTCATATAGATTCTTCTGTTTTATGCTTTGATAAGGTAGACAGAGCTGTTTATTGTACCCATATTTCTTTAGTCACATTGATGGTGAGGCCATCTTTTATTATAAATGATACGAACCTCAAATACAATACTAGGACTACAAAATTACATAAGCACTCTCGAAATCTCATTCGAATCTCGATCCGTTTAGTTTATTTAAATGTGTCAACAGGTGCACCGAGTACAGATGAAAATGATTGTCCATTATAAAAGACACAAACCTCAAATGTACCAGGAATACATAACAACATAAGATCCTTCAAGATTTTAAATTCTTTTAAATTCAGTGGTAACCGATTGAAAGTTTGAACTTATTATTCTGAAAAAGTATAGGCGATCATAACAGAATAGGAGGTTCTGGTTGTATATAAGTAGTAGTAGCATATGAATGCAAAACCTTAATGTAAAGATGATAGTATGACTGTGAAGAATAAAAATCTCGAGTATCACACTAGTCATCACTAGTATGACGGTGAAGAAAAAAAAATCTTCTGTTCCACACTGGTGTGACAAAATGGTGTGACGGTTAGTCATACCCCAAGTCAACATTATTTTTGAAATAAATACAATATAAAAAGGTACAGTGCGCGAGGCGTAAGCTGAGCTTTGCATTTGTGTAAGGGATCACGAAAAGTAGAGTAAAAAAGCTGTGTGTACAGCACATGTGTGTGTAAAACAGGTTACATATACGTTCACGTACGTGCACTCACACTGATACAAAGCTCAGCTTACGCCTCGCGAACTGTATCTATAAGTAAAATGTGATACATATAACCACTCCTGCTTCCCCGAAGGGGTACACAGAAGCATATCGCTAGTATCTTTGTTGTTCTCACGTAATGATGATGATGGAATAAAATGAGAATATTTGCGTCGTTTACATTTTGCGTTTAGTGCACTCGCACTTAACATTTAACATTTGCAAGTAGAAAATGTATGAACTCGCACTTAACACTTAACAAAGTGTAAACAGCGTTTTAGAGCAATAAGTACCTACTAAAAATATACATAAGTTTTACTTTACTTTAATTAGGAATTATACTAAATTAAATGTAGGTAAGCTATTTATTAGGTACATACTTAAAATCTTTAAAAAAGTTTTTGGTACTTATGATTTTTTATTGGAAGCAAAGATGGCGGAAAGAGAGGAATATGCGGTTGAGGAAAGTATTTTTAATTATAAAAATGTCCACCATTTAAAAGCTAATAGCAATAAGAGTGCTCTGTACGAGGAAATTGAGACCATCCATTAGCTAAATTGTAGGAAACGAAGCTATGAAATTACCCACTTGAAAGCTGAATATGGTCTTAGAGCCCATGCCAACTTAACCTGCACTATTGTGATTAACGAACGAGCAAACATAAAAGTTTTCGGTCAATCGTATCGCATAATCGCATAAATTACGCGAGACAAACAAAGACTGGCGAAACCGGGAAACAGTGATCGTACATAAAGGCGTTCCTACCTACTTACTAAAAGCAGGCCTATGTCACTCGGCCAGTTGTAAATCAGTAAGGGTTGTCTCTTGTTTGTGATACGGCATTGACCATAGAGTTGGTATTGAGGCATTAACGCCATAATTATTGGGCAAATTATGCTGGTATACTTTCCTAAAAACCCTAACGTTCGAATTATGTTCTCTGTAAACAAAAGAATGTGCTTTAATTAACGTCGGAGTGCAAGTACTGTATATAAATACTATTCCCTATTCTGTGCTAAAAGTTTCATTATAAAAGCCACTCACAGAAACAATAATTTTTAAAAGTAATTAGATACAACATTTTGTCAGTACGTCTTTTAGTTTGTGTAGTTAGGTGTACCGTATATGCACCTAATCAGTCAATTCTCTGCATCACCCTACTGTTGGCTGGTAGAGAATGCATTAAGTCCGCCTTTGTACATATAGGTACTTGTGCATAAAGATTAAATAAACATTTGAAAATGGAATACCTAAACAGTCACTGGTTCATCATCTACTACCTATTCTGTGCTAAAAGTTTCATTATAAAAGCCACTCACAAAAACAATAATTTTTAAAAGTAATTAGATACAACATTTTGTCAGTACGTCTTTTAGTTTGTGTAGTTAGGTGTACCGTATATGCACCTAATCAGTCGATTCTCTGCATCACCCTACTGTTGGCTGGTAGAGAATGCATTAAGTCCGCCTTTGTACATATAGGTACTTGTGCATAAAGATTAAATAAACATTTGAAAATGAAATACCTAAACAGTCACTGGTTCATCATCTACTACCTATTTTGTTTTTACGCACGACGGAACGGAGATGCGTATAGACAATATCTACATACCTACTTTTCTTTGAATGGCAGAGGCATATTAAAAACCCACATTTATAATAACAAATATCTTTCTCATTCATTGTTGTTACATAAAAGTGTCAAACAATATTGAAGGGGAACCGTCTGTGAAATACAAAATTACATCGAGGAAATGGAAAACAAAAGCAATGTAAAACAAAAAGCGGGCATGACGGCGCTTGTTGTCACTAAACTAACAATTTATGCATGACCTCTAATGGGTCGCTCCATCAGGCTCTGTTTGCGAAGCTTTCTATGAAATTTTATTCTGTAATAGTTCACGTAGGCTTCTTTCTTCAATGTCGTACAGTCAATATAACTTCTTAAGCCAGAGAGAAGAATTTCGTGTGTCCTATTTGGAGTTACCTCAAAGTTTAATTCCGGAATTTACGGAAGAAAATATCTACCGTTACTGCCGGGGTTTTGCATAATCTACTAGTGTATGTAGTTTTATTATTGTGTATGTTACCAACTAGTGTTGTTGGTGTATTCGTGATTTATCAGTTCGAGTTATACCTGCACAGTTAGACTAGTTAGTCTGACACAATGTTGTCTGGAACTGGAGCTATCGGAAATATTCATTGCGTTTGCTCATTACATTATTCAACTGTGATCGATTTAGGTTTGTTTTTCTCGGAATAAAGAGTTAACATCGCAGTTACTAAACATAAAACTTATTCTTCCAAGCATTTCCTTCCCTTGGCCCACTGGAAGAGATTACTTATGAAATAAGTGGCGCCTTTGTTCTGTTAATCTATGCTTAGTATTCCTCTTCTCTTTTCTAAAACATCATGTTTATATAAACGAATAAATAAATAAACTGACGGACTGTCAATATCTACCTACAGTCCTAAGCTTCTTTTTTTAGGTTTCCGTAGTACCTAAAGGTCTCGGAACCCTTATAGTTTCGTCATGTCTGTCCGTGCGTCTGTCCTCGGCTTTCCTCTCAAACGGTTAATGCTAGAAATATGAAACTTGGCATGGATGTGTATATTTACTACGCCGACAAAGTGTAAAATAAAATTTATAAAAATATTTTTTTGGGGTATATTTATTTCTCGAGTCTACTCCATCGTGTGTTAGATAGGTCTTTTAAAAACATTGAGAGGTTGCAGAGATGATTTTTTGATTCATGTATCCGTTTGCGAGATATTTAGCTTTGAAGACCATGTTTTTGCGAAAACAGGGCGTCGCCCCCCCTCTAAAATCTAAACGACTGGCGTGAAGAACTTGAAAACGTTCAAACTTCGAAGGAAAACTATAACCGATGGCATAACTTTGTTAGTTCTGTAGTTATAAAGGCTTTTATGGGTAACTACGGAACCCTATCTTAAGCGTGGTTGGACACGCAATTAACCGTTTTTTTTAATATTATATAGATTAGAAAAGCAAGTTACTCTAAAAATGTATCAGTCACAGTGTCAATAACCGCGTTCATTATTAGACTATGACTAACTATAGTACCTACCTAGTTATTCAACAACAATAAATCCCTTGGGACTTCCCATGCGGTAGATAACGCGGTTGATTACATTCTAATGTATTTTAACACGTCATTACGTAATTTCAACGTAATTTACAAATAGGTTGCATAAAATTAACAATGGCTATTAAAGTCTTTGACGTCAATTATGAATAGTAGTTCTTGAGGTGTATCTATCTACTCATTGATTCGTAAAAGATAGTTAAGCAATGCCATGACTATAGATGGGTGACCATACATACTTTATCCATACAGATAAATAAAATTGAGGTGTCTGTGTGTAATTCGAAACACAGCTTTTCACTAAATGCCTATGAAAGTATATACGATACCCATATAAAAACGCAATTTTAAATTGTTTGTTTGTCTGTCTGTTGGTGTGTATGTTCCAGCGAATCTCTAAAACGGCTGGACCGGTATTAACCAGACTTTCACTGGCAGATAGCGGATGTAATAAGGTATAATACCTATAGGTTACTTCTTATTGTTCCCGCGGGAATGGAACAATAAAACTATTTCACGCATGCTAATCGGCAGGCGTCCGCTAGCCATACCTACATAAAATCTAGCCGTATTCCCACTGGGGTAGGCAGATCCCACGGTTTCCAATTGCTACCTTAATGGCATTCTTCTTTCGCTTCTTCAACTTTCATTTGTATCTTCGAAGACTCTTCATAATATACTAACATTGGTGTGGTGACCAAAAGTAATACAATTATGTATACCATGTTTCCAACCATTGTTCTTCAAAGGGCACGTCAAAAGTCGGTCACAGTTGTTCTTGTGTTGTTTTTGTGTTGTTGTACAGCCATTAGGTCAAGCTAAAAGTCTACTAGGGTGACCTGAATAGCTGTGGCATTAGGTAGACCACTTATAACACTTAGATTAGAAGAAGAATTGTAGTGTACCTAGATCAGTTTCAGTGTAAAGTGTAGTCTATAATGATCATAAAGAACTAACTGATTAGTACGGCTCTGCCCGCGTGGTACTGTAGTTTTATCGTTCCCGATTCCAGTGGGAACACATTACCGGGATAAAAGTAACCTATGTTACTCAGGGTTAATGTAGCTACATATCAGTGAAAGAATTTTCAAAATCGGATCAGTAGTTACGAGCCTATCCGTTTTAAACAAACAACCAAACAAATCTTTTCACTTTATAATATTAGTAATTTTTTTTCGCCTTTTTTTCATAAGGACCTTTTCCTTCGATTAGCGAAAGCGGTCCAGCCATTCACGCGTGATGTCATGACTTATGTTATGACCAATTCAGTCATTTTTACATATAGATTAAGGACCTACTAGCGTACCCCCGCGGATTTACCTGCTTGACAAATTATATATTAAAACCCTCTTCGAGAACCACTCTATCCATTGATGAAAACCGCATCGACATCCGTTGAGTAGTTTTAATGATACATACATAGGTACATAGGAAACCGAAGTGACTTATTTTTATACTACGAGTATGTTATGAGATGATAATTGTAAACTGTGAAGAACTTATCAGGTGCAATAAGATACACAAAGACATTTCAGAGGCGATCCCAAAAACAAAATGCAAATATTGTGTGGGTGAAATAGTGTTGTGTACAGTATGGAATACGCAAAATATCGATAAAAAATTGAGTGTTATTTCTAAGTAATACAACAGAATCTCACTAATCCGTTATACTTTTCGATTACCTCGCGCTGGTATTAGTTTAAAAAAAACCGACCAAGTGCGTGGGTCATGCAAAGAATAGGGTTCCGTAGTCATGTTATTAGCCTATAACTCCTGAACTAACAAAGTTATCTGATCTGTTATAGTTTTTCTTGAAAGTTTAATTACATAGAATCATGATTTTTTAAGATATTTTTAGCCAGCCGTTTAGCTTTTAGATTAAATTTGCTTAAGGAAGCTTTGTTTTAACGAAAATATGGGCTTTAAAGTTGAATGTCTCGAAAACGGATTCTTATACCAAAAATTTGTCTTTGCAACTTCTAAAAATTTTTAAAACACCATATATTCATATACGATGGGTTTGACGGTAGGAAAAATATCATTTTCACTTTGTGTAGGGGAGGCAACTCAAAAAAATAATTTTTCAATATTTTATTGTAGCCCTTGGTCACCGTTATACACAAATTTATGCAAAGTTTCATTTTTCTAGTTTTAACCGTTTAGGAGGAAAGCCAAGAATGAAACAAACGGACGAAAGGTCATGACAAAACTATGTTCTTTAAGTTAGTTCAGCATTTAGGATATTATATGACATTCATAATCATGAAATAGTTCAGCTTATATAGCAGATTTCCACGTCACCAACCGTTTCTTCTTCCTAATTCCCACTGAAAGTGTTCCAGTTTCATTTTTGATTAACTCATGACTTTTTGATTGACTCGTTGACAATGTAGCTACACATTAGAGAAACAATGACAATATGATTTAATGCTACAGTAATAAGCCGTTAAACATAAAGACAATTTTTTTAAAATAAAATAATACTCGTATTATATTTTCTACGTAATACAACAGAAAAAAATAAGTTGTGTCTTCACTATTTACATTAAAAAATTAACAAAAAATTTATGTGGTGGGTCAAATAGTCTGAAAACCAATCACTGGGACATATCAGTTAGTTTACATTATTAGTCATGCATAAACATGTAGAATGATACTAATGAATGAAAAGACCCTTTTTTAATTTAATAATTTGAAGCTCGTGGTGAGTCCGTACCATCAGGTGTGCTTTCGTTGGGCGGAGAAATAATATGCCTATCTGATCACACTGATCTTGTTTATAGGAGGAACTGAGGCAGTTTAATCTGTAGGTAAATTAATATTAAAATTTAGTAAACTATAGTCTTTTTCACAAAGGAAGCATCCCGTGAAGCTTGCCATAAATTCAGGAAGCGCGCTTTCGCGCTACTATCCCACCACGGCTAAGCTAGGCTTTAAATATTAAAATCCGTCATCACTATTTACTCTACAATGTAGAGTATCGTAATTTTCTTGATTCATTTTTTATCAATAAACTTAAAATGCTCTTTATCGTATTTGCCCCAGTAACAGTTATTTTATGTTTAAGAATCATTACCTTTACGCAAATTTGTTTAACAGCAGAAACCCGCGGCGTCGCCTGCTTGACAAATTATATACCTTCCTTAGAACCACTCTATGCATTGGTGAAAACAAACAAAATCCGTTGCGTAGTTTTAAAGATCTATGCTTACATAGACAGGGACGGAGAGAATTTGTTTTATACTATATTATGATTTAATGAAATCCAAATAAAAAATTGTCTAATCTAATCTAAAATAATCATTCCGAAAAACAGGCGGGAACGTATAACATTATACTTCATTTTGCCATGGTTTATCGATACATCGATAATCGTGAAGTCATCAGGTGGTCAAGCCCTATCATAAAAAGACTTTCTTCTATGTAACGTTATTTAAGAATAATTCTTCATTGTGAATAGGAAATATTACTGCACAATGCAAGGGTAGTCAATGTACTATGATTAGAACTTTTTACTTATTTCATAAACACAAGACATAAACAAATATCTGTTATTTAAGAATTGCTGGAAAATGTTGTATTTACCTGTGAAACATGTAATTATTTGGGTTGTCGGCTTTAGTCACATTACAATTACTTAAACAACAAGACTTAAAAAAGACATGGCTCTTAAATACAATTTTATTGTAAACAACACAAGGATTCGCTTATATTTTAGAAATCTAATATTTGCCAGTTTACAAGATAAATGCTCTTTTTGTTATTTTGAAAACTACGGAAAATTTTTGGCACTGACTCTGACACACATTTATAAAAGTACGTCATCGTCTATCTTTATTACTCATAGGCAATGTTCGAATGATGATGACTTCTCCGGACTTCTCTTTCCCACGCTCTGTAGGTCTATTAAGGGAGCGAAGCGAGCGCCATCCCAAGTCTCTGGGTGCAATTGAGTTGTTCCTCTAAGATCTTGAAACCACTAAGCACTTAAGTACGAAAATATTACATTAACTCGTATCTAAATGTAAACCAGTATCATAACAGCATTCGTAATATTGTGCTCTTGTGCTCGCAATATCAGCCTTTATTATCTTATTTCGTCCCGTAAAACGATAATAACGCCTACATAAGGTTATATGTTTCTGCGATTTTCATTGTATCATTCGGGTTTTATATTTTTATATCACTAGCTCGTGTTCGTGGCTTCCCTCGTGTTAATTTCTTGTCATTACACTTGTAATCATCGTAACATAGTATAAAACAAATATGTTTATTCAAGTGGGTTGCAAGGTAACGCTTTTGAAAGTCAGTCAGTTATAAAGCTTACAATTAAAGTCTAATCTGCTCTAAACTTACATTTACTGCCAGATTCGCAAAACAATAGGTAGAGCCTGAGAGAAAGAAACTGGCAATAAAACTCACTGTCACTCTTTTCTAATAGTATGAAATTACAATATATAACGAGCTAACACTTATACATAGTTGTCAAAGCAAAATAAATAAAAAAAACGGATTTTCATGCGATTTTCACCAATGGATAGAGTGGTTCTCGAGGAAGGTTTTTAGAATAATTTGTCAAGCGGGCGAAACCGCGGGCGTCCACTAGTAACTGATAATCTGTCAAATCATGTTTTTTCTTTGCATGTACTTATTGTGTATCTACGTAATTAAAATCCGCCTAATTTGCGGGACCGATTTTAATGAAATTTATAGTGTGAATTCAGGTGGATTTGAGAATGTTTTAGATTTAAAATTGGACAATCAAAATTGTAAAATTATTAAATCTATGATTATTTGATACTGTCGTCACACCTCATGTAGGCCAAAAAATTAAGTGCACTCTATTATAAACTCCAATGTACTCGTATGTTTACTACATAGACGGTGTGCCAAAACACCGACACTAGACATCTTTTGAGAATTTAACGTAAATAACAGTCGTGGGGAAATATCGAAAAATGTTGACACCGCTGAGTTTTTGTCCTTCTTTTGGGATGTGTGGTAATCGAATGGGCGGATTTCTTAACCTTCAAAAAGTGTTTATTAACTGCTCCTATTAGATAGAATAAAAATATTTTGATTGATTGATTGATCCGAAATACAGGGTTACATTTTACATCTATTTAAGAGTCCGTATGCAGAATCGAAACGGGCGGAATTAGGTATTTGACACATTTTGTGCGTGAGTCCGGAGTTACCGATGGTGGTCAGCCAGTACGGCGATTACATGGTTTTGATCTTTTTTTTTTCATTTTATAATAATAGTGTCTTGTGTGGGGGAGGTGAAAAGAGGGCTAGGAGGGGGGGTGTTTTTTTTCTCTCCTTAAATTCAAGAAAAGACCCTCTATACTCGTATGATCCCGTAATCAAAACTCCTCTACCTTTCCTCTGTCGTTGCACTCTCAAAGGGGGGGCGAGGGCTAATTTTTTTTCCTAATCAAAATCATTTGACCTCCTCTATACAAAGGGGCTCTACCAACATATTTAGGGCCCCAGCGAACTCATCTGCTAGTGGCGCACCTGCTGATCAACGGACGAGGCTCGTTAATTTACGGTACCTATGAAGTGGCTTCGGTCCCTACGTGGGTACCGGGTGTTGGTCCGGGGGGTGCCACCGTGCAACTGTGCTAAAGCCCCACAAGTAACCCAGCCCAGGCTGGTTGCGTAAGGGGTTCAACAGCTGCACCGCCGGGCCCGGGGCCATGTATGGTGCAGCAGGCATGGAACCAGTGGGGGCAAAGCGGAGTCTAGTGTGGGTCGATTCGCTGGCCAGGGAGACCCTTAGCAACGGCGTTGCCGCGGCCGCCCGCAACACAGTCATGGGGCCTGCCTGGGACCAACCACACCAGGAGGCTGCCCCACATGTTCTCGCGCATAATCCTGATGTGGGATCGCCGCTCCGGGTGGTAACCGGTGTGGGATAGCGGCGGCCTAGCACCAGGGGGGTTTGGTAGCCCTTCCGTCCGGCGGGTCGGCTCCAACCTAACCACACGGTTCCAGACGAAGTTAGCCCCTGCGCTTTGTCACTTATTACTGCTGCACCAAATGTCGCCCTGTCTTCACGCTTCTTCTTCAAATTTATAATGGCAGTGCAACAGAAATAAGTAAACGTTCCACAGCGGCCCCAGGAAACCCCACAGCTTCACTTTTCGAGGTGGAGTTCACCAACATCCGTGGACTCCATGCGAACCTCGATGCCGTCCACCATACCTTGAGACGGCTCGGCCCGCTATGACGTTTCTCACGGAGACACAAATACGCCGCCCTGACAACACGCCTTACCTGTGTTGCCCCGGTTATGTATATATGTATCGAGGAACAATACCGGGGTGCCGCAGGGGTCCGTGCTGTCACCAACTCTTCCTTCTGCAAATCAATGATATGCTATCCCTCGGGAACATTCATTGTTATGCAGATGACAGCACATTGCAGGCGTGTGAATTTACAGCGAAGAAATCCCCTTTCCTTCCCCTACCCTCTCTTCAGAATGCATTATTACCAATGAAGGGCAACCTTGAGATCCTTGACATAGACGTTCGTCAAGAGCTCAATAATAAAAACTACATCGAAAGATGTATAGGGCTAGCTTCGTGGAAACTAGGAATACTGAATAAGGTAAAGCGATTCTTTACACTGCATCAGAGGTGTCTGCTGTACAAGACGCAGATTGGACCCTGCGTCGAATACTGCTCTCACTTCCGGGACGGCTCCGCGAAGTATTTGCTGGACGCTCTCGACGCTATGCAGCGTCGAGCTATCCGTATTATAGATTGTCCGGAGGTAACGGGAAGCTTTGAGCCGCTAGTTCAGCGCCGAACAATAGCTTCCTTGGCCGCATTCTACCGTATTTACCACGGCGAGCATTCTGAAGAGCTCTTCAATCTGATCCCATCTTCCTTCCGATCCCGAACAACGCGTGCCGGGCAGAGATGCCACTCCCACACAGTAGGTACATGTTCGCGAGAACCGAACGTTTTAAACGTTCGATTCTGTGCCGAACGATACTGGCCTGGAACGCCCTGCCTGTGCACGTGTTTCCTCCCACATATAATCCTGGGTTCAGTAGGTCGTCAAGTTGAGGGCCACTCTCTATAGTATAGTGTGCTGTGAGTGACCCACAATCGCTTGACGTCGTCACGACTTACTACCAGGCGGGTGGCGTCAAATTGGCGAACCCAATACAAAAAAATAAAATAAAAAACTACCTCTATAAAATTATTACTCATTTTGACTCTACTCGGGAGCCCCCCTTGGGGGACTGGAGGGCAAATCTCAAAAACTCGGAATTTTCCCTAGGTCCCCGAACCCCCTTTACATTTCTGCAAAAAAAACATAGGTACCTTCCCCTCCACCATCAAGGAGAACAATAAAATTGTGTCAGTGAGTAAGTGAGTAATCCAGCTTTATAAAATATAACAGCTTTTTTTAACAAAAACAATGATAAATACATTCTACATAATCACTTGTTGTATTTAAAAAGAAGCCTAATCATCACAAAATAATAACTAATATTACCAAAGTATCAAAATCTCACGCCACGCTATATTCGTCTGTAGACGGCGTCGAATTTTAGCGCGCAGAGCGACACGTCCTCTCCCTGTAAGCGCTTGGCGCGGACTGTTTACTTGAGGCATGCGTCGAGTATTATAAAGCGAAATTTAGGTGTTTTTAAAAGATTATTTACAGCCTATTTTTTATTATTTAGCTTTCTTTTTTTTTGGAAATAGATTGATTTTGAACCAAGGTTTATTTATGTTGTTTTAATTTTATGAACGAGAGTTTTATGTAGCCGAAATAAGAACCAATTCATTGCCCATTTTCTCTAAAATTTGACTAACTTAAATATTTGTTTACTCAATTTTTTTTTATGAAAGTGATAAAAAGTAATCCATACATTTGATAGATGACTTTTACAAGAATACACTGTATTTTTGTAATACTTTTTAAACGTCAAAACGATTAGTGAATTTGTGATATTCTAGACCTCTTCCAGCAAAAGATACGAAAAACTACCGATTGTTTTAGGTCGATTAATCAAAATTTAATGACAAAAATAAGAAAGTAGCTCACTTATTAGATCATTATTGAAATGATATTTCATGTTGTGCATTAAAACTTATAAAAATACAGTATTTTCAGTGTAAAAACACGTCTGTAAAATCAGCGAAAACGGTAAAATTTAATAGGAGGACTCTTAAGTACCTAGGTAAAAGTGGTATATATATATATATATATATATTTGTTAATAATTGTCAATAACTTCCAACAAAATTGAATAAATATGCAACGTAACAAACCCGTATAAAACGCCGGTTGGTATGCATCGAATAGAATTCCTTCAGTTTCTTTATTGGCTTCTGCCATTCAGGCTCTTGACTCGCCGTTACGTTCGGTAACTATTGAAAATTCCTATATGTAGCCACTTATTACTCCGGCGTAGAAGTTCAGGTCGCCTTTTGAATGCTGAAACAATCTCCCGTTTTAAGAATAATGTAACCTTAATTTTTGTTTGTGTAAATGCGGCACTCCTAATACCTGGATAAGGCCTATGTCGCTTTTTTTTTTTTCTTTTAGTTCCGCGGCCGCTCTAACGTCCGTTGCCGGGCGTCTCTGGTTACAAGCAGAACGTATTTCCAGTGGCGCCCGGCGGACTTTGACCACCTCTGTGGTCTCTGAGGGGGTTGGGTCGGGATGAGAATCTCGCGTCATTGGGGTAGGTCCCGCGTCAGTGAGTGAATCTGGTTGCGTGTTATGGGGCAAAGGCCCCGCTGCACGCAACCCTTCTAGCCTGCTTTTGTAATGACGACGGGTGGCGATCCCGCCGTCCCCAGGCCCCGATCATCGAGGCCGATGGTCTTGGGCGTAGATGAGTGCGGCGCCCTCGCCGCTGACTACAAAACTCGGCGGGGAGGGTACGCTCCCTCTCGGCCGCCTCCTTCGCGAGCACGACTTGCTCGCAGAAGGACACGGCCGCGTTCCACCTACTCCCGCTGGAGACCATGGCTTGAAGCATGGTCTCCAGCTTCGTCTTGACCGGCACCTCCTCCTCCGAATCGCTGGAGAGGAGGGACCCCCACCCAGAGCAGCTGGTGCTTCGGTCGCGCGGCGGCCCCCCTTCTCGAGGGTCCTCTTCTTCGTCGCAGAAGAGCGGCCCTTCTTCTTCACACTGCTGGAAGCTGACCCATCGTCAGTCCCAGCAGCAGCAGTTCCTTGGGGCGTCGACGTCGCGCTGCGACTAGGCGGCGCGGCGCGAGCCCCCAAATCGATAGGCATCGGAATCAGTTGTTCGTGCATTAGGTCATCGGTTGACACTGCCCGGGAAAGGGCAGTGTCGGGACCGGGAGTCTCTTCAGGGTTATCCATATCGTATAGTAAATCGCTTTTTTTGGTCACAAGTACAGACAAGGACGTTCGGTCACCCAACGAGCCACTGCGTTACCGTGGTCAAGTTAGGGTCCAGGGCGAACGGCGAGGACGTAGTCACTAATCACTTGGGGCCCCGCCCCAGGCCTATGTCACTCGCCTAACAACTGCAAAAAAATACGTGACGTCAGCGACAAATTGAAGTTGGAAATCAGTAAGGGTTGTCTCTTGTTTGTGACACGGCATTGACCATAGAGTTGATATTGAGGCATTAACGTCATAATTATTGGTCAAATTATGCTGGGATATATTTTACTTTACTGGTCAACCCTAACGTTTGAATGATGTTCTCTGTAAACAAAAGAATGTGCTTTAATTAACGTCGGAGTGCAAGTTCTGTATGTAAGTAGTACTTATGTATACTACCAGTTGTCTAGATCCCATAGCACAAGCTTATACTTAGCTTAGTTTGGGCTAGATAGCGTTGCGTGAGAATGTCCAACAATATTTATTATTACTAGGTATGCAATGCATGCTACTAATTGCAAATGTTGAGCGGAGTAAATTTTCTTAATTTTTTTTATGCTCTATTTTCATGATTTCAGAGATATGCACTCCCGGGTATGATGTCGACAAGCATGCCAAATTTGGTCAAAATGGGTCGAGCCATTTCGGAGGAGTTGGCACACATACGATTTACACTTGTCGTCTAAGATAGAGCTTCGCTTCGCTCCGCTCAATTATTATTTATTTATTATTCTCTATTCTGTTCCACTTTGTGCACAAAGTGGAATAAACCCAACATTACCATTCTTGATGCAGTTGTGTAAATATAGGCACGATACAAAATGCTAGTTAACTTCATGACACAGATTTCACTGTAATTATTGACTCAATGTATCTAAAATTAGGAAATCATACAATTTTATGGCATTGTTTACGAATCATACTTACCCAAACCATTTATTAATTGAACAAACTGAGTATGAAACATTCATTAGCGCCTTTTTAGAATTACACATAGGTAACATACCTACACACAAAACACACACACACACACACACACACACACAAACACAAACATAATCAAATACGTCCATATGCGTAAACGAGCACATTTCTGGTTAGTGTTGTGAAGAGCTCTTCAACCTGATCCCACCCTCTCCCTTCCGATCCTGAACTACGCGTGCCGGGCAGAGATGTCACTCTCATACTGTGGAAACCGTCTTCGCGAGAATCGGGCGTTTTAAACGTCCGTTTCTCTGCCGAACGATGGTGGCTTGGAACGTCCTGCCTGCGCACGTGTTTCCTCCCACATATAACCCTGGGTTCTTCAAGCGAAGCGTGAAGAGGCACATTACTAGGTCGTCAAGTTGAGGGCCACTTTCTATAGTATTTCTGTATACTATGAGAGTCGCCAGATGCCAGATGTCATCGCCAGACGTCGCCACAGCTTACCATCAGGCGGGTGGCGTCAATTGGTCGACCAAAATATAAAAATAAAAAAATTTCGTCAGTCGTCCCACGTATTTGGGGGCGAGCCTCTTGTCGTTTCTGGGAACTTTTTATTTGTTAGCAGGAGCAGCGCTTGCAGATAAGGATGAATGCGACAGAGAGTTGTTAGGGGCCCTGAGAGTTACATACTTACAAATAGATACTCGTAGCTAATGAGATATACAAGTAGCATATATAAAAGGTCCATTGACCAAGGATCCATGTGCGCGGGATTGGTGGGATTCGGATATTTCTTTCCTGGATCGTGGTAACTACAGCCATACCATAAGAAACTACGCAGTAAACTATAGGTAATTGTACAACTAAAAAAAAGAGAATCTATTAGAACTTTGCCATGGAGAATTCTTCCGAGCGTGTACTCGGGGTGCTCGGCATGGACGTGGAAGCGGTCCAACCTTGGGCTTAAAAAACCGGCCGAGTGCGAGTCGGGTTCTGTACCAAAACGGAAAAATCACGTTTGTTGTATGGGAGCCCCATTAAAGATTCATTATATTCTGTTTTTTTATTAATTTATAATTTTGTACATACACACAAACAGAAGACTAAGAATACAGAAATACATAAAATACAGTGAGCATTGTACAAGGGCACGACTTATCGCTAAAGGAATATCTTCCAGCAGTCCTGAGAGGAGATGTAAGGGTGAAAAGGCTACCATGTGTGCAGTGCAAGTAAAACATTATATAACTAAGATGAAGAGTAAAGACTAGTAAAGAGTAAGGTAATGAGCTTTATATTTTTTGTTATAGAGGCAACAGAAACACATCATCTGTGAAAATTACAGTTTTCTAACTATACGTATCACGGTTATACAACCCAAGACAAACGGACGATCGGACAGCGAAGTCTCAGTAATAGGGTTCCCGTTTTACCCTACGGAACCCTAAAATGGTTGATTAATCCACGTCCGCAACAGTACAACAATGAAAAATTTTACACCACATAAGAAGTGGTAGCTTTCAATTTAAAAAAAAAATAACATCGGTTCACCCGGACCCAAAAATATGACAAACAAAAAAAATAATAAAAAAAACATACAGTCGAATTGAAAACCTCCTTTTTTGGAAGTCGATTGACACACATACCTGTGGGAAACAAGAGACCTAATATCATAAACGCCAAATTGCTCTCATCGCAAATCCGGCAACTAGCTGATTGTAATAAACTTTATTATCAAAATGTTCGTCCCTTATCAGTTGTCAGAACCCATCTCGGGGATCTTCGTGGTTGATAAGGTCTAAGAATTTATTACATTTTTAAATTATGATGTAATTTTTCACGTCTGCCTTACTGATTAGTTGCAACTTTGTAGTATTCATAAAATGTGATATCATGTGTCCATCCAAAGTAGTCAGATACGTACAAACATTCTCATTTGGTAGGTACGTTATTATGTTCGAAAAGGTAAGAAAACATATGAAGTAGGTACTGATAATTTGACATCAAATATCATATTCTGAATAACATAGAATAAAAGTAAGGCGCTTCCGATACCTATGTAGGCTTAGATAACTAAGCAACGGATTTTGATGCGGTTTTCACCAATGGATAGAGTGGTTCTCGAGGAAAGCTTTTGTGTATTTTGTTTGTCAAGGGGGAGATACTACGGGAGTCCGCTAGTGTGTGTCATTCGTAAATGACATACTTAGTAAGTACATATTATATATGTAGTACCTATCCTACCTATTGGCCTATCAGTCCCAGCAAGATCTCACCTTCGTCTGTCCCAATGGACAAATATTAAAACAATAACGATCTTACCTGCAAGTGGTCCACCTGCCAATAAGCTATAATGATGGATAACCACATATTTTTTTGTAACGTGCTGAAATGGACTTCTCCTAACAGCGAATTGACGTTTACCTTGAAGGAGGTATTTGGGATTTTTTGACCACATACTTATCATAACAACTTTTTGCTGTTACTGTTTTAATTAATTTACTTAATTAGATTATTTGTTGTTATTTCTAGTTATGCTCAATCAAGCTTGACAAAAACACACACGCGCCAATAAGAGGCCGTGTCAATCGACACTTCCTCCTTCCTTTTAAAGTGGCAAAATATGCATATATGCATACCTACTTACATTATTATGTTATAAGTACAAAGTACAAAATTACAAACCATTTTCATGCAATAACGTTTGGTTTCAAAGGAATTTCAAATACAGAGTTTTACTTGCTTCCATTATTTATTCTGTTTCTAATAATACGGTGCTGCAAATAACTAAAACCCAACATCCTTCAGTACACCACAGACAAATTGTACATTTGCATACAACGCTAGCGCATTCTGATGTAGGAAGTTATGTTATTTCTCTGTCCTGACTTTTAATATTATACAGACGTTTGGTTAGCAGAGCACATGAACTTTAAAATTGTTTACATACAACTTAAAATGAAATGTAAATGTAATCTCCGTTATGAAAATCAATATTGCAGTGTGTAGCTGCGATTCCAAATACACAATCCTTTGCATTATAGTTACTTACACACTAAAATAGACACCTGTTCTCATAAAGGACAAACAGGGGCATATTGTGGGGATCTGGGTACTGGCTCCAAAAACATCCAATCATCCAGTTCATCGACAGGCCATGTATCGAAATAAAATGTTTCGAAGTAACGTTCGTCGGAAGAAAGTCCAAGTACATTTCTAAATATCATTCATCGAACAAGCCAACATCGGAACCGTGACCTAGACCCATATTATACGCCCACTTTTCGTTAGTAAATTTCTGTACCTCCATAATAGAAGCGCACCTATTGTCGCTAATCGGGAACTGTCCCAGAGAATCATCCGTTGATGAGCCAGGAAGATAGTATTCTAAGTTTCCACCTAAGATATTATATATGCACGAGAAATTTGAAGCAAATTCCTTCGTCGAAACAACGAATAAACTTACAAACATCAAAGATTTCTAATTTATTGTTAGATAAGAATAGTACTTAAGTACAGAGGCATTTAAGTAACATCAAGGAATAAATGTTTAACAAGTCGACAAAATATCACTTGGATTTACATTTCGTCTCACTTAGCACCTTAGGAATGCCTTTGCACATCATAATACATCATAGCTTTCAGTCCTCAATTGCTTCAACCTGAAGTTATACTTCACTCAAATAGGTCAACACTAGAAGACCGTACTGTCAGGATCTTGACATTCAATGTAAGTTGACGTGACACAAAAGCCCGTATTGTTTTAGCGGGCTCTAGCAATCCCTGGAGATGCCTGGCTTATTGTGTTACATGTTGCTAGCAAGACATCATTGGGTTAATCGATTAGATTGTGTATGTTAGTGGAGGCATTTTGATAAACGGTAGGTGGGACCTATAGTTAGTTGTTATAATATTTTAAGGCAATGATGGTTAACTTGAAGCCTGGTAAGTTCGGTATATCTCTTTACAGTCCTTTGTACTATAAATTTGTCTATTTGGAAGTGGCAGCAGGTATTTGAGTATAAATAGCATCTCACAGAACATAGTAGTAGAAATAGTAGAAATTGATTTGGGCCGAAGTATACTGCTTCTTTCCAAGTTATCAGCTGTGTAACTATCAAAATGTTAAAAGTTTCAGTTAAATACGTTTAGTGGTTCAAGCGCGATGGACCAACAAAAAATCAAACTTTATAATATGTATTTAAACTATCATCGTCGTTCACATGACTATTAGTATGTTCGGGATATTTACCATGTAACATATTATTGAGTCTCCGATATTTCGGCGCTGCTGTTGCAAGCGCCACGCGGATGTACTATCGGAGACTCAATAATATGTTAAATAGTAAATATCCCGAACATACTAATAGTAATACAAACTTTAAATAAGTAGATACCTACTAGAAAATTACTTTTGATGTTATTCCGAAATTGTGGGGAAAATGACGAATGTTTTTTCTTCACTCTAATAAATGAATATGATGTGATTCTGAATAGAATGATTTCTTTTCTAATCATAGTAATATTTAAGTATTACTTAATGTGAGCTATAAGTATTACAAACTTGGAACAGAAATCACTTCATAATACTACTTTGATAATACATTTATCGGATGCTCTATAAAAATCATCACATGGCATAAATTCTGCGTGTAATAAAAGTTGTAGTGCCAATGACCATGTCAGTTTCTTCATCTTCTTTTTTTAAAAACGTGGCTCCATCGATATTAATCGACGATTTCGCAAATGCTTGATTTTTGCCCTAAGAACTAGTTACTCTGAACTAGTTTGAAATTTGAAGGAAACGTTGTTCGGTATTGTTATTTGGGCCTGGATTTTTACTCAGCACCAGAGGTAACCTAAAAGGCTACCAGCCACGCGCTCCGCAAAAACCCAAGTCCCCATGTCAGTTTAAAAGCATAATATTATTATTAAGTGTCACCTCATACTAATCTTATTCTCTTGTATTTAAATCCGATACCAACATTCAATCTCTTACGACATCTACTTAAAATTTAATGCCACCTCATTTATTTTAGAAAGTAATGTAGCTTATAATATTGACGTGAAGTAACGTTAATATTATAACGTGTAATTGACTAAAACTTTTGAAAGAACCTTCAATCAAAATCCACACCCACGTAAGTTGACGTAAATGTTTTTTTTTCCAAATCAATCATGTTAGTAAAATCTGTAACCATGGTTACGATCTGTAATGGCAGCATGTACTTAATAAATGGCAGTTATTTCACTTATTATTACACAACGATTCAAGGCCAGAATAATAACAGGCAATTTGGATGTTATTTTTGTCATGATGTTATCAGCTGAGTTCTAAAGAAAAAACGTAATAATTAGTATGTTAAAGGTACGTAAACAGACTTACCTTAAAAGATGAATGGTTATGAAAAATGAATCATTTAAGCAATGTTCCGAAGAACTTGATAGGTACTGGTAATGATACAGTTCTCTGTACTCGGAAATATTTAATTTCTGGCGAATCCCGCAAGTGTATTGGATAAGTTCTCGGAAGACATGAAATATATATGAGACTTTGTGTATTATAGCAGTAGAACTCCATTCAGGAACATTAAAAATGGTGTCTGCCAAATAATTACACCATAGGTATCCTTTTTTTATTTATGTGTCGCGAACACACAAGCAACCACAGACCTAGCAACTCCGCCGGGCGCCACTGGAAATACCTTCTGCGTGTATACCAGATACGCCCAGCAACGAACGTAGGAGCGGCCGTGGCCTTGGGCCGCGGAATTAAAAAAACAAGACCTAGCAATTAGCAAGCTACTCGCTTCAAGCAACTAAGCAGTTGTCATGTTGTTGGCAGTTACAATAATTGCTTAGTTTTATAAGTTGCTATCACGAATTAGTTTACCTGACTGGGATATTTCTCTAAGTCTCTGTCACAAGTTCCTTTCAATCACAAATCACAAGATCTTCTCACTGATAATATATTTTATGTATGTCTCTGTCTAAAAGATAAAAGCAGTCTTGTAAACAAGTATATTTTTTCCAGCTCGAGACTATATAATTTGGATAACAAATGTTTGCTTTTTGGGGTCGCGTATTACGAAGCTAGGCTGATGTAATGTTTATTATATTATGAAGGTTTTACGAGCCTATGTGTGTGCGAGAAAATTGGTACGACATGGTTATTACTCTATCTGACCATAATGGCAGCAGTTGACATAGAAATTTCATTTGATATTACGGAGCTTTTGAATTTAATATCTAATGTTGATTATACCAATTTGATTGCGATAAAGTAATTGGCAAAAATAGGTTCATGAAAGTTATGTACTGTTAGACGGAAAAAATCGAATCGACTACAAATGCGACTGTAACGCGTGTACATCACTAAAATATAGATTTTTCCCCTCACTATTGGTGGTACTCGAGATGCATTGGTAGACTTAACACTGTCATGGCCGCAATTATTGTTTTTCTATTTAACAGTACCTACCGAGTTGTTTTAAGAACCATATGTCATATGAAATATAGTTTTTTTATTGAGAGATCAGATGGCAGTCGCTTTACGGAAAATTTCAGCCGAATTGACTGGAAAGCCGACCCCAACTGCGTTGGGAAAAGGCTCGGTGGATGATCTGCATTAGATTCTTGATAGACGTAGGTACCTCTATAGCACCTAGAATTAATACCTCAGTACATAAAAACATTAAGCTACTTCTATTTTGTTACTTGGACACATTTTGCCGCCGAGTACTTTTGTATTTGCTATTCTTATCGGTGATGTTAGCTCGGACCTCTAAGCATTAGAAAGAATCTATAATGTTGAATTGACTGCTTCGGTGACGTGGTCGGTAGTGCATCCGCTTTCCACGCAGGAGTCTCGGATTTGATTTCCTGTCGGGAGTCGGGACAAACTTTGTGTGATGATGACACATACGTTTGTACCGAAGTCTGGATGTTTCGTAGTATAATATGTATGTATTTACTTACAAAAAAGTACCTACATAAGTATTTATATCAGTTTATCTAGTACTCATGTCACAAGCTCTGCTTAGTTAGAGACTAGATGGCGTTGTGTAAATTGTCCTAACATATAAAAGGAAAAGTGACCTCTTGCATAAAAATGAGGAGCAATAATTTTATCTGCAACTAATATTGATTACGTATAGCTATAGTTATAGTCCCCGCTGAGTTCCGAAGTGTGCGGCGAGGACGCCGCAGACGTAACTACGCCCAGGGCCATCGACCTCCATGATCGCCATGATCGTGGCCTGAGGACGATGGATTAGCAACCCACCGTCCTTACAGAAGCAGGCTAGAAGGGCTGCGTGATGTGGTGCTTCACCCCACGCACGCTTTCACTCACCGACGCGGGATAAAACCCGACCCCAAAGATGCAGGGTAACAACCGACCACCACGCAGGTGGCCAAGGCGCTCGGCAATGGACGTAGGTGCGGCCGCGGCCCAGGGCAGCAAAATACAGCTATAGTAGCTATAATATTGTTGTAAACTAGACAGGACACCAGTGTAAGTATAAAACAGGTTATGAAAGTAAACGTAACAACCTAAACGTTTTGTAGGATATTATACACGCTCCTCGATCCGCAAGCTTATATTTAATGAATATTCCATTAGGTATAACTCTGTAATTATGCATCTACTAAGATACACCGAGCACGATAAGGGTGTGACAGGAACAAAGTAATTAACATATTAATCGTGTATTATGTTTTAATGTGTGTAAATTGTGGCGATATACATAATGTTGTCTACTCGCATTATGTTATTCTTTTGTGAATCTGATTTAATGTTTAAACGGAAACTACCTTGGTGGCGCAGTATGCGACTGCCGTCCCTAAGGTCCCAGGCTAGATTTCGGGTCGAATCCAATTATTTGTGTGATCCACAAATGTTTGTTTCGGAGTTTGGGTGTCTTCTATGTATAATATGTACTTATGTAGTATTTAGAAATATATAAGTATGTTTATCAGTTCTCTAGATCCCATAGCTTATAGCTTAGTTTGGGCTAGATGACGTTGTGTGAAAATGTCCAAAAATATTTATTATTTATTTATTAAAACGAACACAATACAAAGAATACCTACTGAGACTGCAGATTTTTTATTTATTTATTTATTACACAATACAGATTACAATTGGGTTAATGCAAAAATAAAATTATAAGGTTTCAAGTCTGAATTGCAATCCAAAACTTTGTGTAAACAGAGAAACCAAGAAAAGTTAACCCTAAGTTATATAATAAATAAGTTATCTAATCGTTATCTATCTAACCGCTTAACAAACTCCCGAGCTTAAATTAACAGAGTTGGGTGCGGAATAGAGGACATCTTGAGTGTTTTAATATACTTACATTGTAATTTTAGATTCTGTTTAATGGTATGTAACATCTGTCCTGGCTGTGGGAATTTCGGTTTGAACTACACAGGTTTTTGAATATTGTATAGTGTCCGGTTACGGCAATAGGCTTGCCACCACCTACGTGGCGGACCGACAAAATTACTGGCAAAGAGTGTGTAATGCACGTATGCCTTCCCATTTGGGGATATAGGCGTGATATATATGTCCTACTGGGTACACGAAAAGCGAGAGAGACGGCAATAATCTATACTACAATTATAAAGAGGAAAGATTTGTATTTTTGTGTGTATGTTTGTAATGAATAAACTCAAAAACTACTGTGCCGATTTCAAAAATTCTTTCACCATTGGAAATCTACATTCATCCTGATTAACATAGGCTACTTTTTATCCCGGTAATGTGTTCCCACAGGAACCGGGAACGAGTAAACTAAATCACGCGGGCGGAGCTGCGGCGATCAGCTAGTCAGATATATATTAATAAAAAGAAATCAATTAAAAGATCTACTTACAATAAACACCTAGTTACTTCAAAAAAACTTAAAAATAAAAAAATGTCTATGCGGGAATACCCACATAAACTGCGCCAGTACAGCTAAGTCAGTCACTTAGTGCCTGGAAATACCTGCGTGCGAACCAAAGAAGCCCGGCAACGGACGTGAGAGCGACCACAGGCTCGCGTCTCGGCAGCCGCGGAATTAAAAAAAAATACCTAGTGCCAAATTGATGCAAAGTTAATCTTTATGGTGTAAGTAAGTACCTATACAACCTGTGTCTACAAATGGCTACTTTTATTTATCTTCTCATTTAAGTGTAGAACTTTAACGTGATGTTTCTAATTTTCTTTCATTTCTGTAATTTGCGAACCACAAAAAAAGCAGAATTGAATGTCACAAAACCTAATCAAAAACGCAACAATGGTTTTTAATACCCAAAGTGTTCCGCTTAAAAGAATATCAGTGAAAGAGAACGCCTAAATGTGGGTAAACCAAGACACTTCTCATTATAGATATCCAAAGAACAGGATGAGCGGAAGGGAGGAGGTCAAATTAAGGAAATTAACTTTTATAACAAAAGGTTAGCTTTCTGTTGTCGTTGCAAATGACACACCATTAATTATATGGTGTAATTAAGGGTTAAAATAAGGTGGCTAAGGGGTGGTCACTTCACCCTTTCAACATCTATGGGCCCAAGTAACACTTACATTCACGTGGTGGACTTGCCGACAGACCGACGAGTTTCTGGTAAAAATATCCAATAGGTAATTGGTCAACTCCTAATACGGGAGACCTTAGATCAAAAATACCTAGATTACCGATCAGTGATTTAAAAACGGCACCGCATCACCTCGGTCATTGCACACCTGCGCGCTTCAACCGCTTCCGTACTAAGTTCCTATTCCGCTTGCTGACTCTCAAAGGGGTGTGACAACGGCGCTGTACATTGATGCTTTTGTATTAACTATTACGAATTATTTCTTTGACAACCATCAATGTACAATCTTGTTTATTTTATAGATGGCATTTGTAATAATTACCTATATAGTATTCGAGTGCCAAGATTCCGCGTTGTATTTGTACTGAATACAATAGGTACCTATAGTGTTTTTGATCTAAACGGGAGACAAACAAAGTGAATGGTGAACTGTGGGCTTCATAAATACCTTTGTCTACCCCTACAGATGACCACGTGTATTGTGTTGTGAACCACGTCAAAATTTTACTCAAAAACCGAATTCAAATTACCGAAATGGGACCAAATTATTGTCGGAAGGCGACCATTAAATTTTAGCTAATATGTAAGGTAACAAACTTAAAAAAAACACACCGAATTGAGGACCTCCTCCTTTTTTGGAAGTCAGTAAAAATGATGCCGGATGGTGGAATCTTCGTTCCAGAAAATTACCCGTTTCCTTTTTATTTTAGCTACATTTAATGCACTAAGAATGTACTCGTATCTTAGTCTGGCACTTTAACCAAATACTTACAGCTATCGTGTTCTTTCTGCGGTCGCTATTAATCTTTAGTGTGTTTTTCTTTTTGAATTAGTACATTTTGGCGACTGCGGACATCGTAACTAATGAACATGCTGGTATCGTGTAAAACATAGTCTGTTGCAGTGCAGTACATATAAAAGTTAATGCTGTATGGTTTAAAACGGAGGAACAAAATCGTATTGCTTTTTGAAGTCAAGTATTTAGAGTTATTTTATATTAACTCTTGTTGCTATATCAGCGATAGAAAAGCAGAATATCTGTAATAAACGTTCTACTGAAGAACCCTAACAAACTATTTTGATTTGGATCCTTATGCGAAGACGTTAGTCTTCTACACAAATTACTCTTTCTTCTGCAGAAATTATGAACCAGTAAACAGACTTCCCAAAAACAACAAGTCTTTTTGAACGACTAAAAGGGAAACCTACCTATAAATACAATTTTTAATAGACTGTCCCAATGCGTGGAACGTTTCCTTATTTAAATATTCCATGGGAATCTTACAAAACTGACAGACATTTCTTCTATCATTTGGATGGACGTCGCGTAGATCAATTTTGACTTTTGGTCGTATAGTCAGTGGGGGTCTCAATACGTCTAGTACATACTTGTGTTTTATTATCAGTGTAAAACTATTCGGTGCTTGATAAAACACAGTTATCGATTATATCGATATTAAGAATTTGTGATAATATGGAAAGAGCTGCATTGTCTAGATTGTACATAATTAGTAACAGAATTCCTCAGATATCGATTATAGTAAAGTGCGATAACATCCGATATGAATCGATAATATGGTGTGGTTAAAATCTAATGTATAGATATAACTAGTAAAATAATCATCGCGTTTTGAATTAATTTTAATAGTTACAACGGGATTTATTTTACCTTATGGCCTGCGAAGTTTCATTTTCTGAATCCCGACAATCGATGTGCTGCTTACCATCAGGAAGGCTCTTTAATACAAACTGAAAGGTTTCTGCAAAACTAACAAAGTAATTGAATCAATCACCATTCAGTAATTAAATCCGAACCCAAGTTCCAACAACAAGGACTGATCTACTATCTATTCAGTCTAGGTTTACACAGTATTACAAGCTCTTGTTTTATCTTAGATTTTGTTACCAACATTAACATTTTAAACATTTTTAACATTTTTAGCTAGTAGCCACAGCGATAGATAACTAAACTAAACTATTAGTCATACCATTATATAGGTTGTTATTCTAATAACGAGATAATCTTGGCATTCTTGACAAGCTACCGACATTTGATATTGAATACTTTTTATAGCACATACTTATATATTTTATATAGCAGATATCTGGTTTCACTCAAGAATTTTCACAGATAAGTTTTATGAATGTGTAAAATATGATTGTACGATCCATAATCTTGTATAAAATGTATCTAATGTTTACAAAATTATTAGGGTTCGGCGCACTGATGCACATAGAGGATTTATTCAAATTTTATTATTTATTTTTACTATTCTTACTGGTTTATAATAAGCCACTCATAAAATGTGTTAAATATTATAACGTTATTATTATAACGTTTTTTTTGTCAAATACATTCTTTATTATACTATTTTAATAACGGTAGATAGATATCAAAATTATTCAAAGTTACAAAAAATAACAATGATGAAGGAATTGTTGTTAAATAAGACTATTTAACAACAATTCCTTCATCATTGTTATTTTTTGTGCCCAATTTCTACGAGAATACATTAACGGGATACAAGTATCAATCCTATAATGTTCATGTAATATATTAATAACATTAAATGAACTATAAAGTAGGACTTTTTGCATGAACGAAGATGTAAAGAACGATAAATTGAATTCTAATAAGACTGAATTGGTTGAATGAAGAGGTATTCAACCAATTCAGTCTTATTAGAATTCAATCGTCCAACTCTTGCTTTCAATTACTTCAAGTAGAGCTTACGTAGGACTTTTATACTAAAATAAACTACGTACCTATATTTTGCTATCATGAGTATTCAAAGTGGGTGTACAATTAATTATTTATTGTGAGACATAAATACACATACAGAACCCATGGGTTTAGACAATCATAGCTCAAGTGCTGCTGTACCGCCCACGTTCTCATAGTAAGAATTAACATTAAGGACGATAGAATTTTAACATAACGCATTTAGAATAATGACAACCCACTTTAAATATGCTACTACAGAGAAAACGCCTTCGTTTTCTCTGTAGTAGCATATCTTTGTTCTCTGTAGTTTAAGTGTTGGATTAAAAATTGAATTTGTATTAGGGAGAGCCAAAAGGAGTAGGTAGTTACTTATCGAACAGTAGCTTATTCCTCTCGCTTATTTCTTTGTTTAGTCAAAAAATATACGTTTTATAACTAGCTAGAGCCTGGTGGAATTGGTTTCTTGTTTTCCATTTCCACGGGAACATAACACCGGGAGAAAAAGTAGTATAAATGATATGATAAGATAAGATATTATAAGATAAGATAAGATAAGATAAGATAAGATACTCTTTATCGTACACAAGCAATAAATAGGAACGTAAATATAAATGACGTGTTCAGAATAATACATCTTATCTTAATGTAGTATAAAACAAAGTCGCTTCCCGTTGTCTGTCTCTGCCTATGTATAGGGTTTTTTTAAGAGATAGAGTGATTTAAGAGGAAGGTTTAATTTAGTATTTGCGCGAGCGTCCGCTAGTAAGTAATATACTAGTAGTTTATCAAAATCCAGTCTGTAGTGTTTGCGCGAAAGAACAAGAAGTATTCATATCACACACACACATATTACGCCTATATCCTCGAAGGGGTAGGCAGAGGTGCATTACACACCTACAATTTGCCAGTATTTTTAGTCTCACGTAACAGGGGGCAAGCCTATTGCCGTCACCGGAAATATTTATAATGGATTATGTCCAAAATGGCTGAATGAATTTAATAAAAAGTAGCAGAAATATTTTAATTTTGAAAAAATTGAAACCTGCCTTGCGATGAAATGTTGATGAAAGGCAACAAAATCTTACGTGTCAGCCGCTATGGCACAGCTAATTAAAGTCCTGGGCGTCTCGGACTAGTATTCAAATCACAATAGGGATTATGGTATACATACCGATTTGAAAAGAATATTTATTTTAAAGTACAAAATATTCTATATTCTATAGACATTAACAGAACCCAAAAACAAACTCTAAGCCTATGTTCCATAAATTATGGAGCGGTGACATTGGAATCTGAATAAAGGCATTTACATGGCTCAAGGGACAACGCCCTAACACTCAGATTCGTCCCAAATTAAGATGGAATTAACTTATTGTTCCCGCGAATTTGTTGTGGTTGGAAATATTATGTTTGTCTTTTGTTGTTTATTTGTTTTTCATTAATATCGCATATTTTATTTCATATTTTAGTCAGTTTCGACTTATTATACCATAATTCGTAAGAGATAGCTGTGCTATCCTAAGGATCCCAGGTATACTAAGGGTGCGCTTACACGGGCAATAAAAATTGCCCAATTATAATCGACCATGATTGTGACATCAAGCAATTTTTGGCAACACAAGGTGAACAGACCCAATTTTTATCTTGCATATGATTGAATTGCCCTAAAAAATTGAACCTATTTGCTCCATATTCATCATTTCGTGTAATGCAATCAACTATTGCTCTAAAAATTGCCTGTGTAAGCGCATTTTAAGAAGTAATAAATATGAAATTAAATATAGATTCTTGAATGTATGTTACAAAACTCATATTCCAAAAATAAAATAAAAGTAGGTATGTGGGGGAAGTCACGTCACTTATATTCATCAAACGAACCGACAGTGATTTAAGCTTTCTTTTCTGCCAAAAGTCCATTCTTCCCCAGCGCTTGGAAGTGGCAAAGATGTCAAATTCTCACAGAAATAGGCCATGTCAAGTTGAAGTTGAGAGTCCCAATGCCCCGCGGCGGTGACGATAATGTTACTCATGTAGGGTTGGTAGTAACAATCATATCACAAACTATATAATGTACACAACGTTACTTAAATATTATGTGTCTTGGTACAAACTTTTAATAAGTTGTTTGAAAAGATTGTTTAAGAAAATTGTTTAGTAGAAATATATCTATATAAATTAAAAGGAATCGCCGTTCGTTTGTCTCGATAAAACTCAGGAATGGGTGGATCGATTTGGGTAATTTTGGTCTAGAAATATTTGTACACGATCAGGGTAGGTTTAATAGGCGCTAAGAACTTCCCCGGGACAGTTAATACCCAATATAAATATCAGTGCTATTTGACAAAATACTAAGTGATATTTAAACTATGTTTTCTTACCATTTGTATTTGCAATAATTAATATAAATGAATACTAAATAAAATTCCTTCTGCATTTAACCAAATTTTAACTGTGACGGACGGCGTATATATATAATAATATATAATATAATAATATATATACTTATAATAAATCTGTAGAACTGAAAATTCTGTACATTGAAAATATCAATAAAATAAATGGCAGGGGGTGTTACTAGACCGACAACGAACCCAAAAATGTGATTAAAAACAATTTTGTCTGTCTGTCTGTCTGTTTGTTCAGGCATCACACAATAACTACCGGTTCGATTACGATGAAACTAGGTATAATTATTCTTTAATATCCTGGGCACCTACTGGCTTACTTTTTATCTCGGAAAAGTATATACAATAAAAAACAAACCTAATTTTGCGGTTCGATCCCTAGACCCGATTACTGTACCAACCGCAAATCATAAGTTTGTAGTAGGTTACGTCACCCGCAGTGGAGTTCACTAAGGGGCGCTGCACACGGCTAAGATACTATAATATTTTATCTTAAGATACAATATCGCTCGTCATACAATTCAATGGACTATCACACACGACGAAGATAATAAATAAAATTTCATATTTTCATATCATAAGATGAATTTGTTTGCTATAATCTATACTTATAATAAATCTGTAGAAGTGAAAATTCTGTACATTGAAAATATCAAAAAAATAAATGGTGTTACTAGACCGACACCGAACAAAAAAATGTGATTGAAAAAATTTTTGTCTGTCTGTTTGTTCAGGCATCACGCAAAAACTACCGGTTCGATTACGATGGAACTTGGTATAATTATTCTTTAATATCCTGGACACCTACTGGTTTACTTTTTATCTCGGTATAGTATATAGAATAAAAAACAAACTTAATTTTGCGGTTCGATCCCTAGACCCGATTACTGTACCAACCGCAAATAATAAGTTTGTCGTAGGTTACGTCACCCGCAGTGGAGTTCTAAGATACTATAATATTTTATCTTAAGATACAATATCGCTCGCTATACAATTCAATGGAATATCACACAAGACGAAGATAATAAATAATATTTCATATTTTCGTAACTTAAGATGAATTTGTATGGTATAATAGATAATATAATAGAAGATATAATAGAGAAACTGTTGTTGACTTTATGAACGCAATAAAACCCAAAACAATGGTTTTTAGAACTTTTGTCTGTTTGTCTGAATGTTTGAACACGCTAATCTCAGAAACGGCTTAATACGGATTTGAAGTTTTGATTTGAATTTGCGGTTTTCAGTAATGCGTTGGGGTTCAACTTAACATTTAAGGTTTGGTTTTCAATCGGGTCATAAATAAAAAAGTTATGTAGATCTAAAGTAACACGCAGGCGGAGTTGCGGGCAACAGCTTGTGTATAATAATATCCCTCTACTCTTTCGGGGTAACAGGTGTGATATATTATGTAGAGTTTAAAGTGGTATAATTTTAAGATAGTTGACAGCCCTAGGGTGAAGTCAACGGTACGGCATGAAAGCGCTATGACGATCCTCGTCATCTAGAGGAGTGCGTTGCAACCGCTCTAGAGCGAGAAACCGCTACACAATCCGGTGACGTCACTCACAACACGCGCCAAATCATTCATCAAATACCTATTTATTTGTGCGGAAATTATTATTCCATTTCGTACAGCTTTCTTTGATTTGAATGACAAACTTATAGCAAAAAAAACATGTCGAAAAAACCGACTTCAAATTATGGGACCGAATAATTTTGATACATTATGAAATGACTCACTTGTACAGACTTATACAAATAATTTTGACCAAAGAAATTACAAAGGACCACTTGGGAACTAGATAGCTTTCAAAAATTTTTAAATCAGTTCTGGGTGAACCGATTTTAAAATTTTTCCAATACCTAAGTTAAAAAACATACAGTTGAATTTAGAACCTTCTTCCGTTTTTGAAAGTCTGTTGATAAATATACTATCCTCATCTCCCAACAATTCTCTCTCAACTTGAAGGATTTTATAAGCAACACGCCCAATTTTCGTAAATATTAACCCAAAAAACACACGTCAAAAATTGAATCGACAACCGACTTCAGATTACCGAAATGGGACCAAATAATTGTCGGAATGGGATCAAATTGAAATGGCATCACTTGAGAAGTAGTAGCTTTCATTTAAAAAAAAACATTTCAAAATCGGTTCACACAGTCCAAAACTATAAGGTAACAAAAAAATCATACAGTTGAATTGATAACCTCCTCTTTTGAAAGTCAGTTGAAAATAGGATTAATAATACTAGTCGCCCATGTCATCAAACAGTCGACTCCAGAACATCCAAAAGATTATTTGGGCTCCCCCATTTCCCCCATTAAAAAAAATATTAAGATGGTTTTTTCTAAATTTAATTAACACTTGTGCCAAGTTTCGTGGAGATCGGATTCGTGGTCGCTAACCCGGAACACACTGACAGACAGACAGATGGACGAAAGCAAAATTGTCTAATCTCGTAATGTACTTAGTCGCTTCCCTCGCTCAGTCGATAAACAAATTACAAGTTCGAATCTTATGCATCGCTATTCATACTGTCGATTGACGGCACTTGGAAATTATATTAAAATCCCGAGAGGTGAATCCGGTCAGTAAAAATAAAAAATATACCAGCGGAAAAGTATAATATGTTTTGTGCAATACATGCATCGTTATCCCAGCAAACTGATCGTGTGAGTGTGAATACGAACGTCCGTTAACTCCCACTGCATTTGATTTATATATCTTTGGAGTACAGATATCAAAGCAGTTCCATATCTGCATCTCAATATTTCAAATCATTTCTCAAGAGTCTCGTATGTTTAGACTAAGAGTTTTACAGAAAATGCATCGCTATGATTGAACTAGTCGCTAGATCTATATATTTTCCTTGCACTTAGAAGGCTTTGCTCTTTGGTATTTAGTTATTTCTTGTACAGGGTCTCCCTTGTTTGACCGAAAAGAATTTGAAAAATGTTCACTTCCCAAAAATTTTTCGCATAATTTCGTTTGCCAAATTATTACTTAGCAAAATATCTATTCACAAAAAATTTAACGCAAACTTAATGTTTGGGAAATGAACGTTTAAATTATAACTTGTTTACCAACTAGTACTTTTTAAAATTGTTTATGGGTAACCTACTAAAACAATCTCTTTTTTCTATTAATGCAAGTCGTTTCTGGCGGTAGGAGGTCACAGTTTTAACCTAACCTAACCTACCCATTTTGTTTAAAGAAGAAATTAACCTAATCTAAATAGTTCAGTTCTGGTTAACCTAAAATCATTTGATTAAAGACCAAATGCCATAATGACATTATACTTGGTAATATTTTGCCAAGTAAAAATTTGACCAAATAAAAATATGCGTATCTACTAAAATCATTCGAAATATGTATGTATATATATATTTATATATATATGTATAGTATAAAAAAGGTAAAAAAGGTGTCAAAATATTTTCGGCAAAACGGCAGGCACCCCTTGTATAACATTGAGTTGTTTACTTCCACAGTTTTTGTAACTAGTACTTAAAAAAACGGCCAAGTGCGAGTCGGACTCACGCACAAAGGGTTATGTACTAAAAACGCAAAAACTTCATGTTTGTTTTATGGAAGTTCCTTTAAATATTTACATCTTCTGTGAAAATTTCAACTTTCTAGATATCACGGTTCATGAGATACAGACGGATGGACGGACAGCGAAGTCTCAGTAATAGGGTTCCCGATTTACCCTTTGGGTACGGGTCCCTAAAAAACTACCGTGGTTTAGTGATGAACGGACTGTAATGTTCTTATGGGCCTTTATAAATGTCTTCGGTGCTCCAATTATTCTCACTTGCCCACAGACAGATAAAACTCTGCAAATCTATCCAAAGTATCCGGAATCGGCAAAAGGCTCGCCCGCAGTAATAGCTTAAATAGTAAATAGTATAAACGCCTAAACAACTTATATCAGCGCTCTGGACCAGCTCCGTTTATCCTATCGGAAATTCCAGTTGATAGACGATGACATAATATATTGACCCCGTGTCAATTAACCTATTACGTTTGGCAACATATTCTGCTGTTGTTGGTATCCAACCAGTCCAGAATGACACGTATGTATAGTATACTTCACATGTCATTGTAGACTGGGGTAGATTATGTTTGAATCGAATTGAGAATCTCCTCCTGAATAATTTTACAACATTAATCATAAAAACTATACTCTGGAATTCGAACCAGCGACCGTTCCCTTTCAAGGAGGAACGTTCTAACAACTGTCCAAGACATCTCTAGTCCAATACCTCTAATATTGTGATCATATTTATTGTGTTAATGACGCGACTTATTTGAGAAAAAGTTACCATACTTAATTGCTTATAAAATATAGTAAACAGAAGAACCGCTAAAGTCGCTATGATATAGGCTAATTTATGAAGGGAAATGACACAAACACAATATTATAAAATGGCAAACTACTTAATATTTATAGAAATTTCTCGATCCTATTTGCGATACCAACTAGATTGTCGGAAAGTCTGAATAAATGCCTTCGTAAATAATGTAATGGCAATTCAATTTGCTTAGAATTTCAATGTAACATAATATAAATTGCATGGTTATTATAATGTTAGAGGGCTAAAGAGCTGTTTATGACCATATTCAGATATTTACAATGTCCAGTTTCTAGGGTTAAGAATGCTTTGTAACAAAAATATCAAACGACGACTTGCAGGAATTAACTCCTTTGAACACCGAGACAGGTGACAACGGTCTTTGAAATAGGTACAACATATACATACAAGGCTGTGTAACAAACCTTGCGGGTACATAAAAAAAATTAAATTCTAAAGAAAAAGCAGATATAATTATAATATAATTACTTCAATAATGAGTTAATGAAAAATACCCGTTTGCATATTTAAATTTCGAACAAACTAGGGTAAAATAAAAGTATTAATTCATAGTAGTACCTATCTTTAAAAAAAAACAAAATCGGTTCGCCCATTCCAAAGATATGAGGTATCAAACAAAAAAAAAACGTATAGTCGAATTGAGAACCTCCTCCTTTTTTCTAAGTCGGTTGAAAATAATTATATTATCTACTTATTATCTTAGGGTCTTACAGCAGGCAGAATAAAAAAAAAAATAGGGTTGTTACCTTGATTAAATTAATTAGAAAACTGGTTTAAACATAACTACGAGCCCTTTGAGGCGGAAGGCCCCATTAATAATTATATTTTACTACAGTACAGCACATACTCTGTTTATGACCTTCTTTTTTTTTTTAATTCCGCGGCCCAAGACCGTGGCCGCTCTAACGTCCGTTGCCCGGCGTCTCTGGTTACAAGCAGAACGTATTTCCAGTGGCGCCCGGCGGTGTTTATGACCTTCTAACTTTGTTCAACGTTTATATATTGTACCTACCCACAAATTGATCAAATAATCTAATCTGTTGAATGTTTACAGTAGATATATTTACTACAGTTCTATAGTTATTTAAATTTCTAGTTTGTTTTGTTTGATAATATACCACTCTTTTATGTAGGTACCTACGTTACTGAGCTCGGGTATAGACCTTCCTATAGAATCACTATACGTAATGCTACCTACATTGATTGCTAAAAACCCAATAAGTAGGTAATTTAAAAGATTGCAAACAGACTGTGGAAGCGGCTACATTTTATACTTAATAAAGTTATTTTAATCTATAATTAATTAATTTACCATAAAAGTCCCAAAAACAATAAACCTTGGGCTAATTATTCATATTACTACCTTAGAGAATATTTTCTCGAACCTCAGCTTATATACACCACGAGCTCGCACTAGTCATTAGCACCCTCACCTTTCTAAGTACCATTATCCACAGATGCACCATTATTAATTCTGACTTAAGTACAGCTAAAAGGTGGTCCCTTAGCCGCACTTACTAGAAGTGTGTTTAATGAAACGAGACGTGAGTTTTCGTGCGTTTACATCCCCGTGATCGCTCCGGGGCCCTTTATATCATACAACTTTTAGGTCCGTATCCGTCTCACAAATCGGAACTGTGCTAGGGGCGTGGGAATATATTCGAGGGTTCATTGGTATATTTCGAAAGACTTACTTTATGCTTCTCGAATTCTATATTCAAATATATTTATATTCAATTCAAATGCTTGGCCGCTGGGCATTTTTTGTCGGTAATATTGTACTAACTAAGTAAAGTGGGTATGTTATTTTGCTCAATTGGGTAGTTTCGTAACTGGTACGTTTAGTATTATTACCATAGGGCTCCGGTTAGTTATCGTGAGCTATGAGTGAAAATCGTGCAAGTTTAAAAATCATTACCTCATTAAGCCACACAAACATTATCATAAGCTTTTGTCTTTCATTACAAAATTATCTCCAATTCTACTAATTACGCTAATGCTATTTTAGAACATCTTGAGTTATAGTATATTAGAATCAGTAATAAATAAATACACAAATATAATTGAAAAAACATGTAAGGAAACTATACCTAAAAAGAAAAATAAAGAAACACTTACCGTACCATGGTGGACGGAGGAGCTCACCGAACTAAAGAAGCAGGTCAACATCCGTAGGCGGCGGGTCCGAAACGCAGCACCGGTCCGTAGAGAATGGGTGATCGCACAGTACCTGGAATTCAAAGAAAATTACGTGTCGAAGGTCAAACAGGCAAAGATAGACAGCTGGAAGAAGTTTTGTGGCAAGCAGGATAGGGAAGGGGTATGGGCAGGGTTGTACAGGGTGATAGGGAGATCTACGGCAAGAGACGAAGATCTACCGCTGATCGATCGATCGGGTCAAAGGTTGGAAGAGGGCGGCTCGGCAAAACTTCTTGCAGATACCTTCTACCCGGAGGACCGAGTGGAAGAAGACAGCTTGAAACATGCCGAAATCCGGGCGTTAGCCCAGACAGTAAATATGGAGGACCATCATAACGATGACCCTCCGTTTACACAAGGGGAGCTACAGTGGGCACTAAAAACCTTTGACCAAAAAAAAGCACCGGGAAGTGTTGGCCACACCGCGGATATATGTTCGCACGCAGCGGCGTGTGAACCGGTACTGCTACTGGCTCTCCTCAACAAGTGCCTGGAACAGCATTACTTCCCCATCGTGTGGAAGGAGGCAGTAGTTGTGGCGTTGAGGAAGCCAGGGAAGGAGTCGTACAGTGTACCCAAGTCCTACAGACCGATTGGGCTTTTGCCTGTCTTGGGGAAGCTGTACGAGAAGCTGCTCAGCGCACGTCTCAAGTATCACCTTCTGCCAAGGATGAGTACTCGCCAGTACGGCTTCATGCCACAGCGCAGCACAGAGGACTCCCTCTATGACCTATTACAGCATATACGCGCAAAGCTTGATGACAAGAAGATAGTGGTATTGGTGTCGTTGGACATAGAGGGAGCCTTCGACAGCGCATGGTGGCCTGCAATCGAGGTCCGGCTGGCAGAGGAAAAGTGTCCCATGAACCTGAGACGTGTGATGAGTAGTTATCTCAGAGAGAGAGCAGTGCGCGTCAGGTACGCCGGTGAGGAACATCGCACAGAAACACACAAAGGGTGTGTACAAGGATCGATCAGCGGACCCTTGTTGTGGAATCTGTTGCTGGACCCTCTCCTTAAGCAACTACAGGGCAGGATGGACTATGTCCAGGCATTTGCGGACGACATTGTCCTGGTATTTGACGGGGATACGGCCCAGGAGATTGAACGACAGGCCAATGCCTCCCTCGAGCATGTTCAGGCGTGGGGCGTCGACCATAAGCTGAGGTTCGCACCGCATAAAACAAATGCGATGGTGATCACGCGGAAGCTTAAGTTCGACGAGCCACGCCTGAGCATGGGCGGGGTGGACATCGGTCTCACCACGCTGGTGAAACTCCTGGAGCTACTTATTGATCACAGACTGACATTCAACGCTCACGTCACCTACGTTTGTAGCAAGGCCATCAGCATTTACAAGAAGCTCGCGAGGACGGCCCGGATCGGCTGGGGATTACATCCCGAGGTGATTCGGGTCATCTACACCGCTGCTGTTGAACCGACAATCTTGTATGCAGCCAATGCGTGGCGTCCGGCGGTCGACAAACTTGGAGTCCGGAAGCAGATGAACGTGGTTCAGCGAGTTTTTGCCCAGAAGCTGTGTAAGGCTTATCGCACGGTCTCCCTGCACTCTGCCCTGGTTCTATCGGGCATCCTTCCTCTGGACCTCAGAGTTCGTGAGGTGGCCTCGTTATACGAGGCCAAGAGGGGGATGCCACGGCCAGAGCCTGAGTGCATGGAGGTCGAGCGAATGGCCCCAGCTTCTGGTGCCCCGCACCCCGCTGAGCGTTTATGCCTGGAGTTCGGCAGCCTGGTAGCCAGGAACAATACAACGAAGCCAATCACTTCCAGGCACGCATCTTTACGGATGGGAGCAAAATTGAGGGCCGGGTCAGTGCAGCACTATCCTTGTGGAATAGTGCGGCCGAAACGAAGGCCCTCAAGTTTGCTCTTCCATCCTACTGCACCGTCTACCAGGCGGAACTTCTGGCGCTTAGCAAGGCGGTTGGCGTGGCACTACGGCATGGCGCAGCCACGTTCGGAATATTCAGCGACAGCAGGGCGGCTCTCTCGGCGGTCGTCAACGACGACTCGCCCCACCCCTTGGCAGTCGAAGCCCGGAACGGCATCCGTCTCTGCAGGGCGGAAGGCAAGAGCGTATCCCTGTTCTGGGTGAAGGCTCACGCTGGGTTGGTGGTAAACGAGAGAGCTGACGAACTGGCGAGAGCAGCCGCACTGCGTCTGAAAAAGGCTCCGGACTACCACAAGTGCCCAGTCTCATTCGTCAAACGACTCCTACGACAGCAGTCGCTTGACGAATGGAACGTGAGATACACCGAGGGCACGACCGCCTCCGTCACCCGGATGTTTTTCCCGAGCGTGGTGGCTGCATACAAGTTTGTCCGTAAGGTGGTTGCTGATGGCGCTACAACACAGCTTCTGACGGGGCACGGTGGGTTCGCCCACTACTTGACTCGGTTCAAGTGTAGGGAGGACCCATCGTGCGCCTGTGAACCGGGCGTGCCTGAGACAGTCCAGCATTTATTGTTTGACTGTCCCATACACGCCAGGGCGAGGTTGGATGTCAGTCTGCGAACAGGGTTGACTGTGGATCGGGACAGTGTTCGCGAGCTCATGACTGAGCATACAGGAAAATTTTTGGAGTACGGTCGGGGCATAGTTGGTATAGTAAAGGCGAGAAATGCTACAGTACCCCGGTAATATAAGATTATTGGCAAGCACTATGCGGGATAGGGGCCCACTATACCAGCTATGCCTAGCAAGAAGAAAATAGCGCGAGAATTCCTGACTGCCCCTACTTTCCCTGGAAGAAAATAGAAGAAATAGTTTTTACTGAGGAAGATAGAACACTTATTAACAAAACCAATAAGAATGATAATGAACAATAATGTAATAAATGTAAATGTATGAAAATAAAATAATAACTGAATTGAAAATACGATTAATTTAAAATATATAAATGTATAAATAGGAATCAATGTGAACAGGTAGGAACACAAAACATATGACAATAAAATAAACAAATGACAAAATGATTAATTGATATGATTATATGATATATACAAGAATAATAACATAAACGTCGCAAAAGAAAATAAATAAATCCACTCGTAAACGAGTGGACAACACTAACATACGGACTATAACGAGAATAATAGAAATCAAAAGGCTCCGCAAAATTGCAAGAGCGGAGGTGCGTCGTAAAATTATATATAAAAAAAAAAAAACATCTTGAGTTAAGGTTGTAAACTTGAAGACGTAGGTATAAGTCATCTAGAAATTTCAGAACATTGTTTAAAGTCGTAAAGTCTAACTTTATTATAGTATTACTCAAGTGTGCTTATGTTCTTGATTAAAGCGTAGTTATCATCTAAGTAAACACAAAAATGGTTGTCCAAATAATCGTTTTAAAGATTAGGTATCTTCATGATACGAGTATAAAGATAATGCAGTATTTGTCTTCTAAAACTGTGTGAAAAAAAATGGTCTTGTGGTTAAATCACCATACGCAAATCAGACACGCACACACACACACACACACATATCACACCTATATCCCCGGAGGGGTAGGCAGAGGTGCTTTACACACCCACAATTTGCCAGTGTTTTTAGTCCCACATAATAGGGGGCAAGCTTATTGCCGTCACCGGGCACATTTATAATGGGTTATGTCCAAAATGGCCGAATGAATTTAATAAAAAGAAGCAGCTATATTGTAATTTTGATAAAAATTGAAACCCGTTGCCTTGCGGTGAAATGTTGATGAAAGGCAACAAATCAGAAAGGGTCCGAAATAAGTGAATAATATATAAGTGTGTGTATATGTCTATGGGTATACTGGTACACAAGACATTCAAACTTAAAAATAAATAGAAAGAAAGAAAGAAAGAAAAGACGTTTATTTCACAAACACAGAAGCGACGTAAACAAGATTCACATTACAACAAAGTAAAAAATTAAATTAAATGTAAAACAGTTCTTAGAAGATACGATTCAGATTCAAAAAAACTGACGCCATCTAGGCAATTGCCTTTACAGACTACACATAGCCATAGTGTCACTTAGATTTAGGAACTATGCCAAATAGAAATTTAACTTGGGTTTTTGGCGAGCGCATCCCACATGGTCGGTAGTCTTTGTTACCTCTGACGATGGACAAAAACCCGGGTTCAAACGCTCAATTGCAATACCGAACAACGTTTCCTTGTCCTTCACCGTGAACTAGGTTAGTTAGTTATTCTGCGCGGGAAATACCAAGTTACCTTGACATTGGCAAAATCATTGATGAACGATGGAGCCACGTACATAAAGGAAGAAGAAATAAAAATTAGCGGTGCATGTTTCACCTGAATATACAATATCGCCTGGTTCCCCAAAGGGGTAGGTAGAGGAATATTATAAATTTGTTAAACCCACGTTAAAAGAGGCCTATTACCGCTTATTTGGAATTTTCGTCAGTAAAATCCTCACAGCAGTTTATGAAACTGTTTCATAAACATGTTCTAATACCTAGTTATGTCCTGTTTCATACACTACATTACGAGCAGGTACTACAAAATCAGGGACTGATGCAATTCTGCTCCATATTCGACCTACAAAATTTACTATAAATACGTATATTAATTTCATTAAGATACGAAAAGTGGCTCCTCAATCTAAAGTTTATTCTAAACGGAACTAAATAATGTGGGTAGATTTGATTTTTAGAACTAAATGGATCAGTGTTAGGCCGACTATATCTAATCTCATACGTTTAGGCATTTTGACAAACACAAACTTGAATAAGTTATCGACAATATGGCGGCAGATCTCCATAAGGAGGTATGACCTTTGGACAGTTGGATAGAATCATAGTACATTATGATAAAGTTCTACTTGCAAAAACAACTGCAAGTAGAACTTTATATGTCAACTATTGAAATCATCAAGTTCGATTTGTGCTGAGCTTTTTAGGTTACCACCTCTGGCGCTCCGCAAAAATCGGGTTTCCAGACACTCTCATACCGAACAACGTGTCTTGTCCTGCACCTGGAGCTAGTTAGGAATAACTAGTTCTTCTGTGCGGGACTATCAACTAATCAAGCATTACCTTGACATTGGCGAAATCATGAATTCATCGATGAACATCGATGGAGCCACGTTTTTAAAGAAAGAAGAAGAATAAGAAATCATAATTCGAATTTTTCGATATAGATAAATATATTTAAACAACCCTTAGCAATAAAATGCGAACTCAAACTACGTCATTCGACATTTTGTTGTGTAAGTATAACAGAAATAGACAATTTTCAGGCTTTCTAACTGTAGTTAATGAGGCGCTCTCCAACGTAAATATAAGGTTTCCACTAATTGAGCACAATTAATACAGTTACGTGATCTATTCGTTTGAGGTTTGTTTACATAGTACATTTATTTAATAGCAAAGCTGCTTTTAAATGTAATTAGGAGACTAGTGTTAGCCCGTGATCTCGCCTCCAATTGTTTGATTTTGAAACATAGTCATAAAAACCGACCAAGTGCAAGTCGGACTCGCACACAAAGGGTTCCGTACTAAAATGGCAATAAAATCACGTTTGTTGTATGGGAGCCCCCTTAAATATTTATTATATTCTGTTTTTAGTATTTGTTGTTATAGAGGCACCAGAAATACAGTCATCTGTGAAAATTTTAATTTTCTAACTAACACGGTTCATGAGATACATCCCAAGACAGATGAACGGACGGGCAGCGAAGTCTCAGTAATAGGGTTCTCGTTTAACCCGTTTGGTACGTAAACCTAAAATCAGTCTGTCCCAACTGCCGGCTATATTTTGACGGAAAGGAGTCACATTACTTGATAACACCGCTTTATTTTTTCGTGCGATACCTATCTCTTGGTTATACAGCCTTATTACATGAAAGTAGGTCTGTTTTGATGTTGGCGTGGAACAGTGGGACGTTACCTTTGATCTACATATTGTGTTTAAGTTTGGTAATTGCCTCAGGTCACGGAATATATTGCTGATACCATTTGGAAATACACGCCGATATAATGGTAAATTTAGGAGATTTTTTTTTCATAAAAAATGTTTACTTTAAGAACTTCTAAACCTACATTATATTTTTCAACCGACTTCCAAAAAGGAGAGTTTTTTTTATTTTGTCACTTCATAGCTTCTACTACTACTTACTTCCGAAGTGGTCCCATTTCAATTTGGTCTCCTTCCGACAATTTTGGTCTCATTTCGGTAGTTTGTCGGTTGTTGTGTCAAATTTTTGACGTGTATTTTTTTGGATTTCATAACCATGAGTTTGCTAAAACTATTCTTAAAATATTTAGATAGAAATAGAAATTATAAATAAATCACATTAACTGAAATGTCATCGGCAAGACTCGAACCCACGGTCTTACCCTTACAAAGGTATTGCCACTAAGCTACGATGACCAAAACCGACATCATCCAATCTTTGCTTCATAGGTATTATACTTAATTTCTTTGACCAGAAGGCTGGTTACTATTTGGCACAAAGAATAAGCATTGCCATATAACGTGGAAATGCTGCCAGCCTTCTCGGAACATTGCCAGTCGGCGACGAGGCGGAGGAATTCTTTGACGCATAAGTATTAGAATTTAGATATAATTAGAAGGTATAATTTTAGAATAGGTAATGGACACATTTAGTTGGTTTTAATTGTATTTTTTCATAAATATATATATTGTATTTCTAGATATATATATTATTTTGCAGTTAATTGAGCACTATACCTATATAATAATGTTAGAATATTTATTAGTTTATAGACAGTTGTCTTGAAATATCTATTCCAATTTAATTTGTATTAAACGGATAGAATAAAATATTTTATTTAATGTTTTTTTTATTTACAGGTACGTTACGAGTTCCGTTATACAGTAGGTAAATAATGGTACTAAGTTAATACATATTCTTTTGAAAAAAAAAAGAAAAAAAAAGAAAAAAAGAAAAAAGAAAAGGAAAGAAAAGAAAAGAAAACGTTACGAGTTCCATTATACAGTAGGTAAATAATGGTACTAAGTTAATACATATTCTTTTGAAAAAAAAGAAAAAAAAGAAAAAAAGAAAAGGAAAGAAAAGAAAAAAAAGAAAAGAAAAGAAAAGAAAGAATAGAAACGTAACTTATAAAGTTATGATTAATTATTTGTATTTTGTTACATCTAATTGGCTGTTTTAATACAATTGCTATGTAGGGTTTTTGTATGTTTTATATTAGGAATAAGTAATGAATTCAAAATTTTGCCTTCCAACTTTAGACATTAACTAGTAGGTCATAAATAATTATTGGCATATTAATCCCCGGTCTTCGTACGCATAAATTCTGTTAGCTGATCCTGAATTTGACAGTTGTTAAGTGAAATGTCGATTTGATTATGATTTATTCTAGTAATCAGAACCTTAGCTGCACCATAGATTATACAGGATGTTACATAAGGGTTATATCAACCCGAAGACACCCCTATCAGCTGGTCGACCAGAACCAGTTTCGATATGTGTCGACCGCCACACAAGAAAAAAAAATTCATCCAAAAAAAAATATTATCCATTAAAATACACTTGTTTGAACAACACTAGCTAAAATCAGCTGATTCGATCATCGACATCAAGTAGGTAGTACCAATAATGCGCACTTGTGAAAAAACCTTCTCTCTCTCTCTCCTGGTAGGAACATTTTGTCGGTGTTCCGCATCAAGGACTGAACTTTTTTTTTCTAGTTTGGCGGTCGACACATATCGAAAGGCATTCTGGGCGACCAGCTGATGGGGGTGTCTTCAGGTTGATATAACGCTTATGTAACACCCTGTATAGTAGTACCACAGTATAAAGAAAACCTAAGCCTATGATCTGTCGACTGTTGACTGTTCAGTATCTAAGCAAATACCATTATAAATAGTTGATTTTAAATGTAAGCACTGAAAGTAAGTAGAATTTAAATCTAAATAGTGAAGTATATACGTTTTAATCAAGGGTTCTTTTGCACACGGTCCATCTTATGGAGTAAGGGAAAAGGAATATAAGAAATAGAGTAGCAATGGAGAGAGGAAAGTAAAGGGAATCGGGTCTTAGAGACTCGTATAGGTCCATGCGAAATACATACGTCAAATAGTGCATAATATATGCACTATTTGACGTCAGTCTTACTGGGTCGAACCGGTCCGTCCGTGCTGAGCAAAGATCTAATAAATAACTTCTAAAATATACACTTGGTAGCTTTAGAAATAAGAGATCTTGAGCCAAGAATAAACTTAAATTTTATGTTTCATCTACAAAAAATTGCCAAAGAAACCCATAATTTAGAATTTAGATAAGTGCCAAAAACGTGCAAAGTTATAAACATCAATGAACAGCTTACTCAAAAAATTGTTACGTTAAGTCCCAATTGCCCTCTTTATCTGTCTTTGCTTAAATAGATAGGTACTTCCCCGAAGCTTTGTAAGCCTTAATTTCGAGTCAACAACCTTTGGTAAATGCGGGTATGAGGAAAATCTGTCGATGTAGATATGTTACGGTAAGATCCCGTTTTAAGTTACAACGCGTTGTAACTAGTAAGAACGCGTTGTAACTAAAGGCGTTAGTTACAACTAGAACTGTTTTTAAATTTTGATGTTAGTTAAAAGTAATACTGCCATATTAGCCTACGAATAAAAACAAAAAAAAACATAATGTAATAACGTGCTGCATTAGTACGAATCACAACAAAAAATAATAACGATAACCTAAAACGCGTTATGTCTAGTGATAACTACTTAGTATGTGTTCTTGCTAGTTACAACTCATTCTTACTAGTTACAACATGTTATTTTAAACGCATTTTCAACCGATTTTCAATAAAGCAGGAGGTTCTCAACTCGACTGTATGTTTTTTGTTTTTTACCTCATATATTTAGACTGGGCGAAACGATTTTGAAATTTTATTTTTTAAATGAAAGCTCCTATTTATCAAGTGGGACCATTTCCATTTGGACCCATTCCAACATTCGATTCCGATTTCCGATTTTGTTACAACGCGTTCTTACTAGTTACAACGCGTTGTAACTAAAAACGGGTTCTTACGGTAGCATATACACAGAAACGGTTTGAATCATTACTTCACGTCAAACATTCAAATTACTGGATGTCACGTCAATCACGTAAAGGGTTGGAGGGTTTCATCACAAACTTATGACGCCTACAAAATATCTACACGCACTTGTGAATAACCTAAATATGATTTGACAACCAATGTCTAAGGTATTTGTTTACTCGGCTTGTGACTGACTATTCGCTGAATAAATGTGTACGATACTGATAAGACCTTCACTTAATTTTGACTTATAAAAATATTTTTTACGATAAGTAGGTAAATTAATCCTTCGAATAACAAGTAGGTAATGATAAAGCGAAAGTAACTCTGTATACTAGCTACTCCTTCACGTATTTTGATGAAATAAAAAAAAAAAAAAATAGATCTTAGGAAAAGACATGGTTATTTCTACTTCTTGTGTTTTCTATTTCTTGTGAAAAACGAAGACATCGAGACCCCTCCGTGGCTCGGCCCCGGTTTAGTCCATTTAAATGTAACATTGTTTGGGGCTAAGCTGAGGGCTGAAGGCGGAAAGCCCATAAGGGTTGGGACCCCACAAACTTGCATTTAGCTTTACATAAAGTTTTTTTCTTGTAAAGGTTTCGAATATAACTGGTCTTCGTAAATGATAACACCAATTTGTTACCTTCAAAATTCAAGTTTACGTCATTACCTTTTAACTTCCAACTATTATCTATACTAAAACAAAACCCATTCAACGAAAAGGGGTGAGTTGACGTTTTAAAAAGCACCGGACCATTTGTTAGCACGTTAGCGTAATGGCTGCGGCTACATGGGCATCGGTAAAGGGACCAACACAAAACAAGATCGCCTCCAGGTCGGCCGCAGGTGGATATCGGCCTTGAATATGAAGCCAACTTCAACCTACTCTACTAACTCACATTCAGTTTTGAACGCAAAAAAAAATATTTTTTAATTTTATAAACAAACTAGCTGACCCAGCAATCGTTGTTTTGCCATATAAATTATTTCTATGAAATTTTAATTACTAAAATGACTATTTAAAAATAGGGGTTGTTGAGAGAAGAGTGAAAATTTTGGGTTGTATGTATTTTTAATGTCACATTATATAAAAAAAATGTTAGGGGTGACAACCCTTATCACTTAGGGGGTATGAAAAATAGATAGTAGTCTATTCTCAAACCTACTGAATATGCATATAAAATTTCATAAAAATCGGTCGAGCCGTTTCGAAGGAGTATGGTAACTAACACTGTGCCACGAGAATTTTATATATAGATATTAAAAAAAAGTTTATTTAATTTTATTTTTCTGTACTTAACGTTAACACACATGTACATTTCTTTAAGTGTTTACTTAATTGTAATTAAACTTTTATAAGTCTCAAGCCATTTCATGTTTTTGCGGAACGCACATAGTTTACATTGCAAGCCAGTTTATGTATAAATCATTTGCTACTTTACTTTGCTTGTAATATGAGCGATAAATAAATAAACTGACAGGCCGATATATCCGCCGGCAGCCTGCAGGATAGCTGTTAATGTGTGGGTCCCTTAACTTGGCTCTGGTCTACACAGAACAAATACGACACAAATAGTTTGTTCGTAGAAATGCGACTGATAAATTGGCTCGTCCGTTGGTCGCGAGCATTCGAACGCACCTTTTATAATACGTTCGCTTAATGAATGGGCGTCTTTTGTTCTGTTGGATAGCACGCGCTCTTGTTGTGATAAATATCACCAGCGAATATTACGTGTTGTCCACAATTGTTTATGAATGTTCCTTTGTAATGGTCGAAGCTTGGAAGTTTCGGGTACCTTTATATTTATTTTGGCGTCGTAATTATTCCGCATAAATTCATATAGATTTATCGTTGACTAACTGGATGCCCACTACTCCACTCGCTTGGAATAGATAATAATATACGACCATTGCTTTAGATGAAACCCAACCTATGTGTTGCCACAAGCAGAGCCTATAGATGGTTTTTTTTATTAGATAATCGTTTTTACTCATTTAGTGATAATTTTATTAAGGCTCGTTTCTTTAAAACCTACTCGTGTTCTTAATGCACGACTTTTATTAACTAATTACTATTCTAGACACAAACTTTCTTAACAGTTTTAATATTAAGTTCAATTATTCAATCAACGAATAACAATTAAGTTCATCGTATTGTATCCTGATGCTGCAGCATATTTAGTCGTATGTCCAGTATACTTCATTTTACATCGTCATGATACGCTAATGTACAAGTAATGGAACGTATTACCTTCTTAATTAACTGCGGCAGGTGCAGTCAAATTAGTTAATAGCCTAAAGGCTTGGCCTATTAAGTAGTAGCTTATCAGTCTATGATCTTGTTTATGCCCTTACCTTTCGTTATTTTATCGATTCTTTCAGCTGTGAGGTTAATTTGTCTCAATCAGTAGGATAATTTTGGATTATGGTAGATCTTGTTAACTCACCCTACACGTTATACTGGATTAGTATTATGTAACATACTGAATGGAGTCAGGCGTTACCTGGTGAAAGTCCATGATAAAACAATGGTAAATATGATGTCATTATAAACGTGAAGAGGTGAAACATATGTCGACGTTTGTAATGTCTTCTTTTGAGCGAAATTATGCTATTATTTAAAAAATTAAACATCATATTTACCATTGTTTTATTATGTAACATGTTCAGCAATAAAATATGTATTGATTGATAGGTACGGAGGTGCGTTACACACCCATACATTACCAGTTGTTGGTCTCGTTTTTTTTTTTAATTTAATTTATTTAGAAACAAACAGTGATATACATAACCAATTTTACAGAACCTTCATATAATTGTAAACTTACACAGTTTCACGTATTTTAGAAAAAAACTACTTAAAAAAAAAGAACAAATTTTGTAATTTTAAAGTTTTAAATTACAACATTACACCTAAAATTACACCTAAAATAAAATATATATAAGAAGGACAAGCGTATTGCCGTTACCGGGCTCTATGCATGTCCAAAAAAAAATACGTAAACTAAAATAAAAATTACACAGATACCTACCATAACAATCACGCCAGATTCCTTAAGCAAAATTAGAGCTTTGCTTTGCGTTGCACTATTTGCTGAGCTTGGTGAAAACCTTATGAACACGGCATAATTAAAATTCTAGAATCCTGAAAGACAAATAAAATCAATTATTCACAAAAGCATCGTTCAAGACAATATCCAAAGTATCAAAGATACAAAGTATTTATAGAGATCTAATACTTAACCACTGCATGGATGGATTCACAGTGCGGGCACCTCGGGACCATAGCGTGCTAAAGTAGGGAACACATCATAGGCGACTGAGGCTTGCGACTCAGTTGTAGGTTTAAGGTGCCGAGTTGGCGACCTTGCGACTAATCAACGCTTACCTTTACCATGTGACATGTTCCCCATACCCAACCAAATTTGATAAGATCCTAATAGTACCGCTTTGGATATTCCTCCAAGTATTACAGCTATCTAACAAATAGATCAATCAAATAGATCATACAGATCATTGCAGGGGTTTCCTTAACAGGATTACTCTGACCCGTTGCAAGAAATGATATTGACTCATATAGTTTCTTGAGAGTCAATTCATTCTATAAAAGTGAATTTAATATCTCTGTCACTGTCGACCTAGGATGTGGTAATTGATTCGCAGATCTTGATGCTTGCTTTCAAGGCTGATAAATCATTATTACTCACTTTTAAAGGCTTCTCGGAAACTATCATTGGTATGACTTGCTAGATTTTGCTACAAGATGCGTCATATTAATAGACAGTTCGATTTTTAATACGAAAAATTTTGATGAAGATTTTTCGATTATTTTTGGATATCAAAAATGGCTGCTTTTTACTAATATCACAGATTAGTATTGTATCGTAGTACAATCAGGTACAAGTTAATCTATACTACAATTATAAAGAGGAAAGATTTGTATTTTTGTGTGTATGTTTGGGAAAGATTTGTATTTTTGTGTATATGTTTGTAATGAATAAACTCAAAAACTACTGTGCAGATTTCAAAAATTCTTTCACCATTGGAAAGCTACATTTACCCTGAGTAATATAGGCTAGGCTTTTTATCTCAGTAATGTGTTTCCACTGGAACCGGGAACGAGTAAAATAAATCACGCGGGCGGAGCTGCGGCGATCAGTTAGTATTATATAAATAGGAGAGTTTGATGATGATTGTTACTCCTTAACGCGAAGATACTGAACGAATTTTAACTAATTATAGGCTTATAAAATCTATTACATTTACTTATTAGGTAGCTTTTAAATCATAATGGCACATAGGCTAATACCATTCCACGTAGGCAAATACGGTACAGCTCCTATTGGTTACGGAAGGAAAGATAGAATGAGAAGATCTTGACAACAGATTTCTATGCAACAGCTAGGAATAACGATTGAACGGTGATGTATACTTAGATTACCCAAAAATGTACAGCCGAATAGGGCCACATTTCGAAATTCGAAGTGTGATAATTATAATCTACCTACACATTTTAGTATCATAAACATTACAGCTCATTAAAGCGCATTCTTGATTCTGGTTTTTAATGTCTCGATTTTTTATATATAAACTAGTCTATTAAAGGCACATAAAATGTATACAAGCGCGATCCATTACAATAATCAAGTCAGATCTCGGGTAAAAGTTAAATCATTAGTTGATGAGATCGTAAAAAGAGGGCAGTGAGTTTGAAATACTGCGGTATATTACTCTACTTTGTTTTTACGGCATTTACGGTAGGTACAAGATTTATAATCATGTTTCTTCCAATGAACATCGCCAACGAATTATAAAAGAGGGATGAAAAAAACACACAATCATGTCGGTATCCACGATGGGGCAGACAGAGGCGTTTAATACGCCCACATTTCGCCAGTAGTTTAGTCCTACGTAATGGGGGTGAGTCTATTACTGTCTACTAGGAATTTTTATGTTTACTACAGCTTCCTCCGTTGATCGACAGGTGCATCGCTTGTAGGTAAAGTATGCTTGTCCCTCAGGATATTGGTTTGTTTGTCCCTGTAGTATTTTTTTAAATATTAGTTTAGCCAAATTGAGGCCGCCCGCCTGCTGGTAAGCTGTGGTGTCGTCTGACGATTGTGCGCGACTCTCATAGTACGAGTACACAAAAATACTAAAGAGAGTGGCCTTTAACTTGACGATGTGCCTCTTCACGCTCCGCTTTAAGAACCTGGGTTATAATATGTGGGAGGAAACACGTGCGCCGGCAGGGCGTTCCAGGCCACTATAGTATAGTAATTGCAGTCCCCATTTACTAAGAAAATGGTTCATCAATAGTATTACGTTAATTTACGGTACTTTGTGAAAAGCAGCGTATATTGTATACGACCTTTATTTTTGTAACAGTACCCTACATTGTGATCTATGAACAAGTTCATGGGGAAGTGGAGGGTGCGCGCTACAATTAGGGATGTCAAAAATAATATTACATATTAGGTTCTACGTTCCATCGATGTGTAAAATACCTTCTTACAATATTTAATGTAAAAATGAGGTAAGTAGATATATCACTTATAGCATATAGCCATATAATTTAGTTCTATGCGCATAGAACTAAAGTATATGCCTATATCTAGCTCTACATCTATCCCTGACCAATTGACCAAAGCCGAACATATCGATCAATTGAACCTTGGATTTTGGCTTTACCTAATATATTTCGATTTTGTTAACAAATAGAGGAGTATAGGAGGATAGTTTCGTATGTCTTATATTCCAAGATTTTCATATTTAAACTTTGCCAACCTAAGCACCATTTTTGTCTTCATGCCACGAAATATTATACAGCAAAGTCAGTATTTTTATCTGTCGCCTTGTCTGAACTTACAAACAACCACATGAATACCTAAACTTTTATAAAACTTTCAAATTAAAAGTAAGAATGTGAAGCACAAATGTGTCGCTAATATGACATAAAAGGAACAATATAAATTAAATTGCAGTGGCTGATGACAACCCTATTGCCTAGTAACACAATTAGTGCTAATGGAGCGTCTTGTTTGTTTGTTCTTACGACTAACGCCAAAACACCCTTCCACCTACGTTGTTGTACCATTTCTACTCGTTCTACTTAAGAGTGCTACTTACATTTCTGGGGAACCTTTTTAAAGGATTACACGGTGGTTTGCTTCTACGTATTGTCTTCATTGTTTTACTTTGTGCTTAAAGACGAAGATTCTGTAAGTAAGTTTGTATATATTGGTATAACACAGACATTTGAAGAATGTTGTTCAAGTAAAGAGATTTGTACTTATGCACAATTGAGGCAATAAACTGCTATATCATCATCTACCTGCCCTTATCCCAATTATTTGGAATCGGCGCAACATGCTTTCATCTTACATACATCCCTGTCACACGTCATCTCCTCAGTGACTACTTTCCTGGTCATATCCTCTTTCACGCATTCCATCCATCTTTTCTTGGGCCTACCTCGAGTTCTCAGGCCATCTACATACAATAAACTGCTATAATTTTCTTTTAATTTATTCATCACAAAACCAATCAGTTAATAAAACATGATCTGAGAAAAGCAGTAAAGCTATGTCTGAAACTGAAAATCCCACTGAAATCACAACACCTGAGCAACCCTATACGTGAGACTCTAACAAGTTCTTGCAATTAGAAAGATATCGTGCAAATACGGGTTTCACTTAGATTTTACAAACTCAAGCCAAACTTAAAACTGCCAATCTTTTGTGGCAAAGATAAACCTTCCCGGTTACAATCAATAGATTCACCCTTTATAAACTTCGATACGTGTTTCTGTTTAAATAATACAAATGTAATAAGAGAAAGACTTTCATTCAGCAACATTTCACTGGTTACTTGCTATTGCCACTACAAAAACAGAATATCGCTTCATTTACTCACATTTCAAATATTGTTATGTTGGTAGCAAACATTAAATTCAGAGCGTCACTTCCGTAAGTCGCGGAACATGTTACATAATGTTAGCGTTTAGTTGGACCATTATTTGTTTACCTCTACAAACAAGCATTATCTGTTTACTCCGAACTGGCTTCTGTGCACGCTTCTTAGCTTATTTGATCACCAATTACGTTGTTTGACGACGCTTTAGTCATAAATGGTATTTTGTTTACTTCTAGTGTTTGTATTTATATGATAATATGTATGACTTTTATTTGTATCAGGTGTATAAGATAGGTAGGTACGTATTGTTTATTTTTTTAGTTAATGTCTGCAGTAACCGCCGGCTTATGACAGCTTATGACAGATCAACGGACAAAAATTAAAAAGCTACTTTATTGTTTTGAGAGTATTTAAAAATAGGCTTTTTTAATTGGAATAAATTTGCAACTCCTCTGCCTGCTCCCTCGGGGATATAGCTGTGAATATATATTATTAATGTGATATTATGTGGCATTCGCAATATACCTACTAATCTACCTATATCAGGCCTATGTCACTCGCCTAACAATCGCAAAAAAATACGAGTAATTACGTGACGTCAGTGACAACTTGATGTTGTAAGTCAGTAAGGGTTATCTCTTGTTTGTGATACGGCATTGACCATAGAGTTGATATTGAGGCATTAACGCCATAATTATTGGTCAAATTATGCTGGTATATATTTTAGTTCAACCCTAACGTTCGAATGATGTTCTCTGTAAACAAAAGAATGTAGGTACTTAAATTAACATCGGAGTGCAAGTTCCCTATTCTGTGCCTATATCAACAAGAAAACAGCAGCACAAAATTAAATTCTGAACATGTAATGTTCCACACAACTGACTGCATTGACAACGTTTGGTTGACCAAACCTTGTCACAGTAGTTCAATTGACTTACACCGCAGTAGGAGCTAGCATTATTTATATTCGACAATGCAGCCAACGTCACATAAAATATACACTACCCACCCTACAACAAGTTATTTGACATTCATTACTGAATACATGATTCCTAATTTAAATATGAATCAACATTTCTAAACGAATTAAAAAAAAGTGGAGTTCACAGTTGTGTGTCGACATAAACTCCATTTGATTGTCAAAAGGTACGTTATATTAGGATATTATTTTTACCACACATGGAGCTTCTCTTGCGTTATTTTGTGAGCGGTATGCTAACGGTATGTTGTGGTCTATTCATACGATTTCCAGTAGGGAAATCATGTGTATGTCGGTGAATAATAACCCGATGCGGCCATCTTAACGTCCATTGCCGGGCGTCCTGGGAACGCCCTAGGAAGGCTAACGCCACGAAGTTTTTGGAGGGCTATGTTGATGATGAGTTAAGAGATAGTTAAGTGCTCACTCAGGCGCTCTATCAACATCTTCGAACCTCAAGTCATCCGGTTCCAAGTCACGGCTTCGTTCTTTCGGATCGACAATTTTGGTGCATATTTATTTGTTCGAAAGCTATGTGATTGAGATGGTTCTTAGCTATAAATTAGACCATCAGCTGACTCCATAATGAAGGGAGGTCTCTAAAATCTATAGGACCAATTGATTTAACTTTAACTTTTTAACTTGCGTACAAGTTGCACAAATCTGTTGTACCTATTACATTTGCTACTTTTTTTTTGATTGTGTAATGTATGAATTACTAAAAATTTTTCACTATAAACTATCGTTTAAAAAATCCTCCACGTTATTGCCGACTGGGAAGGTTCCCAGACGTGCTGCCACGTTGGATGGCGATCTTAGATGGCGATACTTATTCTCTGAGCCAGAAAATAGCCAGGCTTCTGGTCCTGAGAAGCGTCGATTAAGCGTTTAGCAATGTCTCTGTAAAGGCGGCGAGCACTCGGACCCCATGACTCATGACTCTTTTCTTTCTTTTTACTTTTCAGTGTTTCAACCCCAAACGTCTCAAATATGTAATCAGATAAATAAAATATAATTCCATTACGTCAAAAGCGCTATATTTCAAGCGCTGAGCCACAACCTTCCGTTAGTAATAAAGATATTGAACGCTCGCGTGTACCAGTAGCGTACATTACATCGTTTTGAGTCTGATATGAATCAGCGGCTACCATCACTCGCGGCTGTTTGCATGTCTATCACTACAAAACGTTATAACTGTTACACTTCAAAAAATTTACTATCTGTATCACTAATGATGGGATAACGGGGCTGACATCGGTACTGTTATGATTCTATACTTAGTGAATTATATACGTTATGAAAATGTTTTTTTTTGTAACTTAGGATAATTACCTACATACAACGCCAAGCAGAGCAGCTGCTACTAGATAACTTGTACACACAACGAGTTTTTTGTTTATGGTTAAGCTCAGAACTTCACGTAAAAATGTTGTAAAAAAATTATAAAAAATTACTAACTTAGAACTGTAGGTACTACTCGTATTTTGTCCGTAAAAGTATGGTCACCCCACGCACTCACGCCGCACTCGCTCTAGTGTATGTACTTATTTCTCGCGACGCAGAAGTATCTAGTTAGTTTTCGTGTCACGCCCACACACACACACACACAAACACACAAATTCAGTATTTGGTGCGGCACGCGGTGCACCTTCTGACACTCGAACAGAGCTCTGACAAGAACACTCAAACTGCAATAGACTCACCCCTTATTATGTAGAACAAATTTTGACTGGTTCAAGGATAATGAACTTTTATGTCTACTCCTTCGTGAATAAAGGCGTGTTTTTATAAAAATAGGGTGTCCAACTATTTTAATTTTAGAGTGAATTTCGGTATAAAATTTAACGTAGGCTGAAAACTGATGTATTGGATAGTGCTACTGATTTTGAGCAAAGTACTTTCAGGTTTGCACCATACAATAAAACACGTTGCATACTTGTATTTGTTTTTGAAAATACATATACATAGAACTTAATACAAAATTCTTTGTGTAAAATTTTAAATGTAGATATTAATGACCGGGCCTGGGTCCAAGCGTCTCTTCCAGTTCGCTTGGGCGGGCTAGGTATTCGCAGAGTCACAGATGTCAGTCTGCCAGCATTTCTGTCGTCGGTCCATAGCACCGAAGAATTAGTCAGGAAAATTTTGTCAAATACACTGATTGATTCCGAGGTGCGATGCAATACCGATGCCATAAATGCTTGGAGGATGTCTTGCCCCGACACTGACCTGCCCTCACGCCTAGGCTCACAGCGACTGTGGGATTCACCGCTCTGTAAATTGAGAATTAATACACTAATTGACACTTCTGTCAATATTTCAGAGCGTGCACGCCTACTAGCTGTTGGAGAATGGGAGTCAGGGTTATGGATCCAGGTGCTTCCATCGCCCAACATCGGTACAATGTTTGACAACACTACCTTCCACATTGCCACTTGCCTTCGGCTGGGTACACCTTGTGTATCCCCGCATCATTGCACCTGTGGAGTAGCCGTCGATAATCTGGGACACCATGGCCTTTCTTGTAGCAGAAGCGCAGGTCGTATACCTCGGCACGCTATTCTAAACGTCATAATTCGTAGGGCTCTTTCCACCGCAGGTCTTCCGGCCGTACGCGAACCAAATGGTTTAGCACGAAGCGATAGAAAGAGACCGGACGGTATGTCGTTGCTACCGTGGAAGATGGGAAGGCTTTTGGTGTGGGACGCTACATGCGTTGACACCTTAGCACCTTCACACCTTCCAAGCACATCCGGATGTGCCGGCGCTGCTGCTGCATCGGCTGAAGGCTTTAAAAGGCGTAAATATGCTAACCTAGCAGGTGATTACATATTTGAGCCGTTTGCGGTTGAGACACTGGGGTCATGGGGTCCGAGTGTTCGCCGCCTTTATAGAGACATTGCTAAACGCCTAATCGATGCTCGATCGATGATTTTCTGGCCCAAAGAATAAGTATCGCCATCCAACGTGGCAACACAGCCAGCATTCTGGGAACCTTCCCAGTCGGCAATGACGCGGAGGATTTTTTAAACGATATTTTATAATGTAAATATTTTTAGTCTATAATTATGTTTATTTTATATATTGTAATTCTTATTGTAAATAAATATATAAGCTAGAAAACACCATGGACATATTAAATACGAAATACACGCAGATGTGATTACACCGAGTGACGTCAGACTCTTTCCGAACCTTCAGCAATTCCGAACAACCACCGAGAAGGCTCCCAGGATAACAGAATCCAGTCTGAAACTTGTACATTAATGTATCCCACTTTTGATGTTAAATTAGACTCCGAAATAATCAATTGCAGATCACACAAAGTTTTTACCGGGAATTAAAACCGGATCTTCGGCGCATTACGTCTTTTTGCCAGAAAAGGCCTACCTCTTCTACCTCAGAGGTATATTGAAATTTTCTTTTTTGGTAACTCCTTATGATATTTATTACACATAGATAGGTAGGTACCTATATTTGCTATATCTTTTTTATCTTATCTCGTAACCTTTTCATAGAGGTACCCCGACGCCCAGGAGGACGCATATTGTAATCCAATTGGTTTTACTTGTAACTAAAAGGTACCTATCTTATCTGTAGCTGAGTCATCTGTAAAAGACTCTTGGAAAGCGCAATATTCTATGTAAATATGTGGTATTAATTTAGATAAGTATAAAAGTTATAAACTGGGTGTACCTTGGACTATATTTATGTTTGTAAGGTATTTCTTAATTGTATAAAAGTCGAGTTAGGTACACCAATTACTGTTTTTAATAACATTTTTCTCTAGAATAGTATTATTTTTAAACATAAGTAGGTCGGTAAGTACCTTTCTATTTATAAATTATTATTTGAAAGCCTTATTCAGTGTGAGGGAAACTTTCCAATATTCATATTTAATACACAATTACCAGAATACAAAGATACCTCACTTTCTATAATACCAAAATAAAGTTGGTAATTAATCACTTAAAGGTAGAGCAGATTTGTTTTTACTGAAGATTGGAGATTAGAATGGTTAATCCGATAAATTCACATAAAGTCTATAATTTGGTTCGTTCCCGCTGAGAACTCATCAATCATTGAAAGGTTTCCTTTTATCTGCCCTCGCCGTACCTGCTTTCAACGCGGAACCACATCGCGTTTATCAAAGAACAAAAATTGAATTAATTTTTTATTGAATATCGGTTAACAATTGTTCAAGAAAACATTGGAAAACTTTGTGAATATTTTCATTCGTGCATTTACTTATATTTATACTTTTTTATAGTCACTGGATAGACATCAACCTGCTTGTGGGTAATCTAGATTGGGGTCGAGAAATTGAGAGCTACCATCTCCGATTGTAACGTAGCCAAAATGGCAGCTTCAGCTTGTCTATTCCAAATAGATTGAGATAAAAGGTCGTTGACATCGACAGCCTGTCGAACAAACTGTCACTGCAGCGCACGGGGTAGGGTATATTTTTGTAAATTCGCGGCCCAAGGCCGTAGCCGCTCCCACGTCCACACTGTCGTGTCGAGCGCCTCTGGTGAGCACGCAAGTAATTTCCAGTGGCGCCCGACTGCGTGAGGTGGGGTGACCTGGCAGGTGGCGGGGTCGCGCTCATTTTGAATTGGTTGTTTTCGGTGTTAATGACTTTTTAACTCAATCTATTTGGATTTATAGTGGGCGGGGCGTAATAAGGTCCTGGCGCCTATTTTTATAAATAATGATTATAAATTATAAAATTTCCCTGAAACAGTAGGCGCATATATACGCCCACTTTTACCTGTTATTTTTTAGCCCCAATCAATTGGGTACGAAATGATTGCTGCTTATAAATACAATTATTTGTAGCACAAACAATTTGCGAGATTTCAAATAAGCAGATATGCATAAAAATACAATTTACTCAATAAAACCATTAACAGATACATTATCTGTGCATTTTTGATCCTTTCTGTCAAGTTGAAATGACATTTGACAGTTAGTATTTGCCACATTGTAAAAAAGCTAACTAGATCGACCATTAATAGTTGGCAAACAATGGGTGACCTGCTTCTAATCTCGCCATTATATTGACCATCGGGGACATCTGAATGTCATATGGGACATCTCAGAGACAGGGTAGACAATGGATGCAGAGACGTTCGTGATTGTTATCAATACCTTTGTATCAAATGACATGAAAGTAGCTCGATGCCTTTTTTTTATCCGCAGCCATAGGCCGCGGAGAAAGAAGAATCGATGCGGTATGTTAATGATATTGATATTATTTAGGACTCTATCTTTATAAGAAATCTTGATATTTATCTAGTCTAGATATCTTTAAACAATTTAATAGGTAATGGACACTCAGAAAATCCATGTATACCAGCAACATGACCGAACCCTGCTATTTTAAAAATAATTGTTCTGTGTGCGAACATCCCGAAAAGCACTTCCCCTACTCTAAAGTTCTAATACTTTCATCGTTTAGCATGGTATTTGTAGTTCTTACATACTGAGAGTAAGTTTTTAAGCAGTTGGCATAAGTTGGTATTAGTTTATTTCTCCATCACATACAGCTAGCTTTAACCTAAAATAAAACTATGAACTTTACACCTTAGTAACAAGTTCTAGTAGAAAACAGAGAATTTATTTAGTCTTCTCTACTTTGTTAGTATTATCTCTCCAATAAGGAAAAGTAACTGTTTCTAGAAACATGTTCTCCCTTTTAAGTAATAACGTTAGCTCTCAGCTTATCTCCCTCTAGTGTAGCAGATGTAATATTACAAGGCTTCGACTCGATAAAATCGACCGAGATAATGCAATTGTTTCGTGTATCTAGCGCCAATAAAAGAGATGACAGTGGTGCAGATTTGGCACGAAAATTATAGCTACACAAGCGGACGCTAGTGATTTTCCTGCGCGGTTAAATTTAAAAATTTTCATTACTCATGGGAAACATACAACTCACTCAATTTTTGTTATAGATAGTTTCTTTGTATTATAAAAGGTGTTTTCAAACACACATACATAAAATACGTCTGTAACGTTTTACGTTCTCAAACTCGAATGCACTTAAATAACTGTAAAAACTGTACTGTATTTTCTTTATTTCGAATTGAAACACTAACTTTAAAGTCTTACGAACTACGATATACTTCCAACTTTGTTTACATGACTTAATTCTAAATAGATTACGTAAATATTTTGATTCCTAACTATCATTTTATGTGTGAACTCTCTAACGACATATCTATTGAGCTAGAATGACTATAAAAACAAGATGAATTTAGTCGTCTGCTTGAGTGATTCCTTCGTACCCTTTACCACAGGATATAAAAATGTCCACCGGGTGCCACTGGTAATACGTTCTGCTTGTAACCAGAGACGCCCGGCAACGGACGTTAGAGCGGTCACGGCCTTGGGCCGCGGAATTTAAAGAAAAGGATATAAAAATGTAAGTAAGTAATGAAGAACTAGTGTGACTTTACACTAGAAATCATTATGACACCGACTTCCTTGATTACACACTCAGAGAATGATTTCGGAGATATTTTTTGGTTATACGCGGGACTGCATACCCAGCTGTGTTCTCAGTTTTGTGTTCTTCTCTATGTACAAATAAATATGTGTCTTTCTAGTTTAAAAAGAATCAGGCTCTTAACTTCTAAGTATATGCTTTACGTAACCACGTATTCAAAATTATATTTATTTGATACATGGGGCACACTGAAAGTTTTGCACTTCTAGCTAATCGGAACTATTTGAATTTCGAATGTTATATCTTTTTAAATGTTGCAACCTTCTTAGTAATAAAAAAAACAATTGGCGGGAAATCATTTGTCAATTGTTTTTTATCACACATCAAAGTTCTACGTATGCAACGAAAATGGAATTAAGTCGAAAAGATTTTAGAGCGATGATTTTTTATGATTTTAAAAATTCTCTCCCTCCGCAAGACTGTGCCGCTCGTCTTCAAAATTCTTTTGGGAGAGAAGCACCTTCTTTGAGCACCGTGAGGCGATGGTTTGCTGAATTTGAGAGAGGTCGAGTTTCTTTACATGACGAATTTCGTGAAGGGCGGCCTTCAACTGCCGTCAACGAAAATAATGTGGCTACTGTTAAGCGGTTAATTGAAGAAAACCCGCAGATTAGCTATGAGACAATTCGAGGACTATTGGGGATTGGTATGAGTCAAATCCAGAAAATTTTACACGAAGAATTGAAAGTTCGGAAACTTTGTTGTCGTTGGATCCCTCATGAACTGACAGCAGAGCAGAAGCGGGCTCGCGTGGAATGGTGCTCACAGATGCTACTGAAGTACGACCACGGACTTTCTAATACTGTTTATGACATTGTCACAGGAGACGAAACGTGGATTTATTGTTTTGAACCCGAAAAAAAAACAGCAATTTTGTGAATGGGTGTTTGAAAATGAGAACAAGCCAACAAAAGTGTGGCAGGCGAGAAACGTAGGTAAAAAATGATCGCGTTTTTTTTCTCAGCTACGGGTCCCATCTGTACAATTCCACTTGAAGATCAAAAGAGTGTTAATGCCGAGTGGTATTCTACCATTTGTTTACCCAGGGTGTTAGAAAAAGTTGCGAAAGATGACCCAAAAGCCGCGTTCTCCTACATCATGACAACGCTTCTTCACACACGGCCAACAAAACAAAGTCATTTTTAGCTTCCGAAAAAATACAACTCGTCACCCATCCTGCGCATAGCCCCGACCTAGCACCCTGTGATTTCTATATTTTCCCCAAAATCAAAGATTTGATGAGAGGTTTCACTTTTACCAACTCCGAAGAAGCAGTGATAGCGTTCAATCAGCACGTAGAAAACATGCCTTCAGATCTGTGGTCCTCCTGTTTTAAGAAATGGTTCGATCGCATGAAAAAATGTTTAAAATGTAAAGGAGAGTATTTTGAAAAGCAATAAACATAATATTTTGGTTTTAACATATTGTTTTTTAAGTTACACAAAACTTATAGTGTGACCTACGTATATACCAAAAAATAGCATGTATCAAAGTATTTATAAACTAGTGGTTCTGTGAACCGTAGACTTCGGGAGCGGCTTTGTTTATTCTTAAATTGTATTTATTTACATGACTTTTGATTTTATTTATATGGGTTGCTATGGTTACGGATTGCATTCTTGACAGACCGTAGACTTCGGGAGCTTTGTTTAGAAAATTTATTTTTCAATTTTCTTTATTACTCTTTAATTTTTCATCAAACCAAAAAATATCATTCAGATGTTATTCATTGTAAGCAAGGAGTGTGTGTGTAAAGTTTCATGAAAATCAGTTGATAAATACGGCCGCAAACATGATCTAACAGAACCCGTAGATGTAGAGATGTGTACAGACGAAAGAAATTCTCCCCAGTCTGCAAGTTGAAACGGAGACTTCGGTCGCTTCGCTCCCTCAGTCAATAACATACACCTAAACATGTCTTTAAAACCGACGCGTGCATAACTAGAAGTCTGGGCTTTTACAAGATGTCCCAGCTGCACATTTTTCGATAAATATATTTTAGTTAGTTTCATAAGCTGTCTATAAATGACATCATCTATATTACTTTTCCAATATTTATGAGTAATATTATTATCCAAAGTTATGGAGTAACACACAACACCATAAAATTGATCGAGACCTAATTGGGTCAGTTATGTTATATTATGAAGACGATTCATATCGGTTTTTATGTTTTGATTGCTTCGTTATTTTAGTACGTCTACCATTCCAGTTAATGTGTACGGCACTACATATAATTTATTTGGTGTTTGTTAATGTTTTGGGTGAATAGAAGTTCGAACACGATCTTAGTGGCTGCAGAACGAGACTTTGGACGAAATTTGGTTTTACATGCAGTATTTTTGAGATTTTGGACCTCTTTGGGGAAACTGACATGATTATATGTATGTCGATCAATGTTTTAAGTAGAAATTGAAATTGTAATTGTTTCAGTTACATTCCAGTATGATTTTAAATACAATTATTGTGGTACAATTATGGTGATATTGTGTTCGATTTCTCGTTCCTAATTTCCTTGTGAATTCATAACCGGAATTAAAAATCTTTGTAAAGGATAAATGACCTATATGCCCTATGTCCTTTACATATGACTTTTTCATTCTATATACATTGGTTTACGCGTGGTTGAGTAACAAACAGAGAGATTGAGATTAACCATTATCTGAACGCAGTTTATAAATTGTTATAGATTCTAAATACTGCTAAAGAGAAAGTCTACAACTTACAATCTATTTAGAACGGCTGTACAAAAACTACTCAAAAGAAATATATTACCGAAAGAAATTGGTATGCGTTTGGTGTTTAAGATGTGTCGGTAATCAAAGGGTGTTTATTATAAACGCCGTTTATCACAATTACGGTGGCCGTATAAAGTTTCGGTTAGATTTATTCCCGAATTGAAAACAAAAAGAACAAAGAACTCCCTAATTGGAATACCGAAAGAATTTTTCAAACTGTACAAGCATCTTCAGTTAATTGGTCTCATTAAAATTCAACACCGTTATATTGTCCGTTTGAAGGCGGTACCGGACCGCATTTAGGTGCTCTCAATCAAAATGGTAAAGCATTTTATTCAAGTGGACAGGATAGATTGAAAAGAACGTCATATACTCGGGACGTGTTGACTCTGTAAACATCAGATGGGAAATGAAATGAAACGAACAAGTCACCCCTCGGTTACGAGCTAGGGTTGTCTGCAAAAATTATTAACTTGGCTATTATGAGATTTGTATGAATAGAAATATAAATTATATTTTATATAATTAATTGCCCAGGGATTGTTAATAAATAAAGGTACCAGTAATAAGTATGTACCAATCCGACTGTATGTTTTGTTATGTTTGTTACCTCAATATCTTTCCTCTGAGTAAACCGATTTTTATTTTTTTTAATTGAATGCTACTGCTTTCCGCGTGGACCCATTTCAATTTGGTCCTATTCCGATTATTTTTTGGCTCCAACACGGTAATTTGAAGTCGGTTTGTGTGTCAACGTTTAACGTGTTTTAAGTCTAAGTAAGATCACTTGCGGGTGAAATAGGTCAGAACTGTCATCCAAATTTACTATTTAAGCTTAATAAGAATTGACTCGATCATAACTTTGAGAGATCTGTCCGTTAAATTTTAAATTAAAAAACTATTCTTGTAGCAAAGTTTTATCTGTAAAAGCAGAATTTGTGGTTATTTACGGATACTTTTTAAATAAAGCCTTACTATCCAACTTACTAACTACTTTTGTTATTTTTTATTTATACATTGAATCACTAATTGGCTGATTCAACAGTAGGTCCACATACATCTGTCGTCAAAGTTTAGTATTTTTATACAAATTACTACGAACCATTCGTGACATTAAGTAAAGTGAAGGTTATTTGACTCAGGACTCAGTCATCAACTTTATGTAACCATAGTAGTATTTACCCAAGATATACTTTAGGGTAATACCCTAAAGTATATCTTGGGTAAATACTACATACCTACTATGTAATGAGGCGCCACTGGAAATACCTCCTGGTGCGAGTACCAGAGGCCCTTGGCAACGGACGTAGTAGCGGACAAAAAAAAGAGTATGTAATGACTATATAGGTATAGCTTAAGTTGTCATGTTGCGTCAGCGTTCACCTTCACCAAACAACATGTTCCCAATTTACCAAGGCATATTTGGTAAGATCGTAACAACAAGTTATAAATATTATGTAAACTTTATTTGACGACGATCCACATGGTTAATGAATACTATTTATCCTGGTAAACACAATCACACATCTAAATTCTATAACAAAAACCACACATTTTCGTAACACTGAAGACCTTTTCCTGTACATATCTTTTTACAATGACAACTATACATTATAGTCATAGCATCTGCATAGCATTAAGTAAAACAACAAAATAACAGTACCCGTGTTATTGCCAACCTTAGGCAATGTTTACTTTCTATTATCTTTGACAGCTTTTGTTACTTACGGTATCGCGAACAGTGCCTTTGTATGAGTACAATACTGTAGTGGTTTCATGTTCACCGCATAGTAAAATATTTGGATAATGATATCACAATTGATTCTGCGTGTTGGTTGATGGGTTTAAGGCCACGATATTGGGATGGTACAAGCATAGAGCAACCATAAATATAGAGATAGTTGCCCTCAGGTATGTAAGTACTTACAGACTATTCTCTATTCTGCGCCTGATGTTACAAGTTAGTTCGACAAGTGCTTTAATTTTCTCCGAGCTTGCGGCTCCATTTATTATCCGATCTTAAAGATACTTGTCAGAATTTAGGTATATTTTTGATTTAATTTTTCTTGCTTTTTTATTTGGTTAGGGGAGGGGGTCTCCATGAAATGTTTTTAATGTTCGCGAGGTCTACTGATCGACCATTATCAGCAACGCGTGTTTTATCGGAGGTACAGTTGAATCACACATTCACATTTTGACAATAATTGGCCCACAATAGGAGGCCAGCCTATTGCTGTTACGGGGAACCATATACATGGGGCACACTAAAAGTTTTGCACTTCTAGCTAATCGGAACTATTTGAATTTCGAATGTTATATTTTTTTAAATGTTACAACCTTCTTAGTAATAAAAAAAGCAATTGGCGGGAAATCATCTGTCAATTGTTTTTTATCACACATAAAAGTTCTACGTATGCAACGAAAATGGAATTAAGTGGAAAAGATTTTAGAGCGATGATTTTTTATTATTTTAAAGGTTCTCTCTCTCCGCAAGACTGTGCAGCTCGTCTTCAAAATGCTTTTGGGAGAGAAGCACCTTGTTCGAGCACCGTGAGGCGATGGTTTGCTGAATTTGAGCGAGGTCGAGTTTCTTTACATGACGAATTTCGTGAAGGGCGGCCTTCAACTGCCGTCAACGAAAATAAGCGGTTAATTGAAGAAAACCCGCGGATTACCTATGAGACAATTCGAGGACTATTGGGGATTGGTATGAGTCCAATCCAGAAAATTTTACACGAAGAATTGAAAGTTCGGAAACTTTGTAGTCGTTGGATCCCTCATGGACTGACAGCGGAGCAGAAGCGGGCTCGCGTGGAATGGTGCTCACAGATGCTACTGAAGTACGACCACGGACATTCTAATGCTGTTTATGACATTGTCACAGGAGACGAAACGTGGATTTATTGTTTTGAACCCGAAAAAAAACAGCAATCTTGTGAATGGGTGTTTGGAAATGAGAACAAGCCAACAAAAGTGAGGCAGGCGAGAAACGTTGGTAAAAAAATGATCGCGTTTTTTTTCTCAGCTACGGGTCCCATCTGTACAATTCCACTTGAAGATCAAAAGAGTGTTAATGCCGAGTGGTATTCTACCATTTGTTTACCCATGGTGTTAGAAAAAGTTCGCGAAAGACGACTCAAAAGCCGCGTTCTCCTATATCATGACAACGCTTCTTCACACACAGCCAACAAAATAAAGTCATTTTTAGCTTCCGAAAAAGTACAACTCGTCACCCATCCTGCGCATAGCCCCGACCTAGCACCCTGTGATTTCTATATTTTCCCCAAAATCAAAGATTTGATGAGAGGTTTCACTTTTACCAACTCCGAAGAGGCAGTGATAGCGTTCAATCAGCACGTAGAAAACATACCTTCAGATCTGTCCTCCTGTTTTAAAAAATGGTTCGATCGCATGAAATAATGTTTAAAATGTAAAGGAGAGTATTTTGAAAAGCAATAAACACAATATTTTGGTTCAAAAATGTTGATTTTTTAAGTTACGCAAAACTTATAGTTTGACCTACGTACAATAGAAAAATAATAACAAATTTGTATTTTGAACATGAATTACAACTGCTAGGACCGATGTAAGGTATATACATACCTACATTATCTATAGTCCGGGCCAATAATTTTAACCAGAACATTTCCAACCATACGATAACTATTATAACGGCAGTGTTTGAAATTGTTCGGCCTAATATAGGTTGAGATGAGTAGGCGAGACTCCACTTTCCAGACGGCTCAAACATATTATGGTGCTATACAAATTTTATCAAACAAGTGCAGAGCCAGAAATAAAGATTTTTTTTTAAATATTTATAGAACCATGGTTTCTTATTTCTTATAGATCTGACTGTCAGAAAATGTTATCTCTCGGCTAGATTTACCTATGCAAAATAAAAAGAATCACAATTGAATTCATTATCTTCTCCAATTTGAGTTCAGTTGAAAACGTCTCGTCTCCTAAGTGACAATAGGTATAAGGGAATGAAATATAAGTAGTTTTACAGGTGTCCACAAAACTGTCATTTCAACTTCAACTCAATATGCCACCTAAAAATCTATTCAGTGGTTTGCATCGAAACGTATAAAATATAATGGTTTATAAGCAGCTTGAGCGTCATACGTCGAACAGATTTAGAATTTCCATCTCTCAGCCGCAGGGGTGTGGTGTGGGCAATCTGTGGCGCGCCAGCGATCATAATGTTATTGAATTTTAACGCCGCGAGCAAGGGTTACAGTTTAACAGCTCATAAATTACTTTGCTGCGCATGAATGATGATTTCTATGAATATTACGATAGCTACAAGTGAATGACTACTACTCAAGTTAGTAAATCTTGTTTTAAGTCTTCCGTTTTGCTTTTATAAAGATTTAATTTGATTCATTTATACGAAAGAGGTTTTGATTCATTTCGTTGTAGGGTTTAGTTGCTATCTGTAATCGATCATCGTGTTGCGTAGAAAAGCACATGCAAAGCAAACGCTCTTGAGACTGACAAGCTATCGTCTACATTTGGGCACAGATTTGGGTTCCTATGATGGGAGCCTTTAGGGAATTTCCCTTCCTCAAATCTATATTATTCTGTGTTGTGTATATTTGCTGTCTAATTTCCCAATCAGCTCATTATTTTTGTATATTTACGATTTCTATTAACATTATTATCCTTATCAATTTGGTACTTTAGATAGGCATGGATTTGTATTATCTCGGCATCTTTATCTATGTCTACACGTGTTAGATTCACAGATACACTTTAATAGAGCAGAAGACACATAAACAAAGATTAGCGATCGTTCTATTTGTTTTCTTACTTAGTTTACAATATTCATATTTTTACAGAATATTACTGCCACGGGTATTACAACTAAAATATTCTTATGATTACACTTAACGGAGATTTGCATTTGTGTGAGTAAACACGAAAAGTAGAGTAAAAACTCCTTTTGTAGCTGTATGTACAACACATGTGTGTGTAAAAGAGGTCACATATACGTTCACGTACACTGCACTCACACAAATGCAAAGCTCCGCTTATCCCTCGCGAACTGTACTTACGTTTTACGCGAAACGTTAGCGCGTATAAAAAAGTTTAACAATACAAGGATAGTTACAATTTGTCACCTTTTTATCCACTGGTGTGTTTTTCTTTAATTGAAAACTACTGCTTCTCGAGTTACTGCTATTTCAAATTGCTTTTTGTGTCAATGTTTAAAGTGTTTTATATGTAGTTTAATTAATAGAAATATTCTCAACTCAAATATTATCAACATCAAGGGCTTTATTAATTTAATTTATTACCATTATCATAATTATTTTGAAATTTTCATAGATTTAACAACTATTGAACTCTAATATATGTCTATCTAATTATGTTCCTTTATATCACTGTTATGTACCTTGTAGAGCTGATAACGGATTAGGATTGTGATACGTATTGACTATTCATAATGCTATATCGTTGTTATTCTTAACGCCTTAATGGATAGAGCCATTAGGGTTGTCACTTTGGAATTTAGCTAGTGATGGAGCGGTTATAGGCAGGTGAAACGTTGCTACGATAGTGACAGACTTGTTATCATTCATTATTTATCTCAGATTTCATTCTATTTTTTATATTCAATGTGATACCGCCTACACATCGAATATATTTCTTATTTACGATTTCCTTAAGAGTTAAATTTGTACAATAATCGCAATATTGTTGAGTGTTTGTCATTTCATAGGTCCCAATACTCTCAGTATTTTTTTTACTTATAATAATGACTTCTCCGTGGGGATCGGAAACAGGATTATTTTGCTAATGATACAATTTAACTTTTTTTTTAAATTAGATGACAACTAGAGAACTATAATGTAAACAATGCAATCTTGATTATTTACTATCAGCTATCTGCCAGTGAAAACCACGTTAAACTCAGTCCAGCCGTTTTAAAGACAAAACAGACAGACAATGCACAATATACGGCTCATACTTTTGTGAAGTACCTGAATATAAATGCTATTTTACCAACAAATTAAAAAAGTATATCATTCTTGTTGTTGTTAATATTTATAAAAATAAACCTACTATTTATAATTTACTTAACTGTTTGTTACTGTTATCTACTTCACAAGAATGTATTCATCAAACTTCACTTGACTTGATCTCAAAATATTTGTGGTGCTAATGAATTTATCGCTTGTCACATTGGAGCAATAGAAATGTCATCTCAACATGTTATTTGTTCAAGAAAAACGTGAATGTCAGATTTTGATGTCTTTGTTAATAAGGTATAGTGTCGCAGTTGATTTGGAGAGTTGAATAAGGTGTTAGGGTTGCCACTGGTAAGTTTTATTATATCATAAAAATGAATTGCTGTTCCTTTGTCTCACTAAAACTCAATGGGTGGATTGACTATGTTTTATTTTTAATCATTCATGGTAGTTCAGGGAACATTTATAAAGTTTATTTTTAATCTGAATGATACAAAGATTGGCGGGACAGTTAATTTTTAGAATTCCCTACCAAGGGTAAAACGGGAACCCTATTACTGAAACTTCGCTGTCCGTCCGTCTGTCTTGGACTGTATCTCATGAACTGTGATAGTTGGAAAGTTGAAATTTTCATAGATGATGTATTTCTGTTGCGTCTATAACAAAAACTAAAATACAGAATATAATAAATATTAAAGGGGACTCCCATACAACAAACATGATGTTTCTGCCGTTTTGGTATAGAACCCTTTGCGCGCGAGTCCGACTCGCACTTGGCCGGTATTTTTTTTTAACTTTTGTAGTCGGGTTTGTTTAATTCAATACTAATCAAACACGATTTATTTGGAAACCAAAAATAAAAAGAAGATCGAAATTGTCAATTCGTTAGAAAGCGAATGGTGAATGGAATGACACATCGTATACTTATGTCAAGTGGGGATGGCGTATAACGACTTTTACCTATGCGTAATTGAAATTCAAAATTACCTGTTCAAATGATACACATAATAATCAGTACGTATTAAAATAACTACTACCTACCAAAACCTAAATTAATTTTAAAAAGATCTCAACTTAATTTACTTGTGGCTTCATAAAAATTAAATTGAACATAATAAATTATAGGGGAAACCCCTAATTTAATCGATGCTATTCGAATAGAGATATATTTTAATTTTCAAATAACTACTCCCAACTTTGAATTTGGAACGAATAAAATTAAGCGTCGCTTAGTGATTTAGAAGTGCCTATTACGTTAAAAGTTGCTAGTGCCGTGTGGGCGTATCTTATCTTGGACTGTCAGCCGTTTGCTACCGGAGTCGGCGTTGACGTGTGTCTCGCTACTCTCGCGTCGATATCTCGCTCTCATGTGCATCTGATAAGAAATAAGTATAAACTATTAAATGTATGGTTTATGAGTAACATTTAAATGTTACTGATAAATAACTGTTGGAAATATTGACTTAATAATAAAACCTACAAGTAGTAAGTATTTATTTAGAGAATGACGTTTGACTAGTGACGTAGGGAGATGACAGACGTCAGATTTTAATGAGTCATCTGATAGTGTCGCAATGTTAATTGTGAAATGAAAATGTTGCATGTTGCCTGTGATAGTTGTTTGGGATTTTTTCTACGGTGCATTATTTTTTGTTTTGAAGCAGTGTAACAGGAATTTTATTGGTTCTACAACCAATGGAACCAATTCCTGTTTGCTGTTGCATATCATTGTAAAGTCAAGAATCTTGTCCTATGTCTACTTGAGCAGTAATAAAATCTCTCCCTAAAAGTGGACCTTTCATACATTTCTAGTCGACTGCTCTGAAAAGAGCAGCTCTATGTCAGCAAGTTAAACTGAATAAGTTACTAAACTTATTTTAAAGATTCTGTGTTTATTCTCGAATATTAAACTGTACAATAAAGACGCTACGTAGAAATCAATGCGTAGGTTTCTAATCACCAAGAAACAAGGAAACAATAAAACCTCTAGAACATTCGACCGCGTCGACCAACGCAAAGTAAATGTACAACATCCGTAATACAATCAACAACCTCAATTGATATCATTTTTCAGTTCAACCCACGTCTAGTTACGGACCTACAGGTTTAAGAGCTGTTTAGAGTACGCTATAGTATATAGCGTAATTATATTATAGCGAACAATATTAGGAACACGTTGACACTCTACGATAGGTACTATAAAATATTATTGGTTCAGGGACCTTGCTCTATGATTATTGGTTTGCTATGCTATACATCTATTAAAGCGTAATCTGTACAGCACTAGAGATCTGCTATATTTTTACTCATTGGTCAACGGTGACACACCAGTGTAGTACACCAGCTTACGGCATCGGAGTATCAGATTTAATACCTGGTCCTGAAAATAAATGTGTGATTCTAAAAGGTTCGTATCAGAGTCATCAAGGTTTTATCTAAGTATGTACAAAAAAGTATATAGTATTTGTGCCAATTATTTATTACTTACCTACCTATAGTTCCTACAAGCTGCTTTGCCTCAGAGCTCGTTGTGGTTTCGAATGTTGATGTCGATGATGTTTATGTGTTGAGCACAATAATTCATTCTATAACAGGGTGTAATTTATATTGTATTATATGTACACGTATTTAGAAGTACCTATACATAAGTACCTACGTTTATCAGTTATATAGATTTTATCGGTAAAAATAATTATTAATATTATAGCAATAGTGGAATCGCACCTTTATTGCTTGAATTTCTTGATCAAACAATCCAGCGGTTGTTTATTACTTTGCGATCTTCTAATGAGATTAAGGATTTTATTTCTGGCACCGTATTCAATTGCGAGGTAGCTCTTAACCCCGTTCATCGTCTTCATTTAGATAAGGTGTTGTATTACAGCGAAGCTATATCAGCGTTTTAAAGATACGAGTATCAGCTTTCATTTGAAGGAAAACTAATAAACCAATATTTATTTTAATTATAAGGTATTTTGATCCACGGTACGTTTGGTAAAACATAGACAGGTCGCACAAACATTAGTCTACATAGAAATAAACAAGTAAATCTAGAAGGTTTTTATCCGTTTAGTAACGCCCAGAAAACATGTACAGTGTTTCTTTTTTCTTAATATCCTTCGTATTGTTTGCATTATGCTTCAATTTTCGTCGAATATCCATCGGTTTGGAAGTATATAGAGATGCGATTACCCCCCTTTATATTGAGCGAAGCGAAGCGAAGCTCTATCTTAGACGACAAGTGTAAATCGTTTATGTGCCAACTCCTCCGAAACGGCTCGACCGATTTTGACCAAATTTGGCATGCTGGTCGACATCATTCCCGCGAGTGCATATCTCTGAAATTATGAAAATAGAGCATAAAAAAAATTAAGAAAATTTGCTCTGCTCAACATTTGCAATTGCATACCTAGTTATTAATTTACATTTGAATGGAGGGAAACGGTTTTAGTCGCAGACACGACAGATAGGTAATTATAATTTCACAGCTCTATAGAGTTACACACCGAAATCAAAACAAAACAACAATAAAGTACATAGTTCTAAATTCAAGTTACATATTAGTTTTTCGAAGATAAATCTAATTACTTATGGAAATGGATATTAATATTCGGTTGCATTCGGAAAAAAGCGTTGATTTCCGAGACTGCCCGAGAGAAAATAAGAAAATAAAAGCACTGTAACAATTTGACTCAACAAGAATTAAATTCTGTTCTAGTGCGTAAACGCCAAAGTATCGGGACCGATTCCCTGGTCGAAATAATAAATATGTTAGGACAATCCACACAACGCCATCTAGTCTCAAACTAAGCAGAGCTTGTGATATGAGTACCTACTAGATAAACTGATATAAATACTTAAATACATTTTTTTTGTAAATACATACATATTATACATAGGAAACATCCAGACTTCGGTACAAACGTATGTGTCCTTATAATTTCCAAATAAAAATTTATGTGTTAATTTTTCTACGAAAAATCTGATCTACGTACTTTACTTCTCAAGCGATCAAAATAATAAATAAGAAAATAGTCTTACCTACTTCGTACCTATAGGTTTGTTCCCACCAGCTTCAAAACAATTAACATTAAAAGTCAAGCGTATATGGAGCAATGACGTCACCTTGTGACATTCACTGCAGTCTGATCATGATCTGCAGCCTAGTGCAGTCGTGCACTAAATCGAATGCTTCTGATTGGAAAAGGATTACACCACCTTCTGAAGAGTATTTGTTGTTGGTTAAGTTGAGTAAGGTAGATTATGTTCATAATCACCTTTTAGTAACAATTACTGAAGAAATTAATCTTTGTAACAGACTAGTGATCTGCCCCAGTTTTCCACCGATGGTAAGGAGAAAGTAGCATACAAATTGTTTTTTATCGTATTACGGACACATATAACCCACGTTTTAGGGACTTTATATGCGTAGCTGTTGACTCCAGAAATCGATTAATCAGGGCCGAGAAAAAGTTTCTATACCTATATAGGCTAAGGATAACAGGAACACTTATCCTGTATAGTCTAGTTTCTCGACCCTCAAGTTTATTAGGTTCTTGTGAGTTCATTCGATTCCATTTCCTTCCTTCCATTTCCTCACAAATAGTTCCCATGAGATGAGAACTTAGGGTGCTTCCACAAGCGAATAAAGGTGTGTTTGAGTAAACACGCGTACCTATTTACAGTGAATACAGAGCGCTCAATCACGAGATTGTTTCTACATGATTATACCATGAAAAGGAAGTAGGGTAATATATACTTCTCACTGACACAGAGAGGAAATGATTTAAAGAAAGAGTGTCTATTGTATTGTCGCACTTTGTTTGCCTATGCTGAGTATTTTAGTATTTCTTATCTCTGATTATTATTTGGGAATATCAAATCACAGAGATACTTCAAGTAGATTTCAACATATTGGGTAAACCAATAGGATTATTAATTTTATCAATGTCATTGTAAATGTTTATATTGACCGTAATTTCACTTGAAATATTCCATTTAAAAATTCAAAAACCATAACTCATTGTTTTTATTTTTTATGAGTATACCGCTTATAATCGTTGAAAGAGGACCTTTTTACTACAACGAAAAAAAATAGAGTTCTAAGCCATTTTTTATAAAATAATTAAAAACCTTTTTTTTCGCAGTTTCCTCAATCCAGTTCTGGAAAAGTTATGTCAATAAGCTTCTTTGTCAGCTGTCCTACTATTAACATACATGTTCTTGCTAAATTTGAGCAAAATCAAAAGACGGTTCCCCTTCGTAAGTACATTCATAAATTTTCCAGAAATCACTGGATTCCACTCAGGAATCATGGGAAACACAAAACTGATATTTTACACGATTACAATACTGCAGCAATTGTTTCGAAAATACATACTACATTGCATATTCTCCTTAAATTCCATATTCCTCAATGTCTGCGTTACGAATTGCTGAATATCCAGTAGACATAGAAATGTAGGTGTATTTATCTTTTGAATTACGCTTCTTGAGGAAGTAGGTACATTGCATGTCGTCGCAGTCCACCATCATTGCTCATAATTGAGCAAATTTTATTGCCCATGTTTACCTACATGGGCAATAAAAATTCTGTAACAAGGGTTGGCATGGCATTAATACAGTCAAGAAAAAGTAAAATTATGCTATACGGATAAGTTATGAGTATGACGCAATACCTTTGACGGAACTACATTAATAAGTACTATTTTTTTTCTACTGGCAACATAATTACTTAAGTGTGCGATTATTGCATTGTATTTGAAGCTTATGGTTTTGAAATTGCACTTAGTCAGGGAAGCGAACAAGAAAAATAACTTATTTTAATTAGCTCGATATTAATTGTTCAAATCAAAATAGAAAAAAAAACTTAATTTTAAAATGTGTTAGTTTACATTAAGAAGGTTACTAGAGTAAAAAAATGTAAGGGAAATTTCCATTTAGGACAGTAACAGGCCTGAGGCCGTATGTACATAAATAAATAATAGACTAAGAAAACATGGTCGATGTGTAAACATAGCGTTTGTATCTTAACAGAAGTTCATATATAAATGAAATATTTAAACTGTGCTTAACGTACGTACCGTAATTGAATGCAAAGGAAAAGATATGCATGCACTGTTAACAAGATATCATAAATTTAGGGAATTAAAAAAATATAATTGACGTAAACGCAATTAGTTTTGCTGATAATAAAAATGTTTGTTTGTATTAAATTCGCTCTGAATATTATCTATATAAGAAAATTTATTCTTCTAGAAATCTTACTAGGAAATTTTAGATTTTATCTGCGAAGTGGTATCTATAGACTACTGTAGCTTAACTCTGTTGTGGCAAAGGCCACTTAAAGAGATTGCTCTGAACCCGCCACGCACCACATTCATTTTCTCAAGATAGGATTCTGTTAATATGAACACTTCCTGCAAAATAATTTACTGGCTCTCTTACCGAAATAAATATTGCTAAGCACTACGTGGGCCCGTCTTTTGCAGAAAGTACGGATCTGTCTTTGCACACGATAAACAGTTACGCCTCTTTCCTGTCAGGGTAGGCAGATACTATGGATTTCCAGTTGCTACGATCTTGTCATACTTTTTTCCTTTCATTAACTTTCATAAATATTTTTATACATCACTTAGTTACGGTTACTCTTAACCGTCCGAAACTATTCCATGATGATAGAAACACCAATTTAGTCTTTTGATCATTTCAGTTCGCATTGTCTGACTAAAAGCAATTTGGGGTCAAATTGAAAGCAATACAGGTCTCGTATCAATTTACTACAACAATAAAACCGTTTTTGTTATTATGAAGGTTAATAACAGTTTGTAAATGTTGCTTCTACATCATATTTATGTAATGAAAATGGCATTGAAGGAAGGTATTGAATATTATTTGTATAGGTATTACGTACAATAGCAGAGTGTTAACAGACTTTCACAGTTTTGCCAGCTTCGGTGCGTGGTCGGTAATACACCTGTTTTAATGCAATGCAGCTATTGATATATGAATAACGTATTATTCGTATATCAATGCATGCAGTTGCTTTTTTTCTGTAATGTATTTACAAAATAACCGGCCTTTTTTTAGTATTTGTTGGCAACAGAAATACATCATCTGTGAAAATTTCAGCTTTCTACCTTTCACGGTTCATGAGATACAGCCTGGAGACAGACGGACGGACAGACAGTGAAGTCTTAGAAACAGGGTTCACGTTTTACTTTTAGGGTACGGAAACCTTAAAAAAAACATATAATAATTTAAGTATTTGTAACGGCTATTTCCCATTGTTCCATGATTTTGGTCCCTAGCGCTCCAAGACTACAGTTTTTTTAGTACGTACTCAAGTATGTAGAAGTTACTCCACATAATTCATGACTAAATGGCGCTTCAGATACTCTCAACTTAACACAAAAAGTGCCGATTGCTAAGTAAGTCAACTGAATGATCAAAGTTCAACATAGAATTCTAAACTGCTAATAATTGCCAGTAAAGTACTATTTATCTAACAAATTGCTGCTACGTCTTATATTAAACAGTTTACAAGTAAGATGTGGAGTGGTATATTATGCAGATCTCGTATCAACTTGGGTGAATTTCCTTGCGTTTACACGTCTTTGCCATACATTACTGGGATCAAATATAGTAGGTACACGTTGGATCCGTAATATTTGTATCCTTGATGATCTCCATTTTTATATTTACAATGTGTTTAGTTTTACAATGAGGTTCTGGTAAAGTTTTCTAGATCCCAAGTATTCACATTGTCACCATAAATAAAGTTAGGATACCTATAAATTATGTGACTTGAGACATTAAGTAGTGTAATCCGGCTTTCTTACGAGCACCCTCAATTACGTATAAGGTATCCAGCACTGGTGGATGGCCATGTATCGTTCTCGAGTCAGTCCTAGGGGGCCCACATGGACACTCTCCAAGTCCCTACTCGTAGGTAGCTTACATAATACCAATGATGTGCAGGTGACGTCACAGACCCTCCGAGAATCTTAACACCAACTTCTATATTCACCGGTAGCGCCATCTAGTTACGTCTTCGGTACTAACGTAGTAGTACGAACTAGAATGGCGAGTGACGTAATCTGTTGATCTTCGGTGGTAGTCCTGTTACAGTAGTGTTTATAACACTACTTATATGAAGTCAAGTCTCAAAGTCTAAATAAGCGTATGCTATCAGTACCTACTATATAACTGATTCTACATAGGTACTGTTAGTTAGACAGAAAAATCGAATCGACTACACACAACGCGTGTACATCCCTAGTATAATCTATGGTCCCATCTCTAGCGGTGATACTCTAGACTCAATAGTAGAATTGACACTGTCATGGCGGAAATTGTTGTTTTGTTTGCTAAATATTAAAATATATTGTATGTCACGTCCACATAAAACGATTATTCTATGTAACAGTAGCTAAAATAAATATGATCCGACCCAGAAATCGAACCCGGGTCGTCTATGGTAGTAGTCTCATTCAGGTCGTACTACACGTCTACTATAAAAAACAGGTCAAACATTGACACAAAACCCCACTTCAAATTACCGAAATGGGACCAAATAATTGTAAAAGAGCAAAAAGCAGTAAGTATCTTTCAATTAAAAAAAATCGTTCACCCAATCGAAAGATGCCAACAAACTTAAAAAAAAACGTTCGAATTGAGAACCTCCTCCTTTTTTGAAGTCGGTTTAAAATCATAATATACATATACCTACATATAACTAAATGTTTAAAATAATGTCTACATTCTTTTGCTGTTTATTTTAGAAATGGAACAGGCGAATGTATAGTTAGAGTAAGATAAAACAGAGTGATCTGAGTATTTGGAATATAAACACTACGATTATAGTTTGAGTTTTAAACACCATCTAGTTATCTTGCAATAGGTATAGGTAGGTAGGTACCTACTAGGAGTATGTACAATACAAACACAACATAACACACTTTAGGGCTTTGTGTAAATGACTCAGCCACAATTTGATAGTAATTTTGTTATATCTACGTAATGACGTGACCGATGACCGACGAGGTCTCGTTAATGCCGAGACCTCATTTTGGGTCTAGGCGTGGATACTATGTCGCTAGAGATCATGGTACGAACCATGGAAAAAAATGTTTTCATTTTGGTTTGACATAGATGACTATCAACGTATTGAGGTTCGAGAATTCCTGTGTTACACCATGGTATGGCATTTTCATTAAAGCACTGTATAAAAAGTTAAAAGCTCTATCGATACTTCATGCATGTCGACATACTGGTTCAAGTATGCCGTTTAAATTGACTTTCCTGTTACAAAAACTCTCAATTAATGTATTTGATTGGAGCGTAAGTACTATATATGGTGGTAGACTAGTTACCGCCTACGTATTTGGTCTGTTTCTTCGAGTGGTATGACACCTTTATGTTTTGGTGCGGACTTACAAAACTTTAATATTGTAGTTTTTTTTTAATGCCTGAGGAAGGTTTGGCTCTGCGGATGTTGTTGGTTGCTAAATGAGATTTGGTTTACCTATCTGGAATGTTTAAAATACCACTAGGATGATTAAATTAGCTTATATTTCGTGAGCTTATAGTCCGAAACGCCCAGGACTTTAATTGTCTGAACCAGGATTTTGTTGCCTTTCATCCACATATCATCGCCAGGCAACGGGTTTCAATTGTTTGCCGATTTTAACAAGACTTTCACTGGCGGATAGCTGATATAACAAGATATAACATATAGTAGTTTTTATCCCAGGAATTTCTTCCCGCGGGAATCGAGAACCATTAATAAACTTTTTCACGTGGGCGAAGCCGCTGGCGTTCGCTAGTATAAAATATGAATACTAATTCTAGTAAAATGTTCAAGAATTTTTCTGTCCAGTTGTCACAAACGGACCCTCCGTTGGTGACCCCTTATTCGGAGAATTTCCATAAAGAAGCCTCATAAAACAAATTGTTATAATATTAACAAATTCAAAAAGTTTTGCACTTGGACGGGTTTGGGACCTTTGTTTCTGTGTACAAAAAGTTTCTGTAATTTTTGTTTAACGTTTGGGTGGGTCTCCAACAAAATTATTTCTCTTTGAATTGCTAAAAGTTATTTATGAAGAAATTTTAAGGAAAATCCTTGATTGCACAACTGATAAGTTTTGGGTTACTCAATGAACAATATGTAGGGCCTCAATATCGTCATTTTAAAATACAAAGGCCTCCAAGTCAATTGCCTCCGGTACTTTGAGTTTGAGATTGGCTTTCAGCAGAGGATTTGTGGATCAAGAGGTCTTTTACAGCTAGCTAAGCGCCTTCTAGACTACTTTTAAGAATATTTTATGGAGTTAATACTATCAGGCGTTACTTTTCGGAAGTCCATAGTTAAATAAAATAAATCTAACTACTTTGCAATATTCCGCCACATGCAAATTACCCAACTCTCGTATTTATTCATGCACAAGTCCGCCCTCCAATCCCGGCGAAACACGTCTCGAGGTTTTTTAATATTTTTTGCACGATAACACAACTCTCATATTTATTCTATTTTCAAAATTATTTCTCTATTCTTTCGGCCTAAGTGGGATTGGAGGGCGGACTTGTGCATGAATAAATACGAGAGTTGGGTAATTTGCATGTGGCGGAATATTGCAAAGTAGTTAGATTTATTTTATTTAATATTTTATGGCTTGGGAAATACTTCTAACTACTTAAACACTAGGTATTACCGAACAAAAGTCTAGTAACATGGTATTTCTTAAAAATAAACAAATATATTTTAGAAAATGTTCTAAATATACTTAGGTTAAGTCTCGAAGCTCGTATATATTCTAATTAAAATAGAGCCCAAAGAAAGCCTTTCCCCTTTTCAACACCTACATTATTTAAAGTTGCCTACGTTGCGTTCGTAGTAAACCAGTTCAACATATTTAAATAAGGTACACATACACAACTCAGAGAACCACGTCTTTAGACCCAAAGGGGTAAGCAGATACATTTATTACGTCTACGTTTTACTAGTCTATTTGTTGGTACGTCAGAAGGTGGCTTCGGCAAATATATCTAAACTGCCCAAAAAGCGACCATAGACTCAACCTACGGGAATAGACAGAGATGACACACAATACATACCCACACTTTGCCAGTAATCTCGTTGATCCCACGTAATAGGGGGCAACCCTATTGCCGTTACCGGACACTATAGACAATCTATAAACATCTGTAATTCAAACCAAAATTCCACTAAATAGAATTTCAGTAGTCCAAGCAAATACGTTCCAAGTGAATTGAGGGCAACTATTTTGCCGTTTTGGGGCACTTTAGGTTTAGGTCTTTGCCAGAACTTCGTCTGTCTGTAAGTTTTTTTTATTTTTTTTTATTTTTTTTTATTTTTTTATATTGGGTTCGCCAAATTGACGCCGCCCGCCTGGTGGTAAGTCGTGACGACGTCTAGCGATTGTGGGCCACTCTCACAGCATACAATACTATATAGAGTGGCCCTCAACTTGACGACCTATTGATGTGCCTCTTCACGCTCCGCTTAAAGAACCCAGGATTATATGTGGGAGGAAACACGTGCACAGGCAAGGCGTTCCAGGCCACTATCGTTCGGTAGAAAAACGAACGTTTAAAACGCTCGGTTCTCGCGAACATTCTATCCACTGTGTGGGAGTGGCATCTCTGCCCGGCACGCGTTGTTCGGGATCGGAAGGAAGAGGGTGGGATCAGATTGAAGAGCTCTTCAGAACACTCGCCGTGGTAAATACGGTAGAATGCGGCCAAGGAAGCTATTGTTCGGCGCTGAGCTAGCGGCTCAAGGCTTCCCGTTACATCCGGACAACCTATAATACGGATAGCCCGTCGCTGCATAGCGTCGAGAGCGTCCAGCAGATACTTCGCGGAGCCGTCCCAGAGGTGAGAGCAGTATTCGACGCAGGGTCTAATCTGCGTCTTGTACAGCAGACACCTCTGGTCCGGTGTAAAGAATCTCTTTACCTTATTCAGTATTCCTAGTTTCCGCGAAGCTAGCCCTATACATCTTTCGATGTAGTTTTTATTGTGGCATAGACGTTCGTCGAGAGCTCTCGACGAACGTCTATGCCAAGGATGTCAAGGTTGTCCTTCATTGGTAATAATGCATTCTGAAGAGAGGGTAGGGGAAGGAAAGGGGATTTCTTCGCTGTAAATGCACACGCCTGTGTTTTGCGGGCATTGAACTCGACCAGGTTCTCGGTACCCCATAGAGAGGTACAGTCGAGGTTCCTGTCGAGATCAGCCACGAGATGTAGTCTATCCTCCTCAATCTCCAACCGCCCTGCCGCCGGACGAGCCCAGTAGCTCCCGTGCAATGTGCTGTCATCTGCATAGCAATGAATGCTCCCGAGGGATAGCATATCATTGATATGCAGAAGGAAGGGAGTTGGTGACAGCACGGACCCCTGCGGTACCCCGGCATTCACTTGCAAAAAGCGAGAAGCCTGGCCATCGCAGAGGACCCGCATTCGGCGTTCGTTCAGAAAGCTGGCCATCCAGCTGCACAGTTGAGGAGGTAGACCATATGCCGGAAGCTTGGAAAAGAGCGAAGCATGCCAGACTCTATCGAAAGCTTTGGCGACGTCCAGGCTAATCGCCAAGGACTCGCCGTGCCTTTCCATAGCCTTACCCCAGAGATGCGTTACGAATGCCAGAAGATCACCCGTTGATCATTTTGGCCTGAAGCCGTATTGCCGATCACTTAGTAGCGAGTGATCTTCGAGATATCGCATGAGCTGCTTGTTGATGAGGAGCTCAAACACCTTGCAGATGACTTAGGTGACAGCTATATTTTTATTTTTTTAAATATTTTTGTACATTCTCACACAACGTCATCTAGCCCAAATTAAGCTATAAGCTTGTGTTATGGGATCTAGACGACTGATAAATATACTTATATATTTCTAAATACATACATATTTTACATAGAAAATACCCAAACTCCGAAACAAACATTTGTGGATCACACAAATAATTTGAATCGACCCGGAATCGAACCTGGGACCTCAGGGGCGGCAGTCGCATACACATACCACTGAGCCACCGAGGCAGTCAAAAAAAAAGCTATGGGTCGATAGTTGCCCGGATCAGACCGATCCCCTTTCTTGGGGATCGGTTGTACGTTCACCTCTTTCCAGACCTCCGGCACGATTCCTGTGGAGTAAGACAGGCGGTACAGACGAGTTAGTACAGGAGACAACTCAGCTGCGCATTTCCGTAGTACCACCGCCGGAATGCCGTCAGGGCCACTGGCTTTCCGCGTGTCGAGTGATCGCAGCACTGCCCGTACATCGCATTGCCTGAGTACAATGTCAGGCATAGTGTAGCCACAGTTGGCGATGGCGGGGGGCTGCAGGCCACGGTCGTCGACCCGGGAATTAGCCGCAAAGAGGTCTGCGAGCATATCCGCTTTCTCTTGGGCTTTGTGAGCCAGTGTTCCATCTGGGTAACGCAGCGTTGGCAGCGAGGGCTGACAGAAGGAACAGTTAGCGCACTGCACGTATAGTTATGATGATTTGAGCTCAACATATGTTGGTAGGGCTCCTTCTCTCTCACCCTCCATTATAAGGTTCACTACACAAATGGTTACCGTAAACACCAACTAATCTGATAATTTGTAACTAACATCAAAACTTTCTTTCCTCAAACATACACCATGATTAACAAACAAATTAAGAGAAGCATGAGCACACACTTAAACAAGTTTCGTTCGTGATCAATAAAGGCCTTCTTTTATTCTAAGTTTCACAGCCGCTCCTGCGTCTATTACCGAGTCTCTTGTACGTACCATGAGGTATTTCCAGTGGCGCCCGGAACAATAAAGGCCTGCGCAGACGAGGGACTTTTGTCACAGATTATGGAGTAGTACTAGGACTGTTGTCCGAGGGACTTTTATAGGCGATATAGATTTCTATATAGATTACAGATACTTCTATTCCTTCGTGTAATCTTAGATAAAAAATGCTATAGATATTGGATTCAGTACAAATACAACGCGGAATCTTGGCACTCGAATACTATATAGGTAATTATTACAAATACCATCTATAAAATAAACAATATTGTACATTGATAGCTGACATAGAAATAATTCGTAATAATTAATACAAAAGCATCAATGTAAAGCGCCGTTGTCGCATCCCTCGAGAGTCAGCAAGCGGAATAGGAATTTAGTACGGCGCGCGGTTGAAGCGCGCAGGTGTGCAATGACCGAGGTGAAGTGGTGCCGTTTTTAAAGCACTGATCGGTAATCTAGGTATTTTTGATCTATGGCGTTAATCGATATATTGATAACAGATATTATTATCTTAGTATTAGTAGAGGAACTGAACTTAGTTCCTCAGTAATCATGGCCCTTGTAACAGTGGCAAGATATCGGAAACTAAAGCCAAAGTTAGATGGTAAATATCCCGATAAATATAATAGAAACGTAAACGATATGATAGTTTCAATTGATGTTATATTACCGACGGATGAAAGTCCCGCTGACCGTCCATCTTTTGCGCAGGCCTTTAATAAAAGCAGTTGATTAAACCACCATATATTTAAGAGTATTTTAAAATTGAATGTACAGGCATACAAAATTCCTTAACGCGATCATAGCGTTGGGAATTGGGTACAACAAACAACAAAAATACAAAATATATTAAAATAATGTGTGAAAACAAGTGAGATTTTTTCAAAAATGTATTACTATAAGTTCCACCAAGTGTCGACAATCGAAAGCATAAATTATATATATTTAAAGACACTTTTAATTAATATCACAAGTAAAATTAAATGATCGTAGACGTATCATTAATAAAATTTTTGATGTCACCTTTTCTCATATCCTGATATAATGTCACCAGTCGTCGTCATTCACATCAAATGCCAAGAGCGGGCACACCTCTAACAAGACACGTGACAGACATGGCACCTTATATATTGAGCTCTTATTTTAAATTAAAATGCTAGCAATATAACACCGCAAAGTGTCGGACATTGTGAAATTGACGCTCTGACTGTCAGCCGAGTAAGTGAGTTGCAGTTATTGAATGATTAAGAGCTCGTGGACGGATTGCCTACTGTCATGATCATGACCTCTCCTTGTTCTACGAATGATAGTTTGAATTTGGAATTCTCATAGCGCTTCTATCTATATATATTTGGCATGTCGTTACGACTATTTCATGACAATTTTTTGGAACCTATACCAATTCGATAGGCTTTACCGTTTGCTTGCACCAGACATGAGGATTACAGCTTCACGGTCAAGCCATAATCCTCATTAACTTAAACTATAATACGACTATTTTTTTTACATGTACGACTATTTATGACTATTTCATGACAATTTTTTAGCGTTGTCAAAATTCGTTTTCATTGAGATTTCAAATATGAGGATTACAGCTTGAAGCACACCTCGTGCATATATAAACTACATCGGTGTCGCAGTGGTATGTGTATGCGACTGCCGATCCTGAGGTCCCGGGTTCGATTCTCGCGTCGAATCAAATATGTGGTCCCCAAATGTTTGTTTTGGAGTTTCGGTATATTCTATAGGTATATATTTAATGATATATAAGTATGTTTATCGAAGTATATTTAGAGAAGGAAAACTCATAACAAAACCCTATACCAAACCGTAGTATTTGTAGGCAAAATTCCTCCATCTTCGGGGGAGGCCTATGCCCAGTAGTAGGCGTCAAATGGGCTGACATGATATAAATGATACTGAGATATAAAAGTCTTAGTATAATTAGCAACCTCGCATCTGAAATTATATTTCAATCAAACTAATGGAAATTCGTCGATTCAGTTATTTATTAGTGATGCATGCCCCTAACTAACAGACACAAAGAAAAAAATCTTGGTTGCGGACTTTATATTCGGTTATTTAGTCGCTTTGACTTTGTTTTTAATACATTTATTTACAATAGGAATTACAATATACATAATGTACTAAAAATATTTAAACTAGGAAATATCGTTTAAAAAATTGAACGTCATTGCTGACTGGGAAGTTTCCCAGAATGCTGGCTGTGTTGCCACGTTCGATAGCGATACATTCTTTTGGCCAGAAAATAGCCAGCCTTCTGGTCCTTAGAAGCTCGATCGATTCGATTAAGCGTTTAGCAACGTCTATAATGGTGGCCAGCGCTCGGACCCCATGACTTCAGTGTCTCAACCCCAAACGGCTCAAATATGTAATCACCTGCTAGGTTAGCATTTTTACGCCATTTGGAGCCTTCAGCCAATGCAGCAGCATCGCCGGCACATCCGGATGTGCTTGGAAGGTGCGTTTTTTAGCTTTGTACCGACAGTTTTCATATACCTTTCTGATATATGTTTTTTATCCTTGAAAAAATTACTGACGTAACCAATCATAACCAAGTGTTACGTGTGCAACCTCAGCCGAATTTCTTTTATCAGTATGTCAAAGTTCAACTACCCAAGTTGAATTTTTATGTGGACCAAGTAATATATCATGGTTAGAACGACGTCTTAATTAGAATGTCCTTTACCTTGTGTTTCGTGGCGTGACCCAATTTCGGATGTAATGTCATGACTTGAAAATATTATGTGATCATAATGTTGCCGTACAATTTCGCTTGAAGTTTGTAACAAAAAGAGAAGGCAATAGAAGGATTAACAGTAGAAGATTTTGGACGGTTAATAGGATATTACAATGTATTTTATCTGAGTAATGAGTTCTTAAAATTATTTTGCAAATATTTTTTTATTATTATTATTTATATTGAATAAAACAACTAGGTATGTTATGGTTTTCATTTAAAGCTTTTGGAAATATAAAATCCAGCCCAAAACCTTTCATATTAGTAGGTACCTAATATACTGTAAGCTTTGAAAATCACTAAAAGACGTGCTGTCTAAAGAATGATCCTCTTTTCTTCTTTTAAAATAAATAATAATTTTTGTTTCCTTTGTCAACAGGAAAAAGAAGAGAAAGACTTACCAGTGGTGCCCAAATGCTGTCCTAGTGGCCAGAATCTCACAGTGGTGGCTCACGGCGGGAAGTCCAGAACAGTTTGCGCCAGGTCCGCGCTGACGTTCCAGCCAGTATTCCACGAAGCCAACGAGACCCATATCTTTAGTTACGACAGTAATCTATACGAGACCATCGTGGGCAGCCCTTGTCGATACGAAAAGTAAATAAAGGTTTAGTTTTGTTTTTTATAGATTACGGTACCTATGTGTATGACGGACTATGACCGGACTTGCGTTTAGTAGGTACGTCAGCAGGCTATGACTATAAGATTGTACCGTACTCCTCGCGGCGATAGACACAAATGGAAACCAGTTATTAGGTAAACAATTTTTTGTTAGTTAGTTTTGCATGATACATGATTTTATACATAGTTATATAGGGTTGAACAGAGGTGTAATTTACATAAAATATATTTCACTAAATGATCGGCCGGTTCAGCCGACCCAGTTCCCGTGGGAACATATCACCGGGATAAAAAGTAGCCTATGTTACTCAGAGATAATGTAACTACATATCAGTGAAAGAATTTTCAAAATCGTGTCATTAATTACAGGACCTATTAGCTTCAAACAAACAAATAATCAATCAAATCTTTCCTCTTTATAATATTACTATAGATATACCAACTATTTGGCAGTAACTTACCTTTATTGGTCCCAAGGAGTTGATAACGAGTGTATCGCCACTAACCGGAATCTTATCAAAATCAAAATCGAAATATCTTTATTCATGTAGTAACACTTATGAACGTCAAAAAAGAAAATGCTTCTACATTTACATTTACCACCAGATTCGCAAGGCAATAGGTAGAGCCTGTGAGGAAAGAACCTGGTAAGAAAACTCACGGCCACTCTCTTTTATGTTTATGAGAGCCTCGCCCATTGATCGGTAGCCGCAGATATGTTTGAGTCTGTTAAATCTTAGTAGCACTCCTCTTACAATATATAAAAAAAAATACATACATACATATTGTCACGCCTCTTTCCCAATGGGGTAAGCAGAGACTATGATATTCCACTTTTTACGATCCTGACATAGCTAGTAGTCCTTCGCCTCTTCCAGTTTCATTACTATTTAAAGAAATTAAACTGTGATTAATATTCGGCACATTTCAAATATAATAAACTCAATCATAATGTTATATTTTGTTGACTTAGGAAATTTAACACATTGGCAAATTAAAATTCTAATTAATTTAAATATTTACTTAGGTCCGTGGGCTGGTTAATTAATTAGTCAAATCTAAATATACACAATGAACGGTGAATGGCGTGTAACTCATACAATTTTGTCTTTCTCTGTTTCTTTGTCATATACATAATTAATAATATACCCGAAAGGGGTCTACAGAGGCGTATTTTACGCCTAGATTTTGTCATTTACTTTGTTGGTATCACGTATGTAATAGAGCCCCAACTTTTTACTAGAACTTGTTTTGTTCGAAGTAGGTGCACCACTTACAGATATGATATCGATCTATCATGGAAAATTCGGATTTTAGAATGTTACATAGGAACAATCTGATACTTCACGTTCCAGCTAATTATTAATTCTTTTGTTCACAGATACAAACTGGAACCAGATATAAACCCTCAAGATGAGTTCTACCTCTTGGTCAATGGATCACTCTTTGTTCCATTCTCGACCCCATTTCTATTGGGTACCCGAGACTATTGTATGGAAACATTCTGGAACGAATCGGTCCCAGCTGGCCTTACGTTACCTGTTGTGTGTTTTACAAACCCTCCAGAAGAGATAAAGACTTCGGCTACGCTTATTGTCTATGCCACGGGTACGTACCTAATTTATGATTCAGACGTTACTTATAAAAGAAAAGGCGAGTAACATTTACTAGGACTAATAGGTACAGAAGACTTTTCGCTGGTCACTGACTGAATTAGACTTTACTGTTACGATTAATTACAATTGCTGTATTTAACTGCTGTAACTCGTTGATCATTCAGCTACCGATCTAACATTAGCATGAACCTAATGTAATTGCAGACTATTAGAGAAGAGTGGGCGTCAGTTTTATTGCTAGGTTCTTTCTCACAGAACTTGTAACTATTGCCTTGCGAATCTGGCAGTAAATGTTAATGTAGAACCAATAATCATGTTGTTCTTAAGTGTCACTTTGTGACCAAAACATATATTTTCATTTGATAATTTAATAAAATTCAGTCAGTTGAGATTTAGAATGAGGTTCGAAAAGATATTTGTGATCAATCACGTATAAATGTTTAACAGTACATAGATAGAACGAGAATACTATTTCACGTATTTATTTTATTCTAACACCTTATATATGTTACGGCTAATACCCGAAGTGCAGCTGCACCTAGTTTTAGCCGGTTAGAACTAGGTGTAGCCACTTACTCCGGCACTGTGTGTAGCAGCCTTTAGAAACGTGAAACTGAACTCGTAGCTTTATTCTATTCCGCTCTTGACCTTGCCCTACATTAGAAATACGAGTAGGTATTTTATTATTGTTGCCTTCATTAGAAGACTAACAAAGTTCTTGATCAAAGCTTAGTATTTTACGAAACATTGTGTATTTATAAAATTAAACTTACAACGTGTGAAAGCCGCTTTAGGATTATTCGAATTTACCTACTGCTAAACATTTTTGGTTTGATTTTTTTTTGGGACTGTGAGACGTCCCAAATTTTAGAAATTGCAATAATAAATATCAAGGCTGGGGTTTGAAGCTACATATTATCCTAATAAAATTAATGTCTTAACTGTTAGATAACTAAGCAATGGTAAGTAAGATGTTAAAAACTTTAAAAAAAAATTTGTAATAGCATTATTTTTTCGTAGAGTTAAAAAGACAACAAAACGTCGACAATTGTTTCGCCTCTAAACGAGGCATTATCAAGACTTTCAAAGAGAACAGTTCTCTTTACAATTTAAAAAAAAAAGTTTTTAACATCTTACTTACCATTGCTTTGTCATGGATTTTCGCCAGGTAACGCCTGTTTCTATCCAATATGTTAGATAACTATTAAAACCCACGTCCAAGACGTGGACTTTGTGATCTACATATCATCTTGTGTGGAAGTGAAAGTGTCATACATCGAAAAATGTATGAAACATTTACAATAGTAACCATCTTCAAAGATCTTAATAATCTAATATTTGCAGGTCTCCTAATATCAGTGCCGTTTCTATTAGGAACGGCATGTGTTTACCTACTAATTAAGGAACTTCGAGATACTCATGGCAAAGCGCTTGCATGCCATACAGTATGTCTGGCATTAGCCTTCACATGCTTAGCGGCCACCCAGCTAGCGGGACATGCATTTCCTGTAGTAGCGTGCACCATTATGGGTAAGTGGGGAAATTACTGTCTTTTTCTCATAGATCCGAACAATTTAAAAAACAATGACTAGCATTCCCGTTAACCTCTCTGTGCTAGCTTAAATTGCTTGTGTTACGAGTATCACGAGTAATGTGGTGACTGAGAATAAAACTCACGTAGTAATATATCTATGCAATACATCATCATCCGCCATGGGCGTAGCCAGGTACAGGCAGGGGGGGGGGGGGGGGGGGGCAGCTGCAACGCGGCAGTATCGCATCTCAAAATGTATTCACTTCCTGGAATTTTTACGCGGGATATCTCATCCCGCTTCTGTAGGGGTCACCACCTAGTATAGCACTTGTGTCAAACACGACAGGCGAGGCCGGGAAGGGTAGTGCAAAAGTGCAAGCACATTTAGTTGAAGAAATGATCAAATTCTTTCTCATTCTCTTCTGTGGTGCAAGTGGCGCAACGGGCGATTGCGTACCTGCATCATTGAGCAATTTCTGAAGAGCATTATTAAAAATTGGATAGGTACGAGTATTTGGAAGCTTTTCAAATGTATGCTTTCAATTTAGTCTTGCCATCATCAGCCCGCGAGGAGCTCCTGGAGACCCTGGAGCGCCACTGAACCCATGGGGGCACCCGTTCCTTGAGGTCAGAGGTAAACTCCGACTGAGGGCGCTCCCACTGACCCAGATTCTCCAGCCGGATTAGCTAGAGGGGGTCTTGGGCTCTCTATTTCCGACGAGCGCGGAGGAGCACTTCCCTCCGGGCATGGCTCGGTCTTAGACGCCCAACGCGGATAGCAGCGGCGAAGACGACGTACCCGAAGTCAGAGAGTTAGGAGCAGTGGTACTTCGGCTCAGTCACCGGAAAATCACCACCCCTGGACCCGCCGGCATTTGGGCTGTGTATGGGTCGTGGCCCTCAATGAACTCAGGCCTCGACTGCTCGGGGGGCTCTTCAGCGCATGCCTCGAAAGGGGCCTGTTTCCCAAGGTGTGGAGGACGGGGAAACTGGTCCTGATTCGGTAACCGGGGCGGCCAGCAGACTCACCGTCCGGCTACCGGCCGATCGTGTTGCTCAAAGACCCTGACGGAGGTAGCGGGGGCGGGGTGGTGTTGGTGGTGTCTCTTGACATCGCCAACACCTTTAACACCTTACCCTGAAGCTGCGTTAGAGAGGCACTGATCTACCACGGAGTGCCTCTCTACCTCCGTCGTATTGTCGGGGCATATTTATCCGAGAGGGCCATAACTTCCTCTAGCTGGCTCGGGCAAGCTCATCAAGATGTGTAGTGCGTTGTGCACTCACCGATGCGGGATAAAACCCGACCCCAAGGATGCGGGGTAAAACCCGACCACCACGCAGGGGCCACATAGGTGCCCATGGTCCGCCGGGCGCCACTGGAAATTCTCTTAGTGCGTACCAGAGGCACTCGGCAATGGACGTAGTGCGGCCGCGGCCTAGGGCCGCGGATTTAAAAAAAGAAAAAGGTCTTGACATCATGTTTAATATTTTTAATATCCCCCCTTTTTAAGGGGGGGGGTCCAGGTTTTACCCCTTTAGGGGGGATACTCACCCCTCCCCCGATTTATTTTAGGATTAGGTCTGCCCCCCCCTTGATAGAATCCTGGCTACGCCCTTGTCATCCGCCATGATTATAATATTAAACATGTTCTTAGTGGTTTGAATTTATTCACGATAAAGAAAGAAAATTAACAGTAGAAGAAAATACCAGTTACATTTACTAAAAACTAAACTATACACTCTAAAATAGGTATACAGGCGTCAAACAACTCCTCCGCCTCGTCGCCGAATAGCAATATTCCCAGAACAATGATTATTTTTTGAGCTAAAAAGTAACCAGCCTTCTGGTCTTGAGAAGAGTCGATCATGAGTTTTGAGATGGTTTTAAAAAGTCCGACAGCGTTCGGACCCCAAGGTCCCAGCGTCTACCCCAAACGGGGTTAGTTGTTCTTAGTTATTTGTCACATAACTAAGTTTTTAATTATGAAAGCAACTTACGAATGTATAACTTTTTCACCCGGTCCCATTCTGGCAAACTAAAATAAACGTTAATTTTAGTGTGGTTACCTAATTTCTTAATTTCTACGCAACAGTTATTTTTGTGATAAGGACTTCTATGGTGTTGTCTTTTTGAGATCAAACTATTTAAAAATTAACTACCTACGTCTAAGTTTTCAATTTCTCAATCTGTAAATTAATAATGCCATTTGTTTCAGCCTACATTATTCAATTTTCCTTCGTATCGTGCTTCTTCTGGATGAATGTTATATGCTTCGATATATTCCTAAACGTTCGGTAAGTAATTATTTTTTATTAGTAACGTTAATTCCTTATGATTATAGATTATTGTCTTTATATGATTTTTTCGAATGTTTTTCTACCTACTACATTCAAACCCCATTTCAAAACGTAGTTATAACAATTTCATCTCCATCCAAAGGTTGGCTGTAAGAGATCGCTATTTAGTGATAAGGCCGCCATTTGTACATTTTATTAAGTATTTTGATTTTCCATGTATATTTGTATTGATGTACAATAAAGTGTATTGTATTGTATTAATTATAAAGATATCTTACTAGTATTACTATTACCAATTCTGTGCCAGTTCTCGGACCAGGGGAACATGATTCCTTCTGAATATAGATACTTACTAATCTTTATGCCGACAACTGCTTAAGTATTTGTTACTCAACGAATAAATTGTTCAATATGTAGGATACCTAAAAAACTAGCCCCAATGCGAGAAGAGCCATGGGCATCACAACTTGATTTTTAATTGTAATAATATCTGCCCATCCGTATTTAGGGAGATCTGTTAAATTTCATTACATTTCGCAGGAGATATATAAACTCTTCAGTAACAAGACGTAGCATGCGACGGCGATTTGCGTGGTACTCCGTATACGCTGTTTTGCTGCCTGTTCTTTTACTAATCATCACAATTACTATGGATCTGTCTCCAGCGGTGCCTAGCACTTATTTAAAACCTAATTTTGGAGTTAAAGGGTGCTGGTTCAAAAGTAAGTTTTTTTAACACTTCATTAATTATTTGTTTATTTTAATATCAGATGGGGAGACTCGTATAAGTTGGGAACAAAAAAAAAACTATATCAGAGCGGTGTCTCAGGAATCATACGTACCAATCCACCTTGGATTGAAAAGTAATCGGCCTAACCAAGAAAATAAATACATAATAAATGAAATATATTTTTATTTTTCAACGTAATCACCATCAAGTTCAATGCACTTTTGCCATCTTCCCTTCCAAGCATTTAGCCCGTTGAAAAAAAATTATTCTTCCTTAGAGTCAAAATATGCGTCTACTGCTGCTTTAACCTCGTCATTTGTCAAAAATCTTTGACCTCCCTGCTTTTTTAGGTTAGGGAATAGAAAAAAGTCTGACGGTGCCAGATCAGGTGGATGCGGTAACAGTTCAAAGCCACAGTTGTGAATTTCTGCCATTGATTGGACAGACGTGTGAACACGTGCGTTAACTTGATGAAACAGGACTTTTCTTCTGATCATTCCTGGACGTTTTTCTTTTATTTCCTCTCGTAAACGACGTAGTAAGGTGCAGTAATAATCAGAGTTTATAGTCTGACCCCTTTCACGATAATCAACCATAATCACACCTTTCGAGTCCCAGAATACTGAAGCCATCAGCTTACTTGCCGACAAAATCGACTTAGCCTTTTTGGGGGGTGGTCAACGAGGTCTTTTCCACGGTTTTGATTGTTGTTTTGTTTCCGGTGTACAGTAATGAACCCATGTTTCGTCCATAGTAACAAAACGATTCAAACAATCACATTCATCAGTTTCAAATAACTCCAAACAGTCGCGTGCAATAGTCAATCGCATCCTTTTTTGCTCACGTGAAAGCAGTCGCGGAACCCACCTCGCATTTTGACAAAGACACCTTGTGGAAACCCAACACGTTGACTATTACGTTTTGAGTACGTTCATAAGAGATGCCTATAATCTAGGCTATCTCTCTAATTTTCAATCTGCGGTCTCCCATAATTAAGTCGAGTATTTTTTTAACATTTTCGTCAGTAGTGGACGTCGAAAGCCTTCCAGAGCGGGGTTCGTCTTTCACACTCTCTCTACCACGCTTGAATTCTGCTATCCATTTTTTGACGGATGAATATGAAAGAGCGCAATCCCCTAATGTACTGACCATATCATCATGGATGGCTTTTGATGACAGCCCCTTCTTATGGAGGTACTTAATGACGGCACGCTGCTCGATTTGCTCCATTTGCGGATATGATGTCAGATTGCTTTATTAATAAATTTATAAAATTAAAACTAATTATCGCACACGTTTCAAACTTCACACAATTAACAGGTCTGAACTGAACTAAATAATGTGGGTGGATTTGATTTTTAGAACTAAATGGATCAGTGTTAGGCCGACTACTTTTCAATCCTCGTAGTTAGTCGTCTTAAGATTCTATTACTAATATACATTTTGTAATATCTATATGTATTCTTAGTTTTAAGGTATTTATCTATGGGCCGTAGAACAAGTTTATACCAACTGTAACTTTTCTATTTGTTGCCTGAAATAAATAAATAAATAAAAAAAATAAAATATATTATTTCTGTTTGCTGTAATGCCTACTTAGAATTCTCAGAATAAATTCTGCTGGGACACAATGATACGAAATCAAATATGCCTGTAATCAAAAGATCCTCAAAAACCTTTGACAAAATAAAGTCTTTATTTTTCGGTGTATATTAGCAGTCAAAAGCTATGCTTATTTGAAATCGTAATCCTCTCAGAAGAAATTCAGAAAAACTCATGAAGAATATTATTTATCTTCAAATAAAAATACTTCGCCTCTTTACACAGACAAAGTTCGTTAGGAAATTCAATTACTGTCACTAGCAAAAGTTTTATTGAGAAAGTATAATTTGGAAAAGTGAATAGTATGATACTTGAGGCAATTAGGGAGGCACTGCGAAATGATGTAAATTTGTACACAATCTGTACAAAAAATACGATTAGAAAATCAAAACTATGGTAGGAATAAACTTGACTACAATTGCCATACTTTTTTCTCGCTCATTACCGAGTGGTTTAAGGTCTTAGATGATACCGCCAATTACCGCCTCTTTATCAGATAAGATACTATTTTGTTTTAAATAAATAAGGCTGAAAACACACTGGTCCTTCACAAACGACGTAGGCCACGCGATGTGGGAGACAGCGACAAACTGGTCTTACGTATACGTAAGACCAGTTTGTCGCTGTCTCCCACGTCGCATGGCCTACGTCGTAGTCTTACGACGTCTTACCACAACTTACGACGTCTGACTTATTCGTTATTTGAAAGGTGGTATCTGCGAGTATCTTACGCGCTAAGACACTTTAACGTGTGTGACAGCGTCGTACGCGGGGGATAGCATGGGAACACGCGAATCTGGTGCAGTAACGCGTAAGACAGTGTGGTGAATGACCATTGTGTTTGATATCATACAAATTGCATAGGCCAGATCCGGTTCAGATGTCATAATGCGTGGTATACGTCGTATGTGAAGGACGAGTTTGCCCGTGCCGTTATTTTCGGTTGCCAATGTTTTATTTAATTTACAATATTTCTACACTAATTTAAAGCAATTTTTCTTTTGTCTTACTCTACATATTAAATAGTTTTATTTTGTAAAAATACATAGATTATATATTTTTTATTTGTAGCGGATCAAGCGGCGTTACCATACTTCTACGGGCCAGTCGCATTGATTCTTCTGAGCAACCTCATTTTATTTATCTTGACATCGAGAGCATTTGCAGTACATTACGATAAATTAAAAGATGTTACACGTAAGTTGCATACCAAAATTATAATTTCATCTTAGTTCATGATGGACGCCCAGTGGTTGTACCTCGGGGCAACTATCTATAAACTATGGTATATAGAACGCCGAGTTGAACGCCGAGTTATACTAGGCAAGCAAATTCAGAGCCGGTGAATGATCGGCACTAAGAAATCGGGTGTCACTCGCCCTCTATATTACGTAGTAGAGATGGTTACTCTGAGGGTTGTGCATATTTATTTCGTCAAAAGCTTTTCTATTGTTAATAGTTATCGTTTCAGTTACCATACCGAATACCTATTCACTACGCGAACTCGATGCCACATAACTTATTCGAGTAAATTTGACGTGCGAGTATGACATTTCACAATTCCCCTTTGTGAATTTGTTAAATCTACTTTGAGAGAATAACAATGTTGTGTAGGTTTATTACGTAAATGGACTGAAAACGTCTGGTAACGATAAGTCCCGTTTAGATATACTGATATCTTCCCGACATTTATAATATAATAACTGTATTAGGTATACAACATAAACAACGTGGGTTTAAAGGGAACGTATGTCCTGTCTAAAAAGTCGTGGAGTTGGATATAGCAAGCGTTGGCGACAATCATTCGAGTCTCCAAGGTAATCCCACCAGTCGTCAAAGTATTAGAATCCAATAGTATTTTTGACAACCAGCGAGATCGACACCGAGACCCAAATGATTGCTTCCCACGCTTACAATTTTCAGCTCCACGTCACGACTTTTTAGACAGGATCTACTAGAATTTTTAGTACTGAATTTGACTTAACCCTTGACTTACTGGAAATCATTTTTTTTTTTCACTTTTTATACAGCATTAGAGCTAGCACATTCGGACTACAGTACATCGGATGATTGGGTCCGACTCGGCACAGTTCTGGGTCAACCATTACCGGTGCACGAGCAAACTTCATCGCCTCCAAGAGAAGCGCCAGTCAATTTCAATCAGCGGTTGAAAAAGTATAAAAGATTGTGAGTTTATAAATCTTGAAACACCTCATCATTTTTCATTCGAAATTATTATTCAACGATTCAAATTGTATATTTTTATCAGAGTCGTACGATGGCGTTTTTTTCAGCGTCTCGTAACGTAAAGTTCGTGTAATAAATATATATCCTACTTATATCTTGATTAAAATGATTAGGTAGGTATCTAAATTTATTTTTAACCGTCTTCAAAAAAAGGTTTTTTAATATTTATTACCTCATATCTGTGGACTGGGTGAACCGATTTTGAATATTTTTATATGAAAGCTACTACTTCCCAACTGGTCCTATTTCAATTTGGTCTCATTCCGACAATTATTTGGTCCCATTCCGAGAGTTAGAAGTCGGTTTTTGTGTCAACGTTTGACGTGATTTTTTTTCAGATTTCGTAAGTGCTGTCTCCTTTCCGTCATCATGGGCATCTCCTGGGTGCTAGAAGTTGTCTCCTGGGCAGTCGGAGCTGGCAACTCAGCAGTCTCTGTATGGTCAGTGTTTGATCTCATCAACGCGCTGCAAGGGGTCGTCATATTCGGCATATTTGTCCTACAACAACCCGTCCGTTCTCTTGTTAAGGTAAATCAACTTTTACTATTACGATATTGTATAATTTTGACTTTTCTCAGATAGTGGTAAGTTGAATAAAACAAACAGAATCAGTAAGCAGATAGTGGTAAGTTGTAGAAGTGGAAGAGCCTTAGGGAGGGAAGTAGTGTAAGCCTGTAACGTTGAGGGGTTTATTACTTGCCTTTCCTGGATAACCTCGGGATAAAGCCAAATGATCAAACTCAAGTACGATTTTATACATATATTGCTCAGACTAAAAGAATAACATAGACGGAACGAATAGAACTAGCGAGTGAAGCCGCCAAAAGGGATACTATATAGCAATGGGATACCATTCCGCTCGCACTCCTTTGTGAGCAGCGAGTGTGTACGCACGTGCGATCACGGTTGAACAAAATATTATAAAAATGCCGTATTGTGTGGTGAAAAGGTGTAAAAACACTTCAATTATTCATAGAAAGAATGCTGGATTATCGTTTCATAAGTAATTAACTAATTCTTATTAGATTTCATAACATTTTTCTAAATATTTTAAATGCACAAACTAGGAACACAAAACCTCCGCCATATCATACAGAGTTGCCATAATTTTTTCATCATTTCCACAAAATATTTAGCAGTATTTATGGGAATTTATAAAGAACTGAGTAAAAAAAATCAGTGTCAACAATGTTGACAACCTCGATGTTTCTAATCATCATCATCATCATTCGTGCGTTAGTCCCGAACTCCCGATCACATCTGTGTCCGGGATCTACTTAATACGTGGCTTGGGTATTTCGGCAATCTTGGAATTGACCGCTGTCTGACCTCCCAGCCTGTGTTCTGATCCAATATATTTATGTTACTGTGTCAGTAGTTTAATTTCAGTCTAACACTACGAAGGCCTCAGTCTTAACCTAACGACTATTGATATCTACTTCATGTATAGTCAACGATAAAAGTAGCTTAACCAATAATTCTTATCTGTTGATCACTAATAGCTGTTAAACCGATCACAAAATCATAAACAAAACACGAAATATATTAACTTTGTCCTTGGGGTTTCTAAAATTTCTTGTACATTGCTGTGGCACATGCATTGGGATGTAAAAAAGAATAATAAATATTTTTGTGCTAATCAACTTTTGTTGTTGACTGTACTTTGTACTTACACTGGAATGAAGCTTTGTTCATTCATCTTAAAAAGAATTATTTTAATTATGAGATTTTTTTTTAAAGCTAGTAATTAAAGTGTGTTTACTCAGTGTTTATCACGTTTTTATTTATTGTAACACTTCCCCATTTTAGGCACTTATCATAATAATCATTTGTGTAAATGACAAAATAATTGCAGATAACATTTACTATAACAAATATTAATTTTCCATATGTCCACTATATAGATTTTTAGGAGATTTTTTCATTTGCTGGCAACATTACGCACACGCCGTTAGTGGTATCGGTACACGGAAATCGGAGTCACACGCACACATTGAAAGTGTCATTTGGCTTCACGTGTTTATTCTACATGTTCCGTCTATGTTATTCTTTTAGTCTGAGATATATTGTATCAAACTAGATAATTCTAGGTTACAGGTCGCGCAGGTCTGAGGCAAGTACTGTAATCAGTAAGCCACTTCACCTGGAGTCTCCTTGTAGCCGCGCGAGAGGGCGACTGGCGTTCGTCGCACGTATATATAGGTCTATAGGAGCCCGCCGCATCGCAGGGACGAAGCATGAAGCGCGTGGGTTAGTTCTTCGAATGAGAGTCGGGATTTTGGAATGAGATTTGGACTGAGAATTCAAATGCAAGTTATTGGCATTCGCAATAATACATAATAATAATAAAGTGCTCCTATTGTGAGTGTGTTTACGTTAGTATTGCGCTAGCCGGGGATCGAACACAAGTCATCAAAACGTTTTATCATTTCTGCTACCTGATATCTCATGAATCATGATATCTCTTCTGCGCCATTTGTTAGGTATACTGATTTCTAACTAACGCATTTTTGGCCACATTGAGGTGACTGATGAATTTTTGCAACTTATATAAATATTAAAAAAGAAAGTATTAATCCGACTGGTTGCTTTCAAAATACAAATGATATCTATTAATTTATTCGGTTTTGTTACAGTCGTCCCATCTGTTCTCAACTTGTAAAAGGAAAACGAATGGTTCCGAAGTATCAGTGGTAAGCGAAAGAAATAGCATAATGGGCGGTGGCAGAAGAGACTATGTGTAGTGAAGTGAATGAATGAACTATTTGAAATACAATAATGAACGAATAAGCGATTCGAAATAACATTCGAGACTGAAAATGTTAAGTATTATTTATTTAAGAACATTGTAAAGTGGCTCTTATACTATTAGTTTGTTATTAATTACCTCATCTTAATTTATTATTTAATTTTAAAGTACCTATATTACAGTAACCAGTTCTGTATCTTAGTGGCATACAACATCAAGCGCCAAAATGTGGATTTTCATTCCGGAGGCACAAAACGCAGCATATAACTTAACGCAACATTGGTTACGAGGTGTTTAAGGTATTGTTGTGATAAAAGCTGTTTTGTTTATTATTTTTTAAGCTATTTACAGCTATATATAAATATATATCGATGGAAAAAACCCCATTTGTGAAAAAATGCAGTTGATGTCTGCCTCTGAGGTATAGAGGTGTTACACATTTTAATTATAAACCTTCACGCTTTTCTATTCTGACTGATCTCAATTCAGCCAACCCGTGATCACGGTTGATGCAATTCAAGCGAAACGTCGAGAAGCAATAAGGTTTTGTACCTAGTTTTGTACCTATTGTAATATCACAATTAAGTTCCATTTAGATATCAGCTATTAGTTGTTTACATATAAATAAAAACCACGTTTGATAACTTTGAAAGCGACTGTTACATTTTCAACCGACTTTCAAAAAGATAGACATCTACATAGAAAACTCTTTATTGTACACCAATATAATAGTAAACAAACGAAGTTAACAATTGATTATAGCAATTAATGTACAATGGGCGGCCTTATTGCTTAAAGCGATCTCTTCCAGGCAACCTTTGGATGGACTGGAATGAGGTTATGCACATGTGGATGATGGTGCAATTACAAGAGTAAATTGAGTACAAGTATAGGGAAAAAGGAGGAGTTCTCAATTCGATAACGTGTTTTTTTGTTTATTACCTACCTACCTCATATCTTTGGACGGGGAATTTTCAAAATGTTTTTTTTTTTAATTGAAAGGTACTACTTCCCAAGACAAAACACTTGTACTTTCACTAGTTTTTATTATTACTAGTTTAAACTACTGGAAAGTACAAATGTTTATTTGATTCCATTTCGGTAATTTGAAGTCTGTTGTTGTGTCCATTTTTGACGTGATATTTACAACATAAATAGCAAGAACGGAACATCTTAGGTTGAATTCGGATCGGTTTCTTTTATGGACTTATTTAACCAATGATATCGCAGAAAATATCCATCACGTGACCCAATTAAAACATTTTAATTATTTTGTGATATTATTAGTCATTGCCGGAACAACGCTGGCTGCGCTTGAAATGAAATGATTTATTTTATTTGTATAGGTCACTAAATGGCTCTTACAAACGTCAGTAAGTACTTAAAATAAAAAAAATGTCATTGCTTCTATATTTACATGTACTGCCAGATTCGCAAAGCAATAAGTAGAATCGAGAGAAAGAACCTGGCAATAAAACTCTCGGTCACTCTTTTTCAATAATTGACTAATTTACACATTTTCTTAAGACTAAATGTGGACGAATGTACATTGGTCTCGTGTTGCTTAGCCGTCAGAAGAAATGCTATCATCACTTGACTCTTCTCTGATCTCACATGTCACGTTTTTGTTCACTATAATACAAAAAGAAAAAAATAAACATATACTCATAACCATTGGGACTCTAAAAATGTAATTTATATTAGATTTTTATTCCTGTGTTAGCACTTTCAACTTGTTCACAAATGTTATCAAATTCACAAAGATATATTATGTCCTTTTATTTCGCTTGTAAATTTTATTTATCTTCAATATTTTAGATTTTAAAGTTACCGTAAGTAAGGCTGGATATACGACGAATATTAGGCTATGTATTGTTAAGTTTATTAAGTTATAAGTGTATTAAAATTATTGAGGGTTTTACGTTAGACGAGATTTGAATTAATTTGTAAGTTTTCTAAACTAAATTATGGTGAAGAAAACTTCTGGTTATCCTAACTATAGTTTAAAACAAAGTCACTTCCGCTGTTTGTCCGTCTCTATGTATGATCTTCAAAACTATGCAACGGATTTTAATGTGGTTTTTACCAATAGATATAGTGGCTCTATAGATAGGTTTTAGTACAGGTATAATTTGTTAAGCGGGTGAAGCCGCAGGCGTCCGTTAGTCCTTCATTTATTAAAGGATGTTATGATATCAATGCCGTGCCTCAGAGAGCACGTTAAATGTCGGTCCCGGTTGTCATACGAACATCTATGGCAGTCGTTAGGGGTAGTTGGAGCCCTTAATCAAAAATCCGACCGGTCTAACTACAGAACTTCGATATCGCCTATGCATTGTGGAGGTCAGATGGCAGTCGCTCCACGGAAAATATCGAAGTTCAGCCGAATCACAGTTAGACTGGAAAGCCGACCCTAACTAAGTTGGGAAAAGGCTCGGTGACTGATGTTATCATATCAATCAATTTATCGTCGAATGATTGCATCGGTCGTATACGTTACTCCATCTTCTCATAATAAAAATATTATTATATTACAAATTATTTCATGTTTTCTTTTATACACAACAAATTTTAATTTAATGTTATTTATGCTTTCGATTGTCGGCACTTGGTGGAACTTATAATAATGCATTTTGAATAAACTCACTTCTACATTCCACAATTTTCTTTATTATTTAAACTTTGATGATGCCATATATTGGTCGAAACCGGTCAGGATTTTAAATTTATAATTATAGAAATGGGGAATGTCCTCTTTAGCTCTCGAGAACTGCTTATGCTCCAATGATGGTTGACCCCTCTATGGATAGCCCTCGATCTGAAGGCAAGCCAAAAAATTTGAGCCGAAAATTTGACCTAGCCCTAAGGGGTCAAAAGTTATAGGCCAAAACCTATGGCGTGGTGCGGCGCGAAGCTCCGCGCAAGACACCGTACTAGTAATAAAGAAAATTGTGGAATGTAAAAGTAACTTGTAAAATGTATATAAGTTAATGACCTATATTTATAAAGCACTAGCAGACTCCTGCGCTGCGGCGTTACCCGTTTGACAAATTATATACCTCTTGAGTCACTCTATCTATTAAAAAATCTATAAAACTCACCCAGACTTCGGCGTAAACGTATCTGTATCCACACAAAGTTTGTCCCGACCGGGAATCGAACCCGAGACTCCGGGGTCGAAAGCAGATGCACTACCGACTACGCCACCGAAGCAGTCATGCACTATTTTTTTTTTTTTTTTTTTTTATTTTTTTTTTTTTGTACACACACAGTAAATAAAACAGTAAATGGATACAAACTAAACATGTATACAATGGCGCCACTTATCTCTAAAGAGATCTCTTCCAGTGGGCCTAAGAGAGGAGATCGTGATGCAAACAGGTCCTGATGTGTGTGCAGGTTAATAAACTTACATAAACTATATCTACATAAATACACAAATACATACATCAAAAGATATATAAACATACATAGACGTACAATAATTAAGGTAAGGAAGCGAGATAGTGTTCCTTGACTCTCTTCTTGAAGCCAGACACAGTTCTGCAGTTCCTTATATCGGTTGGAAGAGCGTTCCACAGTCTGACGGCATGAACGGAGAAAGAGTAGGAGAAGAAGTCAGATGTGTGGGAAGGACAATTGAGGCGGTAGGAGAGGTGAGGCCGGTGGTTAAGATGCATCACTAATGACTTAGTTTTTTAATGTAAAGCTATCAATAATTGTATAGTCTGCTTCTGTCCAGCCTGCTTGTTAAACATACGGTTGTTAACACTTAGCGTAAGTAAATTTAATATTTTTATAAGGTACATGACCAAATTTAGTTAATTTACCTTAACATTACCTATTAGAGCGTCAGAAAGAGTACATTCTGATAGAAGAGTAGTGCCATACGAAAGGAAATAAATACCTAAGGAAAGGAGGTACCCACACTAAAATATGGTGCATTTTAATCCGTGAAAACTAGTCATAATAATTGTAAAAATGTATGTGAATTATATCTAAGTGTTGTTTCTGTTTTTTACCTCTAGCATTTGTAAATATAGCATTACAAAAAAATAAACAAAATAACTCACAATTTTTTTTTTACCAAATTTTAATCTTATCGTAATACATACTGAATCGAATACTGTACTGTATACAACTAATCAACTACATGGAAGTAATATGTACTTTCATACAAATAGTTTTAAATTTAAATTGTAATGAACTATCAGTACTTGATGGAACTAGTAGTAACATAAGCACTAAAATCACTTGCACCATTCTATTTACGAAATAGTGGAATAAGTGATTTTAAGTTTTTTATGTTTTTTTTCTTCAAAATGTGTTCGAAATTTAAATATTTTGAATAAGACTGTTTGTATAAATAAAGAAACGAGAATACGTAAAATGGTAGTATACAATTTAAGTATGTATAATAGGGAAGGGACACGTAATGTTGAAAGAAAGAAGGAACAGGTGTACGACGTAAGTAAACCGTATTCGGTAGGGACCAAATGTTACTTATCAATTTCCTAGTATCATTGAGGAACATGTGGCAGATACATTTCGTTTTTATATAAGTAGAGACGCCGCAAATTATTTTGAAAGTACAACCCATCGCAAAAATTAATTACGGTTAAATTTTTATTGATCAATAACCCCATTCTAACAACGAAATAACCCATTTAAATAACAAAAAACTGGCCACCTGCGAGTCGGACTCGTGCAGAAAGGGTTCCGTACCATAATTATGTTTTTTAGTGTTTGTTGTTATAGAGGCAACAAAAATACACAATTTGTGAAAAAATCAACTTTCTAACTATCACGGTTCATGAGATACAGCGCAAGACAGACGGACCGACAGACGGACTGCAAAGTCTCACTAATAGGGTTCCCGTTTTACCCTTTGGGTACGGAACCCTAAGAAATTAAGTCCTCAATATAGAAATTTAGGTATTAATCCTAAAAAACATGTCCCATACAATTACACCGATGTACTTTATCTTTCGTCTTTATTACTGTCATGTTACAAATAAAAACAGCAATGCTATTCAAAATGTAATCTTAGCAAACTGTTGATGTAAGATTATCTTGTTTATTCATTAATTTTCACTGCAAATGAACATGGCACTGAGATATATTATGTCCTTTCGTAATGGAATGATAAAAAAGGTCAAATAAGGATTGACAAAAAAGGTCGAGTAGTGTCTCGTAACTTTGTCCTCTACAGAATACGTGGTACACATGTTTTTGTTTTAATTTTATTGTCTTTGCTTTTTACTCTGTTCTTGATAAATTAAAAAAGAAAATTGTTTTGTTTAATTTGTGAACAGTTCAAGATCCACGACAATAATTAGAATTGTAATTTTAAGTATAATTTATTTGAAATGTAACTGTGCCTGTTACGTTTGTTAATTATTATTGAATCTTTTCAACCTATTTATTAGCTAAAAATTTGTATAAAGTTTTGAGTTTGTATATAAAGTGTATTTATTATGAAACTTGTAAAAACTAAAAATGTATATTTGTGTACGTTATAAGACACAATCATACGTAGCGAATCATTTTCAACATTTCAATTTAATATTTTTCAATTTACTTAAGTTATTTTGTAGCCTTGATAATTAAAAGTTTATGTGCATTCAAGCGATAGTAATTTCGGCAATATTCGAAGCAACATGTTCACGGATGTAACTACTAACTAAAGAACAGAACATTACATGGTAAATATCCCGTTTGCAATAAAAAGTTACTTTCATCATTGTGTATGAAATAACTCAGCACAACCGGCATTATGTTCAGTTAAGCAAATTATGTTTTATGACGATTTATTTTTATTGTTTCGCCAAGGCTTAGTGACGTAATATCTTATAACGTACGGTAAATACATTATATAACTGCGTTGTAAAGTTATATATTTAGTGTATATGCGTGTGTAACTATGTATTATATTAATTGTTAAATGTTGATGCGGAGATTTAAGTGAAGTGACATTTAAAAGTGTATATTTGTCTATTTTGCAAAACATGACGTTAATAAACAAGCTTTATATAAAATATTCGTGTTATTTTAATTTATATACTTACTCTAATAATCGAGACAATAGTAGACGCCCCCGATATCGCTCTCAAAAGAAATAATTATTTTACGCTTTTGAAACATTATTTATGAACCCTTTGGACCCATACAATTTTATTCAAATTGATCCAGCCGTTTACGAGAAGTTAAGTGACAAACACACGTAAGTACCGAAGAGTTAAAAAAAAAAATTGGATAGGTAAGTAGGTATCTTACACAATTTCATCTAGCCCAAACTAAGCTTCTAGAGATTCTAGACATATATAAATATACTTTTATATCTTTTTAAATACACATAGTACATAGAAAACACCCATTTTCCGAAATAAAAATTTATTCGTGGAACACGTAAATATTGATTCTACCCGGGATCTAACCCGAGATCCAACGTCTAAAGCCGATGCACTAACGACCACGCCACCGAAGTAATAAATTTACTACCTACATTATTATAATTAAAATGTACTACTTTGTTTTAATGTTATTAATGTACATATGGGTTAAAAAAAAGTATTTTTCTTTTCTTTCTTTCTTTCTATGGGTTTCTAAAACATAATACTGGTCCAAACCTTACCACTTGGGTAGAACCAAAGGCGTTATCTTGTAAATAATAAATAAGGTGTTTTTTTTTTTTTAATATTAATATATAAATTTATTTACAATAAGAATTACAATATGCAAAATAAACATAATTATAGACTAAAAATATTTACATTACAAAATATCGTTTAAAAAATCCTCCGCGTCATTGCCGACTGGGAAGGTTCCCAGAATGCTGGCTGTGTTGCCACGTTGGATGGCGATACTTATTCTTTGGGCCAAAAAAAAACAAGCCTTCTGGTTCTGAGAAGCATTGATTAGGCGTTTAGCAATGTCTCTATAAAGGCGGCGAGCACTCGGACCCCATGACCCCAGTGTCTCAACCCCAAACGGCTCAAATATCTATAAATATCAGTAATCACCTGCTAGGTTAGCATATTTACGCCGTTTAAGGCCTTCAGCCGATCTGCAGCAGCAGCGCCGGCACATCCGGATGTGCTTGGAAGGTGTGAAGGTGCTAAGGTGTCAACGCATGTAGCGTGTGGTGTTTAATTGGCCTAAATTATGTAATGTGTATCCCAGTTTTAAGCTGCCACAACACCGATAAATTTAATGAGAACTTTAAACATTAATATCATAAACAACCTCTTAAACAAAACTAGGCCAATTAACCACAACTTTGGTATTTGTACCGATTAATTCTGCACTACAATTAGCAGTCTCACTATGTAACCTGTCGCTTTAAAGCGCTCTGTAAACTATCAATCACAAACTATCAAATTTTAGATGTTTATACGGTTTGTCAAACACGACGTCAATACCGAGGTAGAACAAGTAAGGAACTCCTCAACTCATCATAGAGTTATCATGTCGGGTATCATTAGATAGGTATTTTAAAAAAATTTCGAGGTTGCTAAGATAATTTTTTGATTTAAGTATACGTTTGCAAGATATTTAGCTTTAGCGAAGAGCATGTTTTTGCGAAAACCCTCTAAAATGGGCGTTTTCACATTGCACGATAACGACACACGATATCGTGACGATATCGTAAGTAGCAGTAGTAACTTTAAGGTAAGAGTGTAAATTATCGTGACGATATTGTGGACGATATCGTGGCGATATTGTGCAATGTGAAAACGCCCAATCGTTTAGATTTTAGGCTAGCGTGAGGAACCTGAAAAAAATCCTGATGGTAGCACATGCAATGAACTTTGAAGGAAAACTATAACAGATAATATAACTTTGTTAGTTCAGGAGTTATAGAGGTATTTATGGGTAACTACGGAACCCTATCATGGCCTTGGCTCAACACGCACTTGGCAGGTTTATTTTTTGTCAATGTTTGATGTGTTTTTAATAAACACTTAGTAAGTAATACATGTTAACAAAAAACACTTGTACACCGTTTCACTTTTATTTAATAAACAGGATTTAACCTGACCGGTTTCGCTTTATAGCATTATCAAAGGTTGTTGTTCACTTTACATATTTATTAAACAGATATTTTACTACACTGTCTAACATATCTTCAAGCCATTGTTGAACTAAATTCTTAAAATATATGTGGGTGGACACAAATAAAATTTAAGAGGCAGTGAAAGTAATTTACCCTGAAAATGGGGAAATTCACTCCTTCGAAATTAATTATATTATTATATTATGCATATTATATTATGCATAATATATACATTATTATTAAATTCTTAAAATATATTTGTGTCTACCCACATATATTTTAAGAATTTAGTTCAACAATGGCTTGAAGATATGTTAGACAGTGTAGTAAAATATCTGTTTAATAAATATGTAAAGTGAACAAAAACCTTTGATAATGCTATAAAGCGAAACCGGTCAGGTTAAATCCTGTATAATAAATAAAAGTGAAACGGTGTATAAGTGTTTTTTGTTAACATGTATTACTTACTATAAGTTTCACCAAGTGCCGACAATCGAAACCATCAACTATACTTAGTAAGTACCTACTATCAATTTATTTGACATTTGTCAAAAAGTTTGATCGTGTACAGCATACTTTATACTTAATGCTTACATTATAAGCATCGATAAGAATAAGGGTTTTAGATAATAAATAGCATACATTAACATCTTGGCAAAAAAAGTACAAACTTCGATAATATAATGGTTATACTCTTAGTTACAAAACCTCAAGAATACTGTAGCAGTATTTTTTTTTATTATAGAATTTCTACTATTTTGGTTAAAATCCTTATCTATGTGCCGGGCCTAATTTCGATTGGTTGTAACCCCAGCGCAACTATATTTATAATACGTTTATATAGAGCGCTGATTACCGGTATGAACCACTAACAATCACTCTGCACGTCAGAATAGTCAAACAGTCGAGAATGACGTAACGTCACTTAAGCTTCCCAGTTTAAGTTGTTGTGTGGCAAAAAATGGAACTAATTATAATTTGTACTTATTGTTCTGAGATCGGTTCTTTGACGTGTTTCAATGTAATGTGGCGCCCCTAGTGTCAACCAAACACAACTACCTTAACCCCGAAGGGACACACAGGCAAATATTGCATTCAAATTTTAGGAGAGACTTTTTTAGTCCTACGTACCTCATAGCGACCCAGCCTATTGGAAATATTGACCAGAACAATCAGTTCTGAGGGAGAAAATATTGGTGAAAGGGAGCAAGTGGAGACAGGGTTGGTCTTTCTACTGAGTAAACGTTAATCTTGTGGCATTCTGAGTAAATGCGACTATATCCATCGTCGGTATCCGTTCCTTTCGATTCCGTTTCCAATTGCGGCGAGTTATTTTTCACATTATCAACGGACGGCTGGGATTCTTGGAGATATTTTGTTGAAAAGTCTCTTATGTGATATCATTTATTTCAGGAGCAGTTTGAACTGTTTTAAAATACTTATGTTCAGCAAGTCCTAGTTTTATTTGCATATTAAATAAATTTATTATTTTTTATGAATTTAGTTATAACAAACTAAAATAAAAGGTTATGTACTATTTGTTTGAATATGTGCTAAATTGTATTAGGATCGGATCGTCTACAAAGCAAAATGTTCATATGTGCTTTTATCTTCTTAAGCAAAAGGTTTATGTAAACAATGTTGACCACATGAACAGATTTAATATTTTATGTTTGAAACATATTCCATATTCTACGCAAAGTACACAAACTTTAACACGAAATTAACGTTTACGTTTACAAAAAAAAGGGAGAATATTTTTATAAATTTTAATTTGGTATTATCATGATCAAGTCCATATCAGATATTATCAGTTGTATATTTGGCTAATTATTCTTAAACGTAGTTTATGCGTTTAAGACAAAACCTTACCTATATATAAAATAATGTCAATGACAAAAATAAACCAAAAGAAATTGTGAAAGATTTTATTGATGGTATTGTACATACATAATTCAAGGAGCGAAATTTGCCGTGGTGCCTCTCCGAACACAATATTTACGACGTAATGAGGGTAATAAAGGGAGGGGAGGGAGGGGAATAAACCCGCACTTCACGAAGATGACGATGAGCTAAAGCCAGTCCACCCGTGACCACGACTCTTGTAACAGGGTCGAAACGTCGGGTAATAATGAGGTATGTATATATCTAAATAATCGCGTAAAAGACCCGTTTGTCTTAAGTTTATTTAGCGAAATTTAATCTGGGAGCACTTTCTATTTTAAAACTGAATATGGAACAACGTCATGAAAACCGTAAATAAACAAAACGTCAGCGTAGCTAATTTGATAGGTACGTGAATTCGTCCGAAAACCGTTCCCCTAGTCTATAAACAACACGATGAAATACAACTTGCGAAAGCTTTCCATTCGCTGTACGGTATGGGGGGCTAATGCTGTTCTGTTTATAGCGAAGTGTGATTGATGGCCCCTTATCAGCAGGTGCTCCCCAAATGTGTCCTTACCTTAAAATATGAGGATGCATATTTGAGGGTTAAAGAATAAAAATAGTGGATGATTATAAGCTGAAGATATTGGAGGCACTTTAGCACTCTATATTTATGAGAGTTTGATGGTTTGTAGATTTATTTCACAACTAGCAAACGTTCGCTACTTTGTCCGCCTGTTAACGTGGTTTTTACAAGATTTTGCTACTCCATTCCTGTTTATCGTAGCGCGATAATAATTATAGAGCAAATTGAACTCGAACCAGCGAATCCCTTTCCAGGAGGAACCCAATACAGTTTTAGTGATTCATATTGTAAAATTATATATAGCAAATGTTACTCTCTAACTAAGTAGCTAAATTGTTAGTATATAAATTGTTTTTTGAAATTGGTCCAGTAGTTTCGAAACGTTAGTCAAATAAGCAGATACTCAAAAGTGACGTGGAAATTCTGCTTATGTGAAAAATTCTCTGCTCATTTGAGTGACGTTTTAGTATTCGGTCGTAAGAGCAGGAATAGTATTTGCGTTCTTTACAAGAAATTTCATAAGCTCATTTGCTTTGGTGCCCCTCAGCCCTGAATTAATTGTTTGGACACAATACGTCAAGGTATGTTCCCATTCAGATCTTGTACATTATCATAAGTCCATGTAATATATAATTTATGCTTTCGATTGTCGGCACTTGGTGGAACTTATAGTAAAACATTTTTCAAAAAAAAAACTCACTAGTACACTATTCCAGAAATATTTTTATTTTCGGTAAACCCTGATTGGTTTCGCCTTATGGCAAAACCTAGGCGTTTACTCATACTCAATCACTCACACAATTCACTTTTGTAACACATTTTTGACTAATGTTATTTACTTTTAGAACACATTTCGCTAATATTATGACATTGAACTGAGTACCTGTATAGTGACATTTTACAATTATAAACATGTGGGTGTACCTAAATAAAGTTAAGGAGGGCGTATTATGAATTTACCTACAAAAAACCCACTTTTTGGGGTAAATTCATAATACGGCCTGTAAAATGTATAGTGGCTACTCAGTTCAATGTCATAACAATCGTTCCCAATTCCCGCGGGAACACATGCCTATGTTACTCAAGAATAGTGTAGTTACGGAGCCTATTCGAGGCAAACAAACAAATAATGAAGCCTTCCCTCTTTTTAATATTTGTTATCATTATCATAATCATATCATAAATTAATTTTGTTGTTGGCCGTAGACTGATACGTTGTATCACACAAATACGTACCTAATAGTACTAGCGTAGTAGTAGCTCAATCACTGTATTTATATTTGCCATGCAATTTTACCAACCGTTCATAATGTAATCCGATTGGTCACGTTGTGTGAATCAATAAAGAAACTATTATAGCTGATTAGTCCCTTATACTACTCAGACATTTGTTGCTGTATCATCAAATATTTTGTCCCCCTTTGCTTCAAATATTTCGTCCCCGTTTGCAACATTAACTACGTCATCGCCAGTGACTTATTGCAAGCTCTTTCCACGATAGTGTTTACTATCAGTAAAGGTACCTACTATGACTGTACTTTTAAGTGGGAATACAATCCAATCCGATGATAGAGTTATTATACCTATTAAGATGTATTAATTATTCTCAGAGTGGTTCGAGTCTATCTAGAAATACTCACTCAATTTCTTGTATAGGGTGAGCTAAACGCTAAGCAGTTAATTCATCATCGGTAGTAGGGGCCAGAACGTGACTTATCTCTGTATTCGCTAACATCCCTTATCCACATCGATTCGTTTTCGCTTCGCTACATAAAACGTGATCGATGGTAGAGCACAAATTCGCTTTCGAAATACCGTGGTGTACTTCTTGGGAATGATATATATGAATCTTGGATTGTTACAGTGATTTCGAATTGGGGTGCATTTTCTGTATCGTATAATTTGTTAAAGTATCAATCCAAATTCAGAAATTGAACGTGAATAAAATAATAAATTATCTTTTATCAATAAAATTATCTGTTTCGATTTAGATGAAGGTAACTTTTTTGAAGTAGATAATTTTACACGCGATGATCATTGACTAAAGCCCTAAAATATTAGGTTCTTATATGAAAACCACAAAACGCATTTTAGTTTTGAAGTATGACGTTTTACAAGATTCTGACAATTCACATAATTTGACGTTGTCAATGTGACAATTATTGTTTCTAAATGTAAACATAAAAACAAAAACATAGTAGACTTTAAATTATGTCAAGTGTCAGAATCTTATAAAACGTCAAACTTCAAAACTAAAATACGTTTTTTTAATATATTTTCTTGAAAATTATCACTTAACTTTTAGAGGGCGTAGAATTAGGGAGAGGTCCAGTGGCACTCGCTCGGGGTCTTCCCTGGTGCAACAGATTGTCCATTGCCATTCAGCGGGCCAATGCTGCTAGCATAATGGGCACCTTTTTATTTATTTTTTTTGATTATTTATTTATGTGCATCCTTTATAAGCTTGACATGTAGCTTGACATTTAAGTTGTATTGTTTTAAAATAAAGTTTTAGGTCTTTTAGATAAAAACATACAGTCGAATTGAGAACCTCCTCCTTTTTTTGAAATCGTTTGAAAATATACAACGACACGCACAAAGATCAGCTTACCTACAAGTAAGTTTTTACGGATTGGACAGACAAGGATTGTGTGACCGATCGTTGTTGACCCTATATTGTCATAACGTGTGCATGAATAATGTAATCTTCCGAAGGTCTCAATAATTGAGAGTATCAGTTGTCTTATTAGTTTCAATTGTTATGTAAATAATACGCATAAACACAGTCCTTCTACCAATTAAAGTAAATCTTCTGCAAACGATTTATGGTATACTTGGCCATGAACTCACTCGCTTTGATTCTTGAACATGCTTTTATGGAATAATTGTTGATTGTTTTAAATTCATACCGGTATTGTTCAATACACGTGATGAATTAACTTAATATATATTAGGTACCTATCTGAAAAATCTAAAGCGAACTGCAAAGAAAGTAAAGTTCGAATTGAGGTTATTGTTTAATATTGACGGAACCTCAGTGTCAGAAATGTATTTTAAAAAATACAGGTGACTACCGTAAACTGCTTCCCGCTCATTATTGACAATTTTATTGTCAAGGGTTACGGTTGTTTATGCGATAAATTTTTTTGGCCTAAATATGGCTTTTTTTTTTTTTTTTTTTTTTTTTTTTTTTTTTTTTTTTTTATTCCGCTGCCCTGGGCCGCGGCCGCACCTACGTCCATTGCCGAGCGCCTCCGGTAGACACTGAGAGAATTCCCAGTGGCGCCCGGCGGACCTTGGCCCCCATTGTGGCCACTGCGTGGTGGTCGGGTGTTACCCCGCATCCTTGGGGTCGGGTTAAATCCCGCGTCGGTGAGTGAAGTCGTGCGTGGAGTGAAGCCCCACATCACGCAGCCCTTCTAGCCTGCTTCTGTAAGGACGGTGGGTTGCTAATCCATCGTCCTCAGGCCCCGATCATGGAGGTCGATGGTCCTGGGCGTAGTCACGTCTGCGGCGTCCCCGCCGCACACTTCGGAACTCAGCGGGGAGGGTACGCTCCCTCATCCTACCGGCCGCCTCCTTCACGAGCATTACCTGCTCGCAGAAGGAAACGGCCGCGTTCCACTGGCTCTCGCTAGAGACCATGGCTCGTAGCATGGTCTCCAGCGAGAGCGTATCTACGTCCAGGCCCACCACGAGGTCCCGGCGCTGACTCGCCCATGCTGAGCATTCCACCAACGTGTGGAATGCCGTGTCCTCGCCGGAAGCCTCACAGTGTTGACACGCGGGTGTGACCTCACGATGCATGCGAAACAGATACTCACCGAAGTTTCCGTGCCCAGTGATGATCTGTGTCGCACGATACGTGAGGCCACCGTGCTGCCTCTGCAGCCACTCCTCCATGATCGGTCTCACCGCCGCGATGGTGGTGGTTCCCCACTTTGGTTGCTGAAGTCGCACCTTCCATGTCTCCATGAGATCCTGTCGGAGTTGGGACCGCTGGGCCTCGATTTCTCGAGACGCAGGCCTGTGGTCCCGCTCCAGCGCCTCCTTGTGCCATTGAAACAATGACGCAAGGGCTCTCGCTTCCAGGTCCCATGGAGGGGTCGCGGCTAGGAGACATGCAGCCTCTAGGGAGATCGTGCGGTACCCTCGTATTGTCCTGACGGCCAAGGTCCTCAACGATCTGTGTAAAATGGCAGCGTTGTTGGCCGTCAGTCTCGGCGCCCATACGGGAGCCCCGTACACGGCCATACTCCGCACGATCCCCAGGTACAGTCTCCTGCAGGAAGCGTTGGGTCCCTTTAAGTTGGGCATCAGTCGCGAAAGCGCGGCTGTCGCTCCCGTCACTTTGGGGACCAAACTTCGGAAGTGTGGTCCGAAGTTCCACCGGCTATCGAGTACAAGCCCCAGATACTTCATTGTGGGCTCGATGCCGATGCTAACGCTCCCTACATTTATGCTGGATCCTGGAGGTGGCCCGCGCCGAGGTCCGTGAAAACACAGCGCCTCGGACTTATTCAGTGCCACGTCCAGTCCCAGCCGCCGTATCCGACCCACGACTTCAGCAACCCCAGTCGTGACCTTGAGTGTTGCCTCCTGGTGCGTTACTCCCCGCGCCGTGACGAGCGTATCGTCGGCGTAACAGGTTACGCCTACGCCCTCAGGCAACGCACCCCGCAACACCCAGTCGTATCCGATGTTCCACAGGAGAGGTCCTAGGACCGACCCCTGAGGAACACCGCACGACACATCTCGCCGAGCTGGCCCGAGCCAGCTAGGGTATGTTATAGCCCTCTCGGATAAATATGCCCCGACAATACGACGGAGGTAGAGAGGCACTTCGTGGTATACCAGTGCCTCTCTAACGCAACTCCAGGGTAAGGTGTTAAAGGCGTTGGCGATGTCAAGAGACACCGCCAACACCACCTCGCCCCGCGAGACTGCTTCCTCCGCCAGGGTCCTCACGCGCATGATCGCGCTCACGGTGGACCGTCCCCGACGAAAACCGTACTGGTTGTCCGCCAGGTCTGGGCCCACACGCGTGAGATGCTCGACGAGGCGTTCCGCGATAATTCGCTCAAAGAGCTTACACACCTCGTCGAGCAGCACGATCGGCCGGTAACCGGACGGTGAGTCCACCGGCCGCCCCGCTTTCCGGATCAGGACCAGTTTCCCCGTCCTCCACACCTTGGGAAACTGGCCCCTTTCGAGGCATGCGCTGAAGAGCCCCCTCAGTCGAGGCCCGAGTTCCTCGAGGGCCAGGACCCATACACGGCCCGGAATGCCGTCGGGTCCAGGGGCGGTGGTTTTCCGGCAACTGAGCCGTAGTACCACCGCTCCTAACTCACCCTCTCTGACTTCGGGTACGTCGTCTTCGCTGCTACTATCCGCGTTGCGCGTCTGAGACGGAGCCATGCGCGGAGGGATGTGCTCCTCCACGCTCGTCGGAAACAGAGAGCCCAAGACCCCCTCCAGCCGATCCGGCTGGAGACTCTGGATCAGTGGAAGCGCCCTCGGTCGGAGTTTACCTCTGACCTGTAGGTATGGGCGCCCCCATGGGTTCCGCTCCAGGGTCTCCAAGAGCTCCTCGCGGGCTGCCGTCTTAGCCCGCGTGATCGCTTCCTGGAGGGTGCCCTTAGCCTCTCTGTAGGACGCATATAGCTCCGCCTCCCGGGCTGCCGCGTCGTCTGGTCGACGATGCCTCCGGCGAAACCTGGTATACTGACGGCGGGCGGAGACGCATGCTGCACGCAGCTGTGCGATCTCCGACGACCACCAGTACACCTGCTTCCTGGCCGGCCCGGGTGTAACCCTAGGCATCGCCGCATCGCAGATTTGCGACATGACTCTCCTGAACCACTCCGCCTCGTCATCCACGTCGACAGGCCTGTCCGGCGCCGGAATCCAGGCCTGCACGATGGATGCCTCCAGGAGAGCCTCCCGGTCTAAACTCTTGAGCGCCCAACGCGGTTCCGGGGGATTCGGTACCGGCTGTGGAAGGGTAGGTGGGGGGACGACCTCGAACCGGATGTATCGGTGGTCCGAGTGCGTCTCCACACCCTCCTCCACGCACCAGCCCATAATACGGCGGGCGAGGACAGGGGTCGCGAACGTTAAGTCCACGACCGAGCTGGCCCCCGATCGCCAGAAGGTGGCGACATTCCCCCGGTTGAGGAGCTCTAGTCCACGTGTAGTGGCCCAGTCCTCAAGTAATCTCCCCCTGCCATTGGTCACCCGGGAGCCCCACGCCGTAGACCAGGCGTTAAAGTCTCCCAGGAGAAGGACAGGGCGAGGACGACACGCAGTGAAGACGACGTCGAGCTCAGTGAGCCATAGCTCATACTGAGCGTCGTTAATGTTGTTCGGCGAGATGTATGCGGCCACGACTGTCACCCCTTCATATTCCGCCGCAACGCAGCCTCGGCCGTTTGCAATAATTGCAAGCCGCGAGGTGGTCGCGGCGGACCCCCCAAAGATGCAGGCCAAGCCGTCTTGCGCCACCAGGCTTCCCGGGTGGGCATAGTACGGCTCGGCGACCACAACCAGGTCTATGGACCACTGCGCGATGCTCTGGTACAGAAGATCCTGAGCAGCGCGGCAGTGGTTCAAGTTCGCCTGTAGGATGCGGATATGGGTGTCCATTAATGGACGTCCATATCCGCATCCCGCCGCGAATCTGGCCGCGCAGTAGCGGCACCCCCGCTGCCCCCAGCGGACGGACGAGGCTTTGGCCTCGAGGCGGCGCAGGAACGGCTGCCGACCCGATGGTCCGCCGTCTTGCCCTCCGCCTCGCATCTATAGCAGCGAGGCGGTGCATCACAGGCGTTGGACTTATGACCGGGCCGGCTGCAGCGGAAGCACCGATCACCCACGGTGTCTTCCACTGCGCACTGCACTCCTACGTGCCCCACCATCATGCACCGGAAACACCTGGTTTCCCGGGCACGCAGGAGATGCACCTGCGCCTTGAGGAAGCCCCCTACGAGGAGGCTTCGTCCGTCCGCAATTTTAAGAGCCGCCGCGACGGGGCACTGGACGACTGCTGTACCGTGACCGGTGGGGCTGAAGGAGATCTCTCCAGCCTTCACCTGGTCACGGGGGCAGCCGCCCGCCTCCACGACGGCGGAGATTAGCTCATCCGTCGTGGCCGCGTCGTCCAGGCCCGAAATGCGCAGTGCTGCGCATTTAGTGGGTCTGGAGACGCGGACGGCTTCTGCGTCCAGCGTGTCCCTCAGCTTAGCCGCGAGGGCATCAGCTTTGGGGCCGCTGGAGGCGCCGGAGACCTCGAGTAGGCGAGCTCCGGTGCGGGTGGTCTTGCACCGGAGCCCGGCCTAAATATGGCTAAATGTACAATAAAAGTTTGCAGAAACTACAAAGGGCGACTAAAAACAACCAGCAAAGTCACCTACCATCTGTAAGTAACTCATAATTTTATTAAATCAATATTTAAATAATGTGTAATTTATAATAATAATTGTCATTTTTGTTGGTATTGGCAGTTTCGAATTCAAAATTCCTTGATTTATATTAGTAGAAATAGGTGTTAGACAAGTCATTAGAAAATACAGATACATAAAATAAATAATTTGAAAATGGTCAAGAGTGAGTCGCGAATATGTAGTAGCGAGTGTATAGTGATGTACCTAGAAAGGATGATACTCGTACGTTAAGTTTATCCAATAAAAACCGGCCAACTGTCGGGCAAGGTTTTTGGTATGTTAAGTAAGAATTTCATGTCCATTTCGCAATCCAATATGGCTGCCAAAAATAAAAGTTACAAATAAAAGTTAAAAATAAAAAGATAAAATTAAAAATTTATTTTGACTTTTTGATTAATTTTTATTTGAGTTGATTTTATTTTTATTGGATTTTATTTATTTATTTGATTCTATTTAATGTTATTAGTTTTTATTTATACATATTGTCTAATTATCATTTTTATTGCTTTGTTTGTTTTTATATAATTTTAAATTTATGTTATTTATATAACAATTATGTAATGCAATGTATGAAATTTTTATATGGGCTACATGCCTGCAATAAAGATTAATAATAAAAATATAAAGTTAAAATTAAAAAGTTAAAAATAAAAAAAAAAGTAAAAAAAAGTTCAAATTAAAAGTTAATAATTAAACATTAAAAGTTAAAAAAAAATGTGTGTGTGTCAGCTCCGACGCACGACTGGAGTTTACTCCTTTATTACGAGTATCTAACCATACGCAAAAAGAGTTTATTCAACTGAAAAAAGATTAATGTCATATGAAAGGGTAAATTCACAATTTAATGAAATAATAATAATACACTAATAAAAAAAGTTGAAAGTCAAACGTTAAAAATAAAAAAAAGTGTGTGTGTCAGCTCCGACGCACGACGGTTTTACCCCTCGGATTTTTCTCATACCGGGCGCCTTATATATGAAAATCGATTCTTAAGGAGTAAACTCCAAAAATTTAAAATTCAAAATTTAAAAATAATAAGTTAAAAGTCAAAGTTAAATATTAAAAATAAAAAGTTAAAAAGTTGGACCCAACTTGTTAACTTTTTAATTTGTTTTTTTTCCCCTAAAAATTTCCTAAATAAAATGGGAAAATAGGAAAAGTTTCTTTAGCTGGCACCACTAAACACCCACACAACGTCAAACAAGGCGAGTGTATGACAATACGCTCACGCACACTAGCATGCGTAAGCTGAAGTGTTTCTATTGTAGTGATTGCTTGGTGACGCGCCATCTAGTGTTTAATATTGTATGTGGTATTACGCGAGACCTACAAAAATACTGTAAATGTAATGCGCCTCCTTTTACCCGTTTTAGGAATATGAGAGATTATGATTACGATTTTTTTCCTTTATGTTTATTTACTTTCTAAATTCATTCCATTAGGATGTTTGTGACGGATATAGTCGTCCAGTTTGGTCTTCTTTTTATATATGTATCTGAACCGTGATCTTGTAAGCTGTTAAAAAGATTTAGTAGGTATACGTAGTATACGACAACCGCGTTGCTCTATGGTATACGTATTTTAAAAAGTATTGTCAGTTGACAGTATGTAAAACTAGTCTGTCACCACGGGCCGATGCAACTCGGTCTATCGATCTCGATACAATCGGCCATGATAGTCCATGGCGATCACGAATGTGTACAGGGCATAATCCATCCCATCCCATCCCATGATCGCGACGCGTGGTGGAACGTATTACGATTATGATGGTGGCACTCATGGCTCATTCTGTGATTGTCCATCATGGCCGATTGTAAGTATAGAGGCAGCATAATTAAAGGGAGGTACCTAAATTACGTATACAGGTTGTTACGAAAGGGTTATATCAACCAGAAGCCAGCATCATCAGCTGGTGGACCATAACCCGTTTCGATATATGGCGACCGCCAAAGAAGAAAAAAAAAGTTCATCAAAAAATTTAAAAAGATATTTCCAATCAAAACAAACGTGTCCCAACGCTACGGCTTGACGTAGCTACAACTAGACAATGAGCGCGTGGTACGTATGTACAATGCCCTTGGCGGTGGCGCGGGCGTCGCGGCGGTGTGGGCGTCCTTAAAGGATTATTTTTGTTTATGTAAATAAAATTTTGACCAACACATAGTTATGTTTCCCCAGATCCTCGTCCGTGGTTCGACAGGTGCACCACATGCAAGTGATAGTAAAATCTCTGTCCCCAATTTTCGAAAAACCTTATATAATATATATAATATATAATAATTTTTATTTGCTCATAAACATGGTTACATTAAGGTCTTAAATATATTATAAACACAGCATGTTTAGCCTCAGACTGTGGCATGCAAATTTTCAACACAATTATTACATTGGTTATTTTATTACATTTGATTTCATTGAATACATTATTTAATTACCTTAATTATTTGAATATATTAATTGAATGAAAACAATTATAATTGGAATGTCAAGAGGACTATATAATTATATCATAGGTTAACTTCAATTCGTCAAACATTTAGTTGATATTATTTGCATTTTATCAATAAAATTCCAAAGTTACAAATCATAATACTTAGGAATAATGAAATTAGAGAAGAACACAATTTGTTATAGTCACTGTAAGATTATAAATATTGGAAAAAATAAAATAAAATATCATTAGCAAGTCATAGTTTATCCCTTACAGATTACTGTTCTTTGAAATTGAAGTATTCGTCAATAGTTACCTGTTTTCTTGTGTACTAAATGCGGCTTCAACTCAACTGCGTACACAGTATTTTTAGGTATCAAAACTCACGGTAGGTACAACTCCCAGGCAGCGCTCAATTTGCCTTCTGATGCTCCTACACAACTGACCTGTGACCTTGCTAAATGATTTTAAATAAAATTCTAGGAAACTTCGTGACTCGACCGAGCGCTTCATGTTCGTGCGGACGGCATCGCTTGATGCGAAACAGAGACAAAATGTTCCTACCAGGAGTGAGAGTTCACAGGCGCGCATTATTTGTACCTATTTTTATGTCGATGACCGAAGCAGCTGATTTTAGCTAGTGTTGTTTAAACAAGTGTGTATTTTATTCGGTAATAATGTTTTATGAACTTTTTTTTCTTCTCTGGCGGTCGCGACATTTCGAAACGGGTTCTGGTCGACCAGCTGAAGGTGCTGGCTTCGGGTTGATGTAACCCTTACGTAACACCCGGTATATCTCTCCATCCAAAAGTTGCCTGGAAGAGATCGCTTATTAGCGATAAGGCCGCCATTTGTACATTAGTTTTAAGGCATGTATGTTATACGTTACTATTTATTGCTTGTGTACGATGAAGAGTATTTACCTTATCTTACGCTTTTATTATAATTCGGAACGCGTGTCTTAAAACTAGTATGTAAAACGTTATATCTCAATTTATATTGTTGATCGATACATAATAAGATATTGATTGGTTATGTGAAAAGTATCAGACTTCCAAAATAGTTTTTGTGTTGGAGCCATGTGTTACACAGTTTTCAGTTATTAATTTTGCATCAACTTTTTTAACCGTACAGGGTATCGCTTGGTTTGAATTTTATCATTTTCTAACTGTAGTTTATCTGCAAAACGTAGGTACGGTGTTTTTTTATTATTTGTTTAATAAAATCAGAGAACTAAATATAGATATATGTTTAAAACCAACAGAATCCTACTACCTACTAGCTAAAGACTCAGTGTAAACGCCAATCGACTTAGCATAGTCGAAAACCCCCTAAAATGAACTTGACTCTGATCTCTAGGTCAAGGTCAAACGAGGTGAAATCGAGAACGGTAATAGAGACTCAAGACCAGCTGCAATCAACTCAACATGGTAAAGGACCTCTAAAATGAACTTGACCTTTGACCTCTGATCTCAAGGTCAAGGTCAAAAAGAGCTCAAATGGAGAACGGTAATAGTTAGAGACTCAAGACCAGCTGTAATCAACTCAGCATTTTTTTTTTTTTTTTTTTTTTATATTTGGTTCGCCAAATTGACGCCGCCCGCCTGGTGGTAAGTCGTGACGACGTCTAGCGATTGTGGGCCACTCTCACAGCACACATTACTATTGAGAGTGGCCCTCAACTTGACGACCTACTGATGTGCCTCTTCACGCTCCGCTTAAAGAACCCAGGATTATATGTGGGAGGAAACACGTGCACAGGCAGGGCGTTCCAGGCCACTATCGTTCGGCAGAGAAACGAACGTTTAAAACGTTCGGTTCTCGCGAACATGCTATCCACTGTGTGGGGGTGGCATCTCTGCCCGGCACGAGTCGTTCGGGATCGGAAGGAAGAGGGTGGGATCAGATTGAAGAGCTCTTCAGAACACTCGCCGTGGTAAATACGGTAGAATGCGGCCAAGGAAGCTATTGTTCGGCGCTGAGCTAGCGGCTCAAGGCTTCCCGTTACCTCCGGACAACCAATAATACGGATAGCCCGTCGCTGCATAGCGTCGAGAGCGTCCAGCAGATACTTCGCGGAGCCGTCCCAGAGGTGAGAGCAGTATTCGACGCAGGGTCTAATCTGCGTCTTGTACAGCAGACACCTCTGGTCCGGTGTAAAGAATCTCTTTACCTTATTCAGTATTCCTAGTTTCCGCGAAGCTAGCCCTATACATCTTTCGATGTAGTTTTTATTATTGAGCTCTCGACGAACGTCTATGCCAAGGATATTAAGGTTGTCCTTCATTGGTAATAATGCATTCTGAAGAGAGGGTAGGGGAAGGAAAGGGGATTTCTTCGCAGTAAATGCACACGCCTGTGTTTTACGGGCATTGAACTCGACCAGGTTCTCGGTACCCCATTGAGAGATACTGTCGAGGTTACGGTCGAGATCAGCCACGAGTCGTCGTCTCTCCTCCTCAATCTCAGATCGCCCCGCCGTCGGACGAACCGAGTAACTCCCGTGCAGTGTGCTGTCATCTGCATAGCAATGAATGTTCCCGAGGGATAGCATATCATTGATATGCAGAAGAAAGAGAGTTGGTGATAGTACGGACCCCTGCGGTACCCCGGCATTCACTTGCAAGAAGCGAGAAGCATCGCAGAGGACCCGCACTCGGCGCTCGTTTAAAAAGCTGGCAATCCAGCTGCACAGTTGAGGAGGTAGACCATATGCCGGAAGCTTGGAAAGGAGCGAAGCATGCCAGACCCTATCGAAGGCTTTGGCGATGTCCAGGCTAATAGCCAAGGACTCGCCGTGCCTTTCCATAGCCCCACCCCAGACATGCGTTACGAATGCCAGAAGATCACCCGTTGATCGCTTTGGCCTGAAGCCGTATTGTCGATCATTGATTAGCGAGTGATCCTCTAGGAATTGCATGAGCTGCTTATTTATAAGGAGCTCAAGCACCTTGCAAATGACTGAGGTGACAGCTATGGGTCGATAGTTGCCTGGATCGGACCGATCCCCTTTCTTGGGGATCGGTTGTACGTTCGCCTCCTTCCAGACCTCCGGCACGAGCCCTGAAGAGTATGACAGGCGGTACAGACGCGTTAATACTGGAGACAACTCAGCTGCACATTTTCGTAGCACCACCGCCGGAATGCCGTCAGGGCCACTGGCTTTCCGCGTGTCGAGTGACCGCAGCACTGCCCGTACATCACATTGCCTGATAACAATATCAGGCATTGTGTGGCCACAGTTGGCGATGGCGGGGGGCTGCAGGCCACGGTCGTCGACCCGGGAATTAGCCGCAAAGAGGTCTGCGAGCATATCCGCTTTCTCTTGGGCTTTGTGAGCCAGTGTTCCATCTGGGTAACGCAGCGGTGGCAGCGAGGGCTGACAAAAGTTAGATTGCACGGCTTTGGCCAGTTGCCAGAATCCACGGCTGCCCGTGGGATGGGAAGTGAGCTCCTGACCAAGCCGCGCGACGCGCTGGGCATCCGCTCTCTTAAAGGCCCTCTTACTCGACTTTGTGGCCCGGTTGTACGCTGCTTTGAGGTGGCCCACGTTTGGGTCGCACACAGCCCGGGCCCTGATCCAGGCGCGATATGCCGACTGTTTTTGTCGAACAGCTTTGGCACAATCTCGCCCGAACCAGGGACGGGCTCTGCGGATACTGGCGACATCAGTGAAAGGGATGTAATAATCCATCCCTAAACTGATCTCGCCAGCAATAGCAGAAGCACTATCCGAAGGAGCCTTTCCTACAAAGCAGCGCTGGCTCCAGGGGACGGACGCAAAATAATCGCGTAGACCGTCCCAATCCGCTGACGAGTAGTGCCATAGTCGTCGTGACGTTTGCACAGGACGTGCAGGAGGTGACACCTTCATGCCAGCGTGAACAACACAGTGGTCGGAACTACCCAGTGGGGCTCCTACCGAAACACTGTACTGGGCTGGGCGACTCGTCAGCAGTAGATCCAGCAGAGCGGGCGCGTGATCTGACCTGTCTGGTATCCGGGTGATCCCGCATACCATCTGGGTCAGACCGTGGGAGAGAGCGAACGCATGGGCGGCTCTACCCGCATGATCAGTCTTGAGGGACCCCAGCCATTCAATGTGATGGCCATTGAAGTCCCCCAGAAACACTAGGTCAGCGTTCGGGAACCGCACCTGCGCTTCATCAGCCGTCTCGCTGAGGTACTGGAAGAGCTTTGTTGTCTCAGAATCCCCTGTGTGGGATCGGTAGACGCACACGTAGATCTGGCTCATAGAGCCATGGTCTACGTGCAGCCAAAGGACGGAATTGGAGGGGTTCTCTAGGCAGCGCAACCGGCGGCAGCAAACATCCGCCCTAACGAACACGCACACCCCGGCTTTGTCTCGAAATTGTTCCTCGATGACATAGCCGGGGTAACACAGGTAAGACGTGTCGTCAGGGCGGCGTATTTGTGTCTCCGTGAGGAACATCACAGCGGGCCGTGCCGTCTCAAGGTGGTGGTGGACGGTATCGAGGTTCGCATGGAGTCCACGGACGTTAGTGAACTACACCTCGAAATGTGAAGTTGTGGGGTTTCCTAGGGCCGCTGTGTAACGTTTATTTCTTTTTTGTTGCACTGCCATTGTAGATTTTGAAGAAGAAGCGTGAAGACAGGGCGACATTTGGTGCAGCAGTAAGTGACAAAGCGCAGGGGCTAGCTTTGTCTAGAACCGTGTGGTTAGGTCGGAGCCGACCCGCCGGACGGAAGGGCTCCCAAACCCCCCTGATGCAAGGCCGCCGCTACCCCACACCGGTTACCACCCGGAGCGGCGATCCCACATCAGGATTATGCGCAACATGTGGGGCAGCCTCCTGGGGTGGTTGGCCCCAGGCGGGCCCCATGACTGTGTTGCGGGCGGCCGCGGCAACGCCGTTGCTAAGGGTCTCCCTGGCCGGCGAATCGACCCACACCACCCACACTAGACTCCGTTTCGCCCCCACTGGTCCCATGCCTGCTGCACCATACATCGCCCCGGGCCCGGCGGTGCAGCTGCTGAACCCCTAACGCAACCCAGCCTGGGCTGGGTTACTTGGGGGGCTTTAGCACAGCTGCACGGTGGTACCCCCCCGGACCAACACTGTTGTACCACCTGGTACCCACGTAGGGGCCGAAGCCACTCCATAGGTACCGTAAATTAACGAGCCTCGTCCGTTTATCAGCAGGTGCGCCACTAGCAGGTGAGGTCGCTGGGGCCCTATAGATGTTGGTAGAGCCCCTTTGCACCCTTGCATGGTCAAAGACCTCTAAAATGAACTTGACCTTTGACCTCTGATCTCAAGGTCAAGGTCATAACTAAGTCAAATCGAGAACGGTAATAGTTAGAGACTCAAGACCAGCTGCAATCAACTCAGCATGGTCAAAGACCTCTAAAATAATCTTGAACTTCATGTCATGAGAGATTTCTTAGATTTTATAAAAAAACTTTCGAAAACTCTAAAATATATGGCAATTTTTTGCCATATTTTTAACTTGTTTGTGTATATAATTTGTCAAACGGGCAGAGCCGAGTGCGTCCGCAAGTAATATTATAAACGTAAAATTGTGTAAGGATGTTTATACATGCTTGTTATTAAATCACTCGTACCTAAACCGTTACCTATTGAGATTTAAATGAAAATTTGAATGTAAATTTATACTTTCTTTGGAACTTTACTTTAACTATAATATTAATTTAAAGAGTTGTTTGTTTGTAGAATATAAGCTTTTGGAGTTACATATCCGATTTTATATTTTTTTTATCCCGGCAATGTGTTCCCGTGAATCGGATACTGATTTTGTTATAAACTGTTTCCTTTAAATTTCTACAGCAGTAGGTACAGTCAGCTACAAAAGTTGATGAACACATTCAATTTCGCTGATCGCTATAAATTTTCAGCGACTTGCGCAAAAATTGTTGTTAACTGTTTATTGTAAACTACTAATGACACGATTATTTTCTCCTCTTGTCACGACACTTACTTATGGAATATTTTAGTGTTGAGATGTTTTGAAAAATTGAATGTGTTCATCAATTTTTGTAGCTGACTGTACATATAGATAAAACGTCACTTAAATAAAACGCACCTTTGAATATCATCATAACATTGGAGTCCTGGGAGTACAAATAAGGAAGCAGTAAGGTTCAGTAAGTATGTGCTTTCTTTTTCAACCAAAAATTGTAACGAAAACATTGAGTCAAGATTTTTTACATCAAGATTACGATTTTGTATTTGACATATTTTTAATAAAATGAACGTAAAGTAATTTCCCTTACGTCATATCGGTCTTTATCAGACTGCCTTGTAAATGTATGGAGAGTGAAGTGTTTTTCCCAGCTTCCTGTGCTGGCGCCCGCACAGGAAATTGACGTCATCGCCCACTCCCGGAATAACATCCGGCATATAATCGTGCGAATGGACGTATTAGTTTTTGTTATATCTTTCTGACGTGTCAATAAAAATAAATAAATAAATATTTTTGGACATTCCCCCACAACGTCATGTAGCCCAAATTAAGGTAATATAAGCTTGTGCTATGGGATCTAGACGACTGATAAACATACTTATATATTTCGAAATACAAGCATATTATACATAGAAAACACCCAAACTCCGAAACAAACATTTGTGGATCACACAAATAATTTGATTCGACCCGGAATCGAACCTGCGACCCCAGGGACAGCAGTTGCATACTCATCCCACTGCGCCACCGAGACAGTCAAACTAAATGGATTAATGGATGGATATAAAAAATAGATTGGTATTTGAGATAACTTCTAAACGAATAGCTTTGAAAAAGTCAATAATAAGAGGATGCCAAGGGAGTTTAATGTGTTGAATGTAATGTGACACATCAATACGTTATAAAACCAAGTCCTTCGTCGCATCTGTCTGTCTGTTCACAATAAACTAAGAAACTACTATATCGATGATCATGATATTTTCACGAATAAGGCTAGACTGATACTCGAAGAATGTTTTAGTAGGTACCTATTTAATTTGTTAAGCGGATCAAGCCCGGGTTGGGTCCTAGTGACATTATAATCACGGGTACGCCTTCGGAAAGAAAACCCCAAGGCAACATTTTTAAGGTAGTAAAGCAAAGATTCTTTTCTAATCAAGTTGACTTTCAAGCAAAATATAAAGTCGATACTTAGGGCATCAATCAAGGTACATTAAACAAATTGGTAATTACGATACCTGATGACTGTCGATGGCTATCGCAACAGTATCGCGATCGAACAAATGACTCATTCCACGAACTAATTTCCTTGGTTGCGTAACTTGAAAAATGGTTGGTTTAGTAGAAATGCTAATAAGGGACAAGGCTATCGATCTAAAGAGAGTTTACTAGTACCCCTGATTTATATTGTTAAATACGTTACGTTGTATTGTTAAATACGTTAGTATTAACTTGGTGTCATTATTGAACCAGGCGATCGAAGCGTCTACATTTCGAAATTAGACAATTTTGCTTTTGTCCGTCTGTCTGTCTGTGTGTTCCCGGCTCGCAGCGCCAGTTTTTACCCGATCTTCACAAAACTTGGCACAAGTGTTCCTTGATTTAAAACAGATTTTTCGTCGTGAACTTTTTTTGGTTTGGTGGGAAAATGGGGTTAAAAAGTCAAATAACGTTTTAATGTTTTTCCGGGCTAGTGGTCCCATTTACTATCCGATCTCCACAAAACCTGACACAAGTATTACTTACACTAGTACGGTGTCTTGGCGTTAGCATCGGCATCAAGCCCTCGATGAAGTATCTAGGGATCGTACTTGATAGCCGATGGAACTTCGGACCACATTTCCGAAGTTTGGTCCCCAAGGTGACACACGCATCGGTCGCGCTTTCGCGACTGATGCCCAACCTAAAGGGACCCAACGCTTCCTGCAGGAGACTGTACCTGGGGATCGTGCGGAGTAAGGCCCTATACGGGGCTCCCGTATGGGCGGCGCGGTTGACGGCCAACAACTCAACGCTCCTTAACAGACCGTTGAGGACCTTGGCCGTCAAAACAATAAGGGGCTACCGCACGATCTCCGGAGAGGCTGCATGTCTCCTAGCCGGGACCCCTCCATGGGACCTGGAAGCGAGAGCCCTTGCGTCATTGTTCCAATGGCGCAAGGAGGCGCTGGAGCGGGACCACAGGCCTGCGTCTCGAGAAATCGATGACCGGCGGTCCCAACTCCGACAGGATCTCATGGAGTCATGGAGGGTGCGATTTGAGCAACCCAAGTGGGGTGCCACCATCATCGCGGCGGTGAGACCGATCATGGACGATTGGCTGCAGAGGCAGCATGGTGACCTCACGTATCGCGACGCAGATCGTTACCGGGCATGGATGCTTCGGTAGCTATCTGTTTCGCATCCATCGTGAGGTCACACCCCGGTGTCAACACTGCGAGGTTTCCGACGACGACACCGCACTCCACACGTTGGTGGAGTGCTCAGCGTGGGCGAGTCAGCGCCGGGACCTCGTAGTGGGTCTGGGCGTGGATACCCTCTCGCTGGAGACCATGCTTCAAGCCATGGTCTCCAGCGGGAGTAGGTGGAACGCGGCCGTGTCCTTCTGCGAGCAAGTCGTGCTCGCGAAGGAGGCGGCCGAGAGGGAGAGGGAGCGTGTCCTCCCCGCCGAGTTCCGTAGTCAGCGGCGAGGCCGCCGCAGACTCATCTACGCCCAAGACCATCGACCTCCATGATCGGGGCCTGAGGACGGCGGGATCGCCACCCGTCGTCCTTACAGAAGCAGGCTAGAAGGGTTGCGTGCTGCGGGGCCTTTGCCGCATAGCACGCAACCAGATTCACTCACTGACGCGGGATAAAACCCTACCCCAACGACGCGGGATTCTCATCCCGACCCAACCCCCGCAGAGACCACAGAGGTGGTCAAAGTCCGCCGGGCGTCACTGGAAATACGTTCTGCTTGTAACCAGAGACGCCCGGCAACGGACGTTAGAGCGGCCGCGGCCTTGGTCGCGGAACTAAAAAAAAAAAAAGAAAAAAAAGTACGGTGTCTTGCGCGGTGCTTCGCGATTCGCGCCGCACCACGCCATAGGTTTTGGCCTGTAACTTTTGACCCCTTAGGGCTAGGTCAAATTATCGATTTTTTGGCTTGCCTCCAAGTCGAGGGCTATCCATAGAGGGGTCAACCATCATTGGAGCATAAGCAGTTCTCGAGAGCTAAGGGGGACATTCCCCATTTCCTAAAAACCGAAGCCTATTGAACAACATTTAAATTTACTTCTAGTCTAACTATCTCAGCGATAGCCCTCTCAGGGCTCCTTCCCTTTTTTAACTATCTTATTCTATTATGGTCATCTTTCATTCCTGTTCTCTATTGCCATTCCATTTCTTCTTGTATTTTTCTCGCACTTTCCGTGACTAGAGTGATATTTTGCGGCATCCATTTGCTTACCGTAACCTTACGAGCACCGACGAAAATCGTGCGTGTCATGCATGTTGGACACTATTTAACTGCTAACATATGTATCACAAAAACGAATATCATCGGCCGGAATCTTACCTGCGACCTTTCTCCAACAAGGGGAATGCTCTGCCATTAAGCTACGATGACTGGTCCCAATATCGGTACTGGTCATTATAGCTTAAAATAAATATTGAAAATAGTAGAAGCAAACTCATTGCTTTCAATATACATGAATATGTTAACTTATGTCCTAGACTTACAAGTTTCACCCGTCATATATTTGGTTTCGCATAATTGATGGTCATAGCCTATTGTCTTTTCTATGGTATACTTACCAGAGTCGCATAAAATAAAGATGATTTAAACGCGCCAGTTTTTTTGTGGACTTTGAATAATATTACCCAATTCATGATTCATTGATTCATTCTCGTAAATTAATTAATTAATTAATTAATTAATTAATTAATTAATTAATTCCGCCCGCCTGGTGGTAAGTCGTGACGACGTCTAGCGATTGTGGGCCACTCTCACAGCACACATTACTATTGAGAGTGGCCCTCAACTTGACGACCTACTGATGTGCCTCTTCACGCTCCGCTTAAAGAACCCAGGATTATATGTGGGAGGAAACACGTGCACAGGCAGGGCGTTCCAGGCCACTATCGTTCGGCAGAGAAACGAACGTTTAAAACGTTCGGTTCTCGCGAACATGCTATCCACTGTGTGGGGGTGGCATCTCTGCCCGGCACGAGTCGTTCGGGATCGGAAGGAAGAGGGTGGGATCAGATTGAAGAGCTCTTCAGAACACTCGCCGTGGTAAATACGGTAGAATGCGGCCAAGGAAGCTATTGTTCGGCGCTGAACTAGCGGCTCAAGGCTTCCCGTTACCTCCGGACAATCTATAATACGCCCGTCGCTGCATAGCGTCGAGAGCGTCCAGCAGATACTTCGCGGAGCCGTCCCAGAGGTGAGAGCAGTATTCGACACAGGGTCTAATCTGCGTCTTGTACAGCAGACACCTCTGGTCCGGTGTAAAGAATCTCTTTACCTTATTCAGTATTCCTAGTTTCCGCGAAGCTAGCCCTATACATCTTTCGATGTAGTTTTTATTATTGAGCTCTCGACGAACGTCTATGCCAAGGATATCAAGGTTGTCCTTCATTGGTAATAATGCATTCTGAAGAGAGGGTAGGGGAAGGAAAGGGGATTTCTTCGCAGTAAATGCACACGCCTGTGTTTTGCGGGCATTGAACTCGACCAGGTTCTCGGTACCCCATTGAGAGATACTGTCGAGGTTACGGTCGAGATCAGCCACGAGTCGTCGTCTCTCCTCCTCAATCTCAGATCGCCCCGCCGTCGGACGAACCGAGTAACTCCCGTGCAGTGTGCTGTCATCTGCATAGCAATGAATGTTCCCGAGGGATAGCATATCATTGATATGCAGAAGAAAGAGAGTTGGTGATAGTACGGACCCCTGCGGTACCCCGGCATTCACTTGCAAGAAGCGAGAAGCCTGGCCATCGCAGAGGACCCGCACTCGGCGCTCGTTTAAAAAACTGGCAATCCAGCTGCACAGTTGAGGAGGTAGACCATATGCCGGAAGCTTGGAAAGGAGCGAAGCATGCCAGACCCTATCGAAGGCTTTGGCGATGTCCAGGCTAATAGCCAAGGACTCGCCGTGCCTTTCCATAGCCCCACCCCAGACATGCGTTACGAATGCCAGAAGATCACCCGTTGATCGCTTTGGCCTGAAGCCGTATTGTCGATCATTAATTAGCGAGTGATCCTCTAGGAATTGCATGAGCTGCTTATTTATAAGGAGCTCAAGCACCTTGCAAATGACTGAGGTGACAGCTATGGGTCGATAGTTGCCTGGATCGGACCGATCCCCTTTCTTGGGGATCGGTTGTACGTTAGCCTCCTTCCAGACCTCCGGCACGAGCCCTGAAGAGTATGACAGGCGGTACAGACGCGTTAATACTGGAGACAACTCAGCTGCACATTTTCGTAGCACCACCGCCGGAATGCCGTCAGGGCCACTGGCTTTCCGCGTGTCGAGTGACCGCAGTACTGCCCGTACATCACATTGCCTGATAACAATATCAGGCATTGTGTGGCCACAGTTGGCGATGGCGGGGGGCTGCAGGCCACGGTCGTCGACCCGGGAATTAGCCGCAAAGAGGTCTGCGAGCATATCCGCTTTATCTTGGGCTTTGTGAGCCAGTGTTCCATCTGGGTAACGCAGTGGTGGCAGCGAGGGCTGACAAAAGTTAGATTGCACGGCTTTGGCCAGTTGCCAGAATCCACGGCTGCCCGTGGGATGGGAAGTGAGCTCCTGACCAAGCCGCGCGACGCGCTGGGCATCCGCTCTCTTAAAGGCCCTCTTACTCGACTTTGTGGCCAGGTTGTACGCTGCTTTGAGGTGGCCCACGTTTGGGTCGCGCACAGCCCGGGCCCTGATCCAGGCGCGATATGCCGACTGTTTTTGTCGAACAGCTTTGGCACAATCTCGCCCGAACCAGGGACGGGCTCTGCGGATACTGGCGACATCAGTGAAAGGGATGTAATAATCCATCCCTAAACTGATCTCGCCAGCAATAGCAGAAGCACTATCCGAAGGAGCCTTTCCTACAAAGCAGCGCTGGCTCCAGGGGACGGACGCATAATAATCGCGTAGACCGTCCCAATCCGCTGACGAGTAGTGCCATAGTCGTCGTGACGTTTGTACAGGACGTGCAGGAGGTGACACCTTCATGCCAGCGTGAACAACACAGTGGTCGGAACTACCCAGTGGGGCTCCTACTGAAACACTGTACTGGGCTGGGCGACTCGTCAGCAGTAGATCCAGCAGAGCGGGCGCGTGATCTGACCTGTCTGGTATCCAGGTGATCCCGCATACCATCTGGGTCAGACCGTCGGAGAGAGCGAACGCATGGGCGGCTCTACCCGCATGATCAGTCTTGAGGGACCCCAGCCATTCAATGTGATGGCCATTGAAGTCCCCCAGAAATACTAGGTCAGCGTTCGGGAACCGCACCTGCGCTTCATCAGCCGTCTCGCTGAGGTACTGGAAGAGCTTTGTTGTCTCAGAATCCCCTGTGTGGGATCGGTAGACGCACACGTAGATCTGGCTCATAGAGCCATGGTCTACGTGCAGCCAAAGGACGGAATTGGAGGGGTTCTCTAGGCAGCGCAACCGGCGGCAGCAAACATCCGCCCTAACGAACACGCACACCCCGGCTTTGTCTCGAAATTGTTCCTCGATGACATAGCCGGGGTAACACAGGTAAGACGTGTCGTCAGGGCGGCGTATTTGTGTCTCCGTGAGGAACATCACAGCGGGCCGTGCCGTCTCAAGGTGGTGGTGGACGGTATCGAGGTTCGCATGGAGTCCACGGACGTTAGTGAACTCCACCTCGAAATGTGAAGTTGTGGGGTTTCCTAGGGCCGCTGTGTAACGTTTATTTCTTTTTTGTTGCACTGCCATTGTAGATTTTGAAGAAGAAGCGTGAAGACAGGGCGACATTTGGTGCAGCAGTAAGTGACAAAGCGCAGGGGCTAGCTTTGTCTAGAACCGTGTGGTTAGGTCGGAGCCGACTCGCCGGACGGAAGGGCTCCCAAACCCCCCTGATGCAAGGCCGCCGCTACCCCACACCGGTTACCACCCGGAGCGGCGATCCCACATCAGGATTATGCGCAACATGTGGGGCAGCCTCCTGGGGTGGTTGGCCCCAGGCGGGCCCCATGACTGTGTTGCGGGCGGCCGCGGCAACGCCGTTGCTAAGGGTCTCCCTGGCCGGCGAATCGACCCACACCACCCACACTAGACTCCGTTTCGCCCCCACTGGTCCCATGCCTGCTGCACCATACATCGCCCCGGGCCCGGCGGTGCAGCTGCTGAACCCCTAACGCAACCCAGCCTGGGCTGGGTTACTTGGGGGGCTTTAGCACAGCTGCACGGTGGTACCCCCCCCGGACCAACACTGTTGTACCACCTGGTACCCACGTAGGGGCCGAAGCCACTCCATAGGTACCGTAAATTAACGAGCCTCGTCCGTTTATCAGCAGGTGCGCCACTAGCAGGTGAGGTCGCTGGGGCCCTATAGATGTTGGTAGAGCCCCTTTGCACCCTATGTTGATTTTTAAACAATAACAATTGAATTTCTATTTGTTTTTGTTATGTTTAAAGTAATTACATAAAATCGTTTCAAACGAAAATAGTGAATCTAACTTGTCAAAAAAAGTGGTAACGTTTTAAAGTGAATAGAAATGTTCTAATATTTTTTTTTTTTATGATGAAGCATATGTCGGATCGAATGGCGGCACAACCGGATTCCAAAATCAAGATAAGTGATGTGTTTTTGCCGTCATACGACCCCGATTCAAACATAGGTGTTAGGGAGTGGTGTCAGATCATTACCACTGCCATGAAGACTTACAACCTTCGTGATTATGAAGTTCGAATGAAAGCCGGTAGTTTACTTAAAGGCCGCGCAAGGTTGTTTGTCGATAATTGGCTAGTATCTACGGCCACGTGGTCGGAATTGCGCGATGTTTTAATAACAACATTTGAACCAGAGAATAGGTACTCTCGCGATATTTTTCGTTTTAGAGAACAATCATACGATAGTACGAAAGACATTGCTCAGTTCTTATCCCAACCGTGGGTACTATGGCGACGTGTATCTAGGGATAAATTGTTAGATGATGACGCTGTTGAGGCTGTGATCGGCTGCGTAGGAGATGAGCGATTGGGAATCGAATTACTGAACGCGAGGGCTACTTCAGTACCGGAACTGATTTCAGTCGCATCGTCCATACGAAGTGTTAAGCGCGTTCACACCGGTACGACAAATGGGCAGTCGAGCTCCACCAAGCGACCTCGACTAGATAAACCGTCACTATTTTGTCAAATTTGTAAAAAACTGGGCCATGATACGCGTCATTGTCGTTACCGTGATAAAACAGACCCAACCGCGTCAACATAACGATAAAAGGGTGATGCAGAATGCCAGTATACCTACTAAGACTTGTACATTCTGTTCAAAGGCAGGTCATACGTTTGAAACATGTTATAGGCGGGAACGGGCAGTCGTTTCGAATGTAAACTATGTGGGTATACCCAAATTAAATTCAATGCCGGTGACTATATGCACCTTGAAGTTACACGCAATTTTTGACAGCGGTGCTGAATGCTCAGTAATACGCGAATCTATAGCAATGAAACTACCCGGTAAGAGAATCGATATGGTTAGATATTTGAAGGGGCTGGGTCAATTCACGGTAGTATCATTATCAACTTTGACAACCGTTTGTATAATTAATGATTTAAGAGTAGAGCTGCTGTTTCAAGTCGTTCCCGATTACGAAATATGTTCAGATATATTGATAGGAATGAATTTAGTTGACGGTACGAATTTAAGTGTCATAGTGAACGCACGAGGGGCAACATTGATCTGTCAACCGGTGGTTCACCACATGCGATCGCGAAGTGAAAAGTTTGATAAATTAGATTGTGATTTGGCCGATGATGGTCAGATTAATGAATTAAAAATTTTGTTGAATAAGTTCGAACATTTGTCTATCTACGGGTACCCCCGGTCACGTGTAAATACGGGAGAGCTTGAGATACGTCTAATGGACGATAGCAAGTGCGTTGAGCGTAGACCGTACCGGTTGAGCCCGATTGAGCGGGAAAATGTTCGAAATATTATTCAAGAGTTACTTGAGCATAATATCATTCGCGAAAGCAAGTCACCATTCTCTAGTCCAATAATACTAGTGAAAAAGAAAAACGGTAAGGATCGCATGTGCGTGGATTATCGCGAACTTAATAGGAACACTCTTAGAGATCATTACCCTCTTCCGATTATTTCTGATCAGATGGATCAACTGGCGGGTGGCCTTTTCTATACTACATTTGATATGGCCGCGGGCTTCCATCAAATACCTATTGCTGAGGGGTCTATAGAAAAGACTGCCTTCGTCACGCCGGAAGGATTGTTTGAGTATTTAGCCATGCCATTTGGTATTAGCAATGCAATGTCAGTATATCAACGCTGTATAAGTAGAGCTCTATCGCACCTCATGAGTCCGGGTACTGAGGCAGACACAGTCTGTCAGGTCTATGTTGATGATGTCCTATCTAAGTGTAAGGGGTTCACAGAGGGGCTGTCCCACATCGAGATAATACTGACTGCATTGCAAAACGCTGGGTTCTCGATTAATGTAGACAAATGTGCCTTCTTCAAACGCTCTATCGAGTATTTGGGTAACATTATATCAGATGGTCAAGTTAGTCCTAGTCCTAGAAAAGTAGAGGCTTTGACGAAGGCACCGATTCCACGAACAGTTAAGCAAGTGAGGCAGTTTAACAGCTTGGCCGGTTATTTTAGGCGATTCATCCCAAATTTTTCTCGTGTAATGCTTCCGCTTTATGAACTAACTAAGAATGATGTAAAGTGGGTGTGGAACGATCGCCACGATGAGACTCGTAATCATATTATACAGCACTTGTCTACTGCGCCTACCCTTATTCTATTTCAGGAAGGCGCGCCAATTGAACTGTACACCGACGCAAGTAGCATCGGTTATGGAGCGGTGCTGACCCAAACCATCGGCAGCTGCCAGCATCCAGTCGCATACATGAGCCAGCGAACCACGGACACGGAGAACCGTTATCATTCTTACGAGCTTGAGACCTTGGCGGTGGTAAGAGCCATAAAACATTTCCGACACTATTTGTATGGCCGAAAATTCAAGGTAATAACAGACTGTAACGCCTTGAAACCATCCAAACACAAAAAGGATTTGCTGCCACGAATATATAGGTGGTGGGCCTTCCTACAAAATTTTGACTTCGAGGTCGAATACAGGAAAGGCGAGCGACTACAGCACGCTGACTTTTTCAGTCGCAACCCTACTACTGAAATGTCGGTTAACATCATGAGTAGAGATACCGAATGGCTTTAAATCGAGCAGCGACGTGATGAAATTCTTCGCCCACTGATTGATAGCATGGCTAGTGACAACAACGTCATGGAAGACGGTATCTTGAAGCGTATGCCCACCGATTCCTTATACGGGCCTCGTTCCTCAGCCGCGGTGGTTCCTAAATCATTCCAGTGGAGCTTAATAAACTCTTTCCATACCGCACTGCAACACCATGGGTGGGAGAAAACACTCCAAAAGCTTCGAGAAACATACTGGTTCGAAAAAATTACCACAACTGTCAGAAGGTTCGTTGATAACTGTGTTATATGTAGAACATCTAAAGGTCCATCGGGAGCTATACAAGTACAGCTTTACCCTATCCAAAAGCCAACAGCAGCGTTCCAAGTGGTTCACATGGATATCACAGGCAAGCTTGGTACTAGGAATGATGAGGGTCAAGACGAGTACGTAATTGTAACCATCGATACTTTCTCCAAATACGTTCTACTCGACTACTCAAACGACAAAAGCCAAAGTAGTAGTCTGGCTGCACTTAAACGGACGATACATCTGTTTGGTACTCCAGTGCAGATTGTTGTAGATGGAGGTCGAGAATTTCTTGGTGAGTTCAAGGTGTACTGTGAGCGCTTTGGGATAAATATTCATTCAATTTCTCCAGGAATTAGCCGAGCAAACGGGCAAGTAGAACGCACTATGGCCACATTGAAAAAAGCCCTCACCATGATTAAAAATTTTGACACTGAGGATTGGCAGTCGGCGTTGAATGCTTTGCAGCTTGCTTTTAACTGCACGCCACACAGAGTGACCAGCGTTGCACCACTTACTCTATTGACCCGCCGCCAACAATGTGTGCCACCAGTTCTGCTACGTTTGGTGAATATGGACAATGAGACTATAGAGTTTGACTTACTTCAACAACACGTATTACAAAAAATGTCTACTTCGGCTCAGTATGATAAGCAGCGTTTTGAAAAGAACAAGGCGAAGATACGCCATTTTCAGCGAGGAGACTATGTACTAATCAAAAACAATCCTCGTAATCAGACTTCCCTAGATCCCAAATACAGCGAACCGTACGAGGTGTACCGAATCCTAGACAACGACCGTTACATGGTTAAACGAGTTGTTGGCAGGGGGCGCCCACGTAAGGTCGCTCACGATCAACTACGCCGAGCACCAGAGCCCGGCGAGCAGGACACTGTGTCGACGGGTACAGAAGATGGCTCTGAACAACAAGTTATGCCCCAGTTACCTGAGGAGGCACAACCGCAGCCATCCACATCACAAGCTGGGCGGCTACTGGATGCATAAAACAAAGGTGTGTGTCACATATTCCACTTAATTACACTATAACTTCTAATTGGTTGAAAACAGCCACTGGTAGTGTGCTGTTAGACTGATAATGTTATCAATCAACATCAAGACCATACAAACAATATCTATCCTATTTTCCTCCACCTCTCATCATTTTCAGAGCCACTGGGGACCACGGTCAAAATAATTAAGGCCCAGACCCCAGCATCGACCTTCCCTAGTCCCTTAGGGCCCCTGTGGACCACGGCGTACAAGACCGCTTAGAACCACAGCATCATTTTTCTGTGAGCTTTTATTTATTTCAAGTTTTCAGAGCCTCTGGGGACCACGGTCACAATAAGGCCCAGACCCCAGCATCGACCTAGTCCTATTCCTTTAGAGCCCCTGTGGATCACGGCGTACAAGACCGCTCAGCGCCACAGCAACATCCTTGTCTACGAGAAATAAATCATGCAAGTATGCGTGGAGCATCTGCATTGACAAAAATAACAAATAAAACATGCAAGTATGCGTGGAGCATTTGCAATGCAATAAATAAGAACTTCGCTCACTTCCCTATGTACAGTTTTTCATATTTTAATACGTGTACATATGTGTTATTATTATTACTATGTGACACTACTAGTGTACAAATATATAAGCTGATAACTTGGTTACTGGAATCGGTTGTCATTTTACTAAGATAAATTTTACAAAACAAAACGTATAAAGACGTTTTACGATTGTGGGATTCACCGCTCTGTAAATTGAGAATTAATACACTAATTGACACTTCTATCAATATTTCAGAGCGTGCACGCCTACTAACTGTTGGAGAATGGGAGTTTTGGTTAGTTGTTGGAGAATGGGAGGGTTATGGATCCAGGCGCTCCCATCGCCCAACATCGGTACAATGTTGGACGACACAACCTTCCGCATTGCCACTTGCCTTCGGCTAGGTACACCTTGTGTATCCCCGCATCATTGCACCTGTGGAGTAGCCGTCGACAATCTGGGACACCATGGCCTTTCTTGTAGCAGAAGCGCAGGTCGTATACCTCGGCACGCTATTCTAAACGACATAATTCGTAGGGCTCTCTCCACCGCCGGTCTTCCGGCCGTACGTGAACCAAATGGTTTAGCACGAAGCGATAGAAAGAGACCGGACGGTATGTCGTTGCTACCGTGGAAGATGGGAAGGCCTTTGGTATGGGACGCTACATGCGTTGACACCTTAGCACCTTCACACCTTCCAAGCACATCCGGATGTGCCGGCGCTGCTGCTGCATCGGCTGAAGGCCTTAAACGGCGTAAATATGCTAACCTAGCAGGTGATTACATATTTGAGCCGTTTCGGGTTGAGACACTGGGGTCATGGGGTCCGAGTGCTCGCCGCCTTTATAGAGACATTGCTAAACGCCTAATCGATGCCTCTCAGGACCAGAAGGCTGGCTATTTTCTAGCCCAAAGAATAAGTATCGCCATCCAACGTGGCAACACAGCCAGCATTCTGGGAACCTCCCAGTCGGCAAAGACGCGGAGGATTTTTTAAACGAAATTTTGTAATGTAAATATTTTTAGTCTATAATTATGTTTATTTTGTATATTGTAATTCTTATTGTAAATAAAATATTATATGACATTATGAAAAAAAAGCAACAAACTATTACACATTACTTATTCAAAACACAAAGCTGAATGTAAGTAAGCGACTGCTAAATTCGTATCTTGATTTTTAAACAATAACAATTGAATTTCTACTTGTTTTTGTTATGTTTAAAGTAATTACATAAAATCGTTTCAAACGGAAATAGTGAATCTACTTTGTTAAAAAGTGTTAACGTTCTAAAGTGAATAAAAATGTTCTAATAATTAAATTGACTCCTAAGATTGTTTAAAATAATTATTGTGATAAAATTAGCAATTGTAAAATTGCTGTGCATTAAATTAATGTAATTACATCAAATCGTTTCAAACGGAAATAGTGAATCTAACTTGTCAAAAAAAGTTTTAACGTTTTAAAGTGAATAGAAATGTTCTAATAATTAAATAATTCCTAGGATTGTTGAAAATAATTATTGTAATACTGCTGTGTGTACAAACTATTTAAAACTATAGTGAAATATTCAAGTGTATTGACTACATAACGTGCGCCATCTTTCTTGGGCAAATGTCGCGTTATGAAGTCACATTATTCTGTGAGCATTGTTCGAGGCAGGTTGTCTTCGAAATAGATTACATCGTGTGAGTACCTAACTTTTATTTTCCTTGCTGTATATTGCTATAACCTACAACTAATAAAATAGTGTTAAAGTGTGAATTGTTTTCATTATTTGCAATGAGTGATGAAGGTAATGGAATAAGTGACGTCAGCCTAGCTGATGTCACTGTTTCTAAAAATCCTGCTGGTCCCGAGGCCCCGTTATATACATATCACGTCTATATCCCCGTAGGGATAGGCAGAGGTTTATTATACACCCACAATTTGACAGTAATTTTAGTCCCACGTAATAGGGGGCAAGCAATCCGTCACCGGGCACTCTAGGGTCATGTCCAATATGGTCAAATTAATTTAATAAAATACGCAGCTTTATTATAATTTTGACTTATTATAATTTAAAGTTATAATAATGTTTTATAGGTAGGTTACAAGCTTTGTGACTTCTGTGTTTATTAATTTACATAAATATTTTCACTTACTTTAATACAAAGTGGAAAAACTAGCTTGACGTAGATGGATCACCCTTCAAATATAAAATATTCGAAGGTAATTTAATGGTATATGAATAAAGAGGGATGGGGTGATTGATATCGCTTTAAATTATTCACAATAATCTTATACGTGATATTAAAATTAAAATGAATGTACCTACTTAGGTATTATCACGATTTTTTGTGGCTCCTTTTTTTTTTTTTTGGTAACCACCAGAAGGTATTTTCAGTGGCGCCCGGCGGACTTTGGCCACCTGTCTGGCCTCTGCGCTGTGGTTTGGTCGGGTTTTATCCCGCGTCGTTGGGCTCGGGTTTTATCCGGCGTCGGTGAGTGAAACTGGTTGGGTGCTGTGTGCCTCGCATTGTTTTTATTGTAGCCCTAAATTAGATTAAATAATCTACTATATCTTCTTCTTATAAATAAACAACAACGGATTTACAGTACCGAAATGGGACCAAATAACTGTCGGAATGGGACCAAATTGAAATATTTGTAAGCTAGTAGTCTATATTTTCAAAATCGGTTCACCCAGTGTAAAAATATGAGGCAACAAACATAAACAAGTTAAAATATGGCATAAATTTGCCATATATTTTAAAGTTTTCGAAAGTTTTTTCATAAAATCTATAAAATGTCACATGACATGAAATTCAACATCATTTTAGAGGTCTTTAACCATGCTGAGTTGATTGCAGCTGGTCTTGAGTATTTAACTATTACCGTTCTCGATTTGACCTCGTTTTGACCTTGAACTTGAGATCAGAGGTCAAAGGTCAAGTTCACTTTGGGGGTTTTCGACTATGCTAAGTCGATTGGCGTTTACACTGAGTCTCTAGCTCTTACCGTTCTCGAGTTGAAAGTTATTCACGGACGGACCGACGGACGAACGGACATTACTGTTGTATAAGAGATTTTCGTTTCGAAAACTCTAAAAAACTACAGTCGAATTAAGAACCTCCTCCTTTTTGGAAGTCCGTTGAAAATGAATTGCCGTTCGTTTTGTGTCACTTAAACTCGACCAACATTTTTATATTTTAAAATACTCGTAGTAGTTAGGGATAGTTTAAAAGCATTACGGTACGAAGTTCGCTGGGACAGCTAGTAAGAAATAAAACAATTTTATTAAAAAACGTCCCGCTTACAAGAGTTAATAAGAGTTTCATTCTTAGATCTGAAGAGAGAATTCTCTTTTCCTTTCCATTAAATAAAATAAATGTAAGTACTGGATAGTGTGAACGTGTATTGGACTGTAGTGAATGTGGCATTTTTGCTTTTTAAACATAAACACATATACCTAATCCTCTCACCTTTTTCGAGACCATGCTCTGAGATCAGCTCTTATAAAATAATGTATGCTGCCAGCTGCCGTGGGCTCTTATTCTATAATAGCTAAGTAAAGAAGAGGCGCATCGATTATTGGCAGCTGTCAGACGAGAGTACGTGTATTTCGTGAGAGCGCCTCAGGTCTCAGACACCCAGCTTATGTCTGAGCCGCTTTTGGGACACCCTGACAGATTTGCGTATGAAAATTACTTTGAAGTTATACAAACTGGATTACGGTGTTTTAGTTTTGAATTTTACTACGTGACAAAGATAATGGATTCAAAATATACATTACTCCCGGCTATATTATTTGTTAGAGATTACGAATAAAGTTGTACGAGTATAGTACTTTTGTTCAGACGAGCCATAGAAAAGTATTATTTACGGACAAGTATGAGGGACTTACAGTATAGGTATCCATAAATTCTAAACTTTTAAATTAGTCTGGCGTATTATCTGGCAAACATACGAAGAATACTGTTCCATAAGTGGAACATAAGCTTCATACATTCGCTATTACAACCTGCTTTCATCGTCATTTTGTCTGCCAAACTTGGTTATCTCTTTTGGGGATAAGCCAGCAAATCTTAGAACAGATGACGAGGGCTGAAAATTAATTTTGTTTTGTCAAGTCGGCATTCTGTCTACGTTGCACTGTAATTTTGTAGATTAGGCATGCTATTATAATAGTTGTAAGCAGTTTCTACAGTGCCTGGTAACGGCGGGTGCGTCTCATAGCGTATAAACTCATTTGGTCTAATTTCATTTTATTATCGTTCATAAGATAATCAATGTGAGCTATACCAATTGTTGATATAATTTCTTTACATATAACATTTATTTATTCTAAAACTTAATTAGTGTAACGTTGTTTGATATAACGTTTATGTAATCGAAAATCATTTGGTCTAACGTTTAATATGTATATTGTTTATTTAATCGAAAATCATTAGGTCTAAGGTTTATTTTTTTTTAAACCACCCAGCAACGTCGACCTATCTTAGAGCTTTGTGTTTTTAAGTAGGCGTTCATTTCATCATAAGTATTAGACCAAATAAGTTTAACATCTTTTGAGTGATATGTCAAACTATTTTATATTTAATGTATGTTTTGTCAAATGATGATATTTAATGTATGTTATGCTTATAAAAATTAGTTATTTAAAATTATATCAATCGTTCATTATATTAACTAATCGTAATATTAAATAAAATGATAGGTTCCGTTGTTATATGTTGTTAATATTAGAGATTTTGTTGTTATATTATCTATTATTTACCCGGTAACGCCAACTGGCTTGCCCCCTGTTTAAAAGGGACCGGTATGGCGAAGTGTAGGTGTGTAATGCACCTCTGTTTCGGGATATAGGCATGATTATAAACTTAAGACTAACGGGTCTTTTACGCGATTATTGAGATATATACATACCTCTTTATTACCCGACGTTTCGGCCCTGTTACAAGAGCCGTGGTCACGGGTGGACATGGACATAGGCATGATGATATTATTATATTCTTATAGGATAGGCATAATGAATATCTATATATAGAAATGGTGAATGTAATTTTTGTCCCCCCTTAGCTCTCGAGAACTGCTTATGCTCCAATGATGGTTGACCCCTCTATGGATAGCCCTCGATCTGGAGGCAAGCCAAAAATCGAAAATTTGACCTAGCCCTAAGGGGTCAAAAGTTATAGGCCAAAACCTATGGCGTGGTGCGGCGCGAAGTACCGCGCAAGACACCGTACTAGTCGTATAAGAAATGGGGTCGCCCTAGATTACGACTGTTCAAATAAGTTTGGCCTCTTTAAACGCGATTTTTTTATAACTGTTCTTAACACTTCTTGGGCAAACGATTCAGATTCGTAAATACACGTTTACTAACAAATACTATGCAGTCGTTCCATTTAAAAAGTCCCCGGTGAGCCGGCTAAGGGGATCACGTCAAGTCAAGCGCAATAACACCACGTATACGTGACTCGTATTACGGTAGGTATCCGATTTGACGACTAATTGTAAGATAATCGCTTCGACTTTGAACTAGTATTCATTACAGTGAAAGTGGGTAAGGATCGCTTTGTAGTGTTAATAAATAAATAAATAAATAAAAATAAATAAATAAATATGTTAGGACAATCCACACAACGCCATCTAGTCTCAAACTAAGCAGAGCTTGTGATATGAGTACTAGATAAACTGATATAAATACTTATATACATTTTTTTTACGTTATAAATGTAACAGTAAGTTAGTAACATTCATTGAGTGAAAGAGTTACAGACGTTCATGAAATTCGACAATTATTGTAACATCCCATCCGTACAGTCTAAGGCCGATACCTCACCGAGACGCCATGGCGACGTGGCCAGCGACGTCGCCAACTAGTTCTCATTGAGATATATGACGGCTAACTCACTTGGCGACCGACTGGCAACGTCGCCAGTCGGTCGCCAAGTGTCATATATCTCAATGAGAACTAGTTGGCGACGTCGCTGGCCACGTCGCCATGGCGTCTCGGTGAGGTATCGGCCTAATGCACGGATATCAGCATTTTATACTAAACATTTACATTTTAAACTACCTAAGCTATTAATTTGTGTTAAGTACTTACGTAATTAACATTAATAATTCTTTAAATTCCCACAGCCGCACTACCTATGTTACGACGTCGCTGGCCACGTCGCCATGGCGTCTCGGTGAGGTATCGGCCTTATTGACGCATTGTCACGTGCTTAACTTTACAGCTTGCCCCGTATAAGTTAGCATTCCAATACGGGCGCTATATTACATTGAAAAACGTCAAAAACAAAATTTCAGAATAATACATAACCACATACAATAAATTAGCTTAGTTCCATTTTTACTAACCAACTTATACTTAGTAAGCTATTTATTGAAGGTTTGAGTCAATGTTTTCACTGCCGTAATTTAAGGTACACTTGCTCCCAATAAAAGTACTAAAGTACATGGATAAGAATCAGCAGAGTCTACCTTCTACTTCACAAGAAGCTACGTGTCTTGAATTTTTTATTTTATTGTAGCTAGCCCTTGTTAACTGCCGGTTGCTTGAAATTAGTCTGGTTGGAGGGCTTGCTCTAACTACGTGAACATTATGTTACTGAATTTAATGAAATAAAACTTTTTGTAGTTGTAAAATACAGTCTATTCGTAGATAAGATCACAAGGTCGGTTGGTTATTTGAATGATGCTATGAGTATCGTATTTATTGACTAATTGTCTTAAGTCCAAGTGTCCTAAGTAAGTGAGGCAGACGTCTTCTATACTATACCTTCCATTCTGACCGGCCCTGAGTATCACTTTGGCTACGTAGTGTGTAGCATGGTCTCCTCCGGGCCACCACGCTTATGCTTTCTTTCATTTGAGGTTTCAATAAATAAGTGCCAGTTTCTGTACAGAAAAAAGCGTCTTATCGATGCAGCTCAGAACCAGAAGGCTGATTGTTTACTTGTTTAGAAAATAAGTTTTCATTCATCCTGGCAGTTCAGCTAGAATTTTGGGTAAATTCCCAGTCAGCAACGATGCGAAGAGTTTCCGAAGAATTTTAAATCCTTATAGTATTATTTTTTGTGTAACTTATCTATATATTTAATACGACAATTTGTCTGTCCGTCCGTCGCGTTTTTCAATCTGTATATTTAATACGACAATTTGCCTGTCCGTCCGTCGTTTTTTTTTTTTTTTTTGAGGCGATACAAAGTTCGCTGGGATAACTAGTAATACTTAATTGTTTTTGTATTGTAATAAAGTGCCTATGAGTAGCGATATTAGGTAATACCTACTGTAATTTGCATGGCTTCTATTTCAAGCAAACCCTCCAATCCAGTCCAATCCAGAACAATCTGTTCAGGAATATGCTCACAATGCATTGCTTAATATTTCATCCTATTGGACTATTATATGTACCTACTAACATCGTAACTACTCAGAATTTCACAATTCCATGTTAACTTTGTTTCGGTAAGGAACTTTGTGCTACGTGAGTTACTACTAACACGTTGTTCCAAATTAAGTACCTACACTATTATCTTGCACATTTCATTTACATTTAGCAAATTTACACACAACGCCATCCCGTCTTAAAAAGCTCATGATTAAAAAAATTTTTTAAATTAAGATAGACTTGTGCCAAGATCTAATAAATAAAATAAATATGTTAGGACAATTCACACGACACCATCTAGTTTCAAACTAAGCAGAGCTTGTGATATGAGTACTAGATAAACTGATATAAATACTTTTATACATTTTTTTTGTAAATACATACAAATTATATACGAGCGGTTACCACTAGACCACGAGCCCCCCTTATAATACTATAATATCCCCCCCTTAATATATAAGGAGAAACACCCTGACTTCGACAAGAATGTATGTGACATCACCCAAAGTTTGTCCCAACCGGGAATCGAACCCGAGACTCCGGAGTCGAAAGCCGATGCACTACCGACCACGTCACCGAAGCAGTCAACACAAGTCAAATCAAAAAAATCTAATCTGAAGAGATGGGTTAAAAAAATGTAACTGAAATTTGCTCTTTAAACTTTTTTCTGGGTCAAAATCAAATAAACTCACTGTTAAAAGCCTTGTCCGTCTGTCAGAAGGTTCATCGCATGCACGTGGGGATGACTTGGATCTACATAAATACCATACGAAAGAGGCGTAAATTGTGGTATCTACCGCGGACTTATACTGGCATAGAAAAAAAAGTAGCACCTATTCCAGAAGAATAAATACTTCCTTTTATTTTTTCTACATAAAAAGAAGAACCTATTCCAGAAGAATAGATACTTACATTATTGTGAAATTGTTGAACAAAGTGTCGCCAAACAAATTTATTTAAAACTCGTAATTTACTCAGATCTGAAGACATTATCTTTCTCCTTAACACTAGTGGTTCTGTGAACCGTAGAATTCAGGAGCGGCTTTGTTTAGAAAATCACTTCTTCAATTTTCTTTATTACTCTTTCATTTGTCATCCAATCCAAAAAATATCATTCAAATGTTATTCATTGTAAGCAAGGAGTGTGTGTGTAAAATTTCATGCAAATCGGTTGATAAATACGGCCTCAAACATAATCTGACAGAACCCGTAGATGTTACAGACGAAAGAAATTTTCTCAAGTCTGCAAGTTGAAACGGAGACTTCGATCGCTTCGCTCCCTCAGTCAATTAAGTTCAAAGTGCCAAAAAAAGAAATACCTTTTGGAAAATTGCTTGGATTCCAAGAATTGACTTCATTGTCTCATTTTCTTTTTATACAGTAAGTATATTGTTTTAGTTCTGGTAACATTTTAGGCTGTGTGCATAATAAGGGTTTCCACCAAGATACTCGTATTAGACACTCCACTTGACCAATAAGTGGTGCACTCTTCCGATAAAAGTATATGACGTCATTGTACGTCTTCAAAACATAAGTTTTCTCCTCAAAAATAAGTCCAAAATTCGGTCTGACTTTGTTATTTTAGTTCTGGTTTAATTTTTCTGCTGGTTGTATTAGGTGTCACAACAAGATCTTAAAGCCATTTTTAACAATTTTCCTGGTAAGTTGTGTACTGCCGATCAACGGACAAGCCTCTGGCAAAAATAAATTAGGCATCAGCAATAACATCTGGAAATATGAACCCAAAAATACCGGATCGTGAATGCACATGACCTTAGGTAATGGAGAGAGGTCTGATAGGAAAATCAAACTGGTGCCCAAAGTACTTGTGTTGATGAATATATTCATTTTTATTGAACCCTACTCGTAAACCTTAGTGTGATCCTCCGAATGTAAGCGTGAGCATGTTAAGAAAACCGCTATAGGGTAAGTAACTTCTATCAATAAGTATTAAACCTTGTCAATGGAAATGGATTGTTCGAGTTCAGTAAGATTGAGTATGTCAGTTGAAGTTACATAGACACAGAGTTCACTTTTGTGACATGTCTTTGTTAAAATAGGGTTTAAGCTCGCTTAGAAGAGACATTAAACAGAAATGAACAGTAAGTCAAGACAAAACTGTGCAGGTAAAGTTGATATAGGCACCATGTCATTGTAGTCGCATAGGTCTTGGACACTTCTGCCCCCAATACCTATTATCAAATAGTTAGGTGTGCCTACTAAATGAAAATTTTATTTTAATTAGAATAATTAATTTCTAATATTATAAATGTGATAGATTGTGAAGGTTTTTTGATGTTGTAAAATCCGTAGAATCAGTTCAAATAAAATTTTAGCACACGGATAGACCCTTTCACCATTTTCTTGGTTAGCACATTATTAAGGTATTTTTGCTCCGTGGGAACTAATTACTCTGCTCTTGGACCGTGGGCATGCAGAACTACTTTACAATTTTGTATATTTAATACTGAAATGAAATAGTTTAAAAAAGTTCTCCCAAAGTCTGAAATTTGATAGAACCGTATTAAGTTAACATACCTACGGGCATTAATCTGCGTTTTCATTCTATTCGAAGACGATAGTTATCAAGCTCGTTAGTAATGAAAGTTTAACTAGAGCCGGGGATTGGTTCGATGTCGTCACTACAATCGAATGAAAACGGGTACAGGAAAAAGTTAGTTAAATGTTATTCGGGTTCTGAGCTGTTTAAAAGTAGAACCTAGTTATAAACGGTACCTAAGTCCTAGTTATTAACGTAAGTAATGGTAATTGGGCAAGGTTCACAAATTTCAGAAGCCTCATACAGATTCACGGCGAGACTTTGCGCGAGATGCAAGAAGGTGTCCACAATCAGCGACCTTCTCACTACGTTTTCGACCGTATTCCGGAATGGAAGACAGTGCAGAGGCTTTATTATTATGTGCAGTAGCACATTTTAATCTTATAAATATTAAAATAATATTATATTTTTTTATTAAATAATACATATTTATTTACAATAAGAATTACAATATACAAAATATACATAATTATAGACTAAAAATATTTACATTACAAAATATCGTTTAAAAAATCCTCCGCGTCATTGCCGACTGGGAAGGTTCCCAGAATGCTGGCTGTGTTGCCACGTTGGATGGCGATACTTATTCTTTGGGCCAGAAAATAGCCAGCCTTCTGGTCCTGAGAAGCATCGATTAGGCGTTTAGCAATGTCTCTATAAAGGTGGCGAGCACTCGGACCCCATGACCCCAGTGTCTCAACCCCAAACGGCTCAAATATGTAATCACCTGCTAGGTTAGCATATTTACGCCGTTTAAAGCCTTCAGCCGATGCAGCAGCAGCGCGGGCACATCCGAAAGTGCTTGGAAGGTGTGAAGGTGCTAAGGTGTCAACGTATGTAGCGTCCCACACCAAAGGCCTTCCCATCTTCCACTGTAGCAACGACATACCGTCCGGTCTCTTTCCATCGCTTCGTGCTAAACCATTTGGTTCACGTACGGCCGGAAGACCAGCGGTGGAAAGAGCCCTACGAATTATGTCGTTTAGAATAGCGTGCCGAGGTATACGACCTGCGCTTCTGCTACAAGAAAGGCCATGGTGTCCCAGATTATCGACGGCCACTCCACAGGTGCAATGATACGGGGATACACAACGTGTACCCAGCCGAAGGCAAGTGGCAATGCGGAAGGTTGTGTCGTCCAACATTGTACCGATGTTGGGCGATGGGAGCGCCTGGAGCCATAACCCTGACTTCCATTCTCCAACAGCTAGTAGGCGTGCACGCTCTGAAATATTGACAGAAGTGTCAATTAGTGTATTTATTCTCAATTTACAGAGCGGTGAATCCCACAGTCGCTGTGAGCCTAGGCGTGAGGGCAGGTCAGTGTCGGGGCAAGACATCCTCCAAGCATTTATGGCATCGGTCTTGCATCGCACCTCGGAATCAATCAGTGTATTTGACAAAAAATTTCTGACTATTTTCCTAATTATTATTATATATAATATTATATTATTAATATTATCTTATAAATATTAAATATATAATTCTTTTTTGAATCAGGCGCGGGTATATTAATTTTTTCTTGGATGCGATTCCATGCATCGTGATTAAGGCTTTTATCTTTGTAATTACGATTTTTGGCATCCCACAATATGGGTTCTGCCTGGAAAAGTTCAATAAAAGTTGATTCTAATTCGTTATTCCACATAGTAATGAAATAAACTCCAAAATTTAAAAAAAGTGCACTACACTTTACTGATCGCAAGTTGAAACTTATAATATGACATTGACAGGACAACGGCACGACACAACAACCAGACTCTCTCATACCGTACAAAGTTTCTTGTCCTGCACCTAGAGCTATTTAGGAATAACTAGTTCTTCTGTGCTTGGCGGGGCTATCAACTAATCAAGCATTACGTTGACATTGGCGAAGTCATCGATAGATATTGATGGAGCCACGTTTTTAAAGAAAGAAGAAGAAGAACCAGACCCTGCTACTCACTGAGATTGAACGAGAATGTGATATCCTTCTCTTTTCTCGCCCGAGACCACCCGAGACACCCTTTGACTCGGGTCAAAATACCGCCACCGATCCGAGAACAGGCGAGCGCGAGAGCGAGACTGGCGATCACATTCACGCTGCTCGGGTGTTCTGTATGAGGCTAGACACTTCTAAATTTTATTTCACTACATGCATATGAAAGTATACAGTACTGTAACGAGACTACCACCGAAGATCAACAGATTGCGTCACTCGCCATTCTAGTTCGTACTACTGAGTTAGTACCGAAAACATAACTAGAGGGCGCTACCGGTAAATTTAGAAGTCGGTGTCAAGATTCTCGAAGGGTCAATGACCTCTCCTACATATTATTGATATTGTTGTGAATTCCTTGCTCCGTGAAGTCGGGACTAGGAGTGTGTGCTGGATACCTCAACCACTGCTTGAGTATCCATGTGACCTCTTAGGACTGACTCAAGGACGGTATACGGCCATCCACCTCTGCTGGGTGCTATATACCTACTTGAGGGCGCTCGTAGGAAAGCCGGATGTCAGAGGCTATTTTTTTTTATTATTATATTCACGTAAAACTACGCTCCGAGTTACTTCTCGTGCTTACCACGTTTACCACGTGTTTCCTGTCCTGTCATGTCTGTCATACGTCACCAGCACCCTTGTCACTCGTCACGTCAAAATTTTGCGTCTGTGGCGATTGTTACCACAGTAAATAAATGTGGAACTTGAACTAAGTATATATGTTAAATAATAAAAATGGATAATGTAAAATTTTGTGACGTACAAATAAAACACTCTTCCTTTCCTTTCTGTCTTCTTTCTTTATAAAAAAGTAATAGTAATAGTAGGTATACTGTTAATCTAAAAAACAGTATACCTACTTTATCCCGGTAATGATTGGGAATTAAAAATGCGAGAACTATAAATGATTAAACACTCTGAATTTACATATAGTTTATCAATGTTAATTGAATTACAACAACTGTACGTGACAATGAGATTTTGACAGCTTTGATATAATTTTGTGAAGCTCACGGCATTGCGCCACTCGCTTTAAACTAAATTAGTTCGTTCCATTGTGTAACCAAACATGCTGTCACACATAGTACGCCCTAGAACCACAGAGTAGAACGAACGTAACAGAGATTCAGCAAAGAAAAAACGCTGAAATCGCATCATTACAAGCACACGGGGACACGGGAACACGTTTACACACACACACACACACAGTCAGTGGACAATCTTTTAGTATGAAACACGTTGTTTGTGTGCAATAAGCGGGCTACGGCGAACATTCGTGTTAACGCGAAAATGTGGCCAGGTAGATCGTTGCAACACTCAGTACCTACCTACCTATTCGGGCGAAGACGATGTCCATCGGGACACTGTCGGAGAAACAGGCTTTGTCGGTAAAATCATCGTGTTAGCCTTTGATTATTATGTCTAGGGACCATATTTGACTGGTGACACAGAATCTTGATGTACCTATATATTATAATCTGCTTAGATGCAAGATTAATCGCAAGATAAGTATTATGCCAACAAAAAAAAAAGAATTGGCACCATTGCGGCCGGTACCGAAACGGAATATAATATTTTTGAAAGTGGTGGCGAGCCAGCCGTTGGCCAACCGGAATGAAACCAACGGCCTAATCCTAATAACCAAAGGCGTTAACGCGAGTATTTGCCGTAGCCCGATAGCAAGACAAGAACATCGTCTATGCCTGAACACGATGTTTTGGCACGCCTAAGTGTCGCGAGTCTTCGAACACTAATGTAGCCAAAACATTACAGAAACTGAAACTCTGTTAATTTTCTTCTACTCTGTGCCCTAGTGTAATGTCTTAGTTGACGTACTATGTAGAAATTTACACATTGACAAATGGAAGAAAATCTTGTGAGCTTGAGTGTAAACACGGTGTTAAGTTGCTATTAGCGAGAAATGTGTTTAGTAACATTGGAATTTCATTTGGGTAGGCGATCTTTTCCGTGAAGTGAAGAATTGTGCTGATATTATTGTGTGCCACTTATCTCTGAAATATTCTCTTAGAAGGTTTATACACACGGCGGTATTATGATGACGATGCGACGAGTGACTAGGTTCTCTCACTCGTGGCCATGAGTAGTATTAATAGTTGTATTTAGTTTTGTTACAGTAACAACATAAAATCATGTGTTAATCCCCGAAAGGGTAGTCAGAGGTGTTCATCACGCCTACATTTCACCAATAACTGTTAGTTCTACTTAATAGGGGGCGAGCCTTACCGTTATCGAGAACTTGGATTAATTTTGCCAGCATATTGGCAGGACTCTTTAGGAACTACCTAAAGTGTTATCACGTCTGTTTCTCCAAAAGTTGTTTCTCCAGTAGGAGGTGTATGTGTTAAATTGTATAACAAAATGTCAACAGCACACCTGTGATGTTTTAGTTGTATTATTTTTTTGAATAGAAAATCAGTCGTTGTCCAACCGCAGTGTGTTTCATTATATCATTATAGTATGTCGTCCCATAGAATAGGAAACTTTAATGTTTGCTAGAATCTTATATTGATCAGTAGCACAAAATCTAAAATATCAGTAGGCACACTTTGCACATTTTGGCTTGATCCTCTCCTTGAAGTTGAAGTTTAACTCCTAGTTTTCTAACCAAAAAATAAACAAAACCAACATACTCGTACCATGCTCGTACCAAAGGAAATGAATTCCTTAAAATAACATTTTGTTCCTCGAATTACTCATAAACGTCACAGTTCATGCCTGTCAAGTGTCTCGGCTAGCTCGAGCGGCAATAACGCGTGTTTTGAGGAAGACTTATGACAACCCTCGTCAACTATTGGGGTGGACAGGGCTGTCACACAACACGAAAAACGTTTTACTCGTTCCAGCATTTTATTGGTTTCAATTTCGTTGGTTTATTGTTGCTCATAATACGGTATCAGTTTTGGTTCCACACACTCGGTCTTTTACTATTTTTAATAAAATGAAACATTGTGACTACAGCAGCGATTCAGATTTTTTGCTGAATTATTCAGCAAAATGAGCCATGACCATCAGCTAGTGTACCTATCATAAATATGAAAACTTTCCTATATAGTACAGTATGTATTTATTTATGTATATATTATAATGCACCTTTAGTTTATGTAGGTTTATTTTTATGGCACTGCACACACGTCGCCTTGTCACCTTCACATCTCTCTGGGGGGGCTGGAAGAGATTCCTTTAGGAATAAGTAGTGCCCTTGTACTAACTGCTCACTGTTCACTTTGTACTCTTCTTATTGTTTTACATTTCTCTCTGTGTTGTACATAAATAAATAAATAAAATAAATAAATAAACAATCAAATCGCGATTCACAATCACTTGTATCCGTTGACGTAAACGGGAAGTACCTACCATTATAATAATACCTATGACAACGTTTGTTCCATAAAACTTTTTTTTAACATCACAAAAATGAAGTTTCTATGCAGACAACAATTCATTCACTACAATGTACGAAAGTGAAATACATACTAAAAGTAAACGTAGATTGTGTTTCACAAAAGCAATGAGATCATTAACTAAAATAATGCTCAAGGAAATTCCAAGTGATTGAGTCGAGTGGTAAGATATCCACGGATTTATTACGCGAGGAGACTAACTTTGAAACTGCTACAACTGCTATTTCCCTACAAAGCATTTCATAGATAATAGTAGGTATGTGATCACGGACTGGTATTTGAATTGAAGATTTTTAATTGCAAAGTATCAAGTTAGGTAAAGTCATATTTACTGGTACGTAAGTTATATATTTTATAGTATGTTACTGTTAATAGGAGGTACATTCACGTTGAGCTCAGTTATAACCACCAAGTCACGTGGTGCACTGATAGCATGTAAGTACGCGGGATCGTATCTACTTTTAATTAAACTCGTTTTGTTTCCCCGAATACTGATTTATATTTAACAATTAATACATTTTATATTACACCTTTTTAATTCTTCTTCAGGAGCCCAGGTATCCGCCACCGCGGCCCTGGCCCGACTACCTTTTCTTTCTTCCTTTGTCTTCCATTTGTTTCATTCCGTTTTAAATGTTTTACTAGGTATGCAATGCATGCTACTAATTGCAAATGTTGAGCAGAGCAAATTTTCTTAATTTTTTTTAATCTCTATTTTCATGATTTCAGATATATGCACTCCCGGGTATGATGTCGACCAGCATGCCAAATTTGGTCAAAATCGGTCGAGCCGTTTCGGAGGAGTTGGCACACAAATGATTTACACTTGTCGTCTAAGATACGCCACGCTTCGCGCCGCTCAATAATATTTAAATTGTCTGATTCATAACCAGCCAATCCAAATTTACAATAAACTCAATGAGGACGTATGCGAATGTGCAAGCACCTTCACAGTACCTACTGCCAAAGTAGGTACATACTAAGATACTTACTTCCTACTATCGTCACCTACACACTATGCACCTGCTGATATACAAACGAGGTTCTGGGAAAAATTCCAGTCTCTGACAATGGCAATAGACTCGCCCCCTAATACGTGGAAACAACAGCGACTGGTCAATAAAATGTCTCTGTCGCTTTAATGCAGATGCTAACTCGGTATGTACGAGTACCTAGTTGTTTGAAGGAATAGGGCACATAATGAATGTACGTTCATTAAAACGTTATGTTTTGAATCATCACTTCAGACTGTGAGTAAATTGTGCGATGTTACGCATACTTACGGGGAAATGTACTGCTGACAGTCGGGAGAATTAATATTCTAGAGAGGAATTTACACAGGCTTAAGTTATCTACGAGTATGTGTCAGCCAGTTAAATACGTCAGTACTGATCGACTTCAAGCTTTCAAAGTACTCAGGAATCAGTAGGTACCAGGTAGCTAGCTACCGGATCAGCACAGGATTTGTTTTCCAAGTAGCAATTTTTCCATATATTCTCTTTTACTTTACTTTACCAAATAAAAAACAATTAAATCAAAGTTATTTCAAATGAAACTGTGGTCAGAAATTGCTTTAGTGTTGAGGACGACCCTAATTAAAAAAAAAAAAGTCATATATTTCTACAATATGAATACCAAAAACTATAGTAGCTGCTTCGGTGAACTGGTCGGTAGTTCATCGGCTTTCGACTCCGGAGTCTCGGGTTCGATTCCCAGGTCGAATCAAATATTTATTTATTTATTTATTTACAACCTACTACTACCATTACAGGTGATACCTAATACGATAGTGCAGTTACCTATTACATCTATTTACACACTATAAAACAAAATAATAATAATACATCGCTATATAACACACTAAAAAACAAGTAACACATTTAGCAACCAAAATAAAATAAGACAAACACACGCTACCCATTACCCAGACTGACACTAAACAACATTACAAATTATATTTATCTACTGCTACCAATGAACTTAAGCAGTCAATACTAAATAAGCAGCCCTCGTGAACTCATTCAGGTTACAATCAAACAGATCTATATGTTCTGACACCATGTTGAGCGCACGCAGTGCTCGCGTCAGAGGTGCCTGATACAAAAGGTTGGTGCGCGCGTGTGGGACATAAAGCAGTGGCGGCCGCCGCCTACGTCCCACGAAATCATCCGGAACACACAACCCTACTGTCCCAAGGACATCAGGGTTGTGTATCTTACCACAAAGAATTTTAAATAAATAGATAGCGAAAGCCACTTCTCGTCTGATCTCCAGCCTATAATATCCTACCATCCCCAGCAAAAACAGTGTGGGATACAGCAGAGGATAACCAGGATATACGCCAAACTGCCTCAAGTACACAAATCTTATGAATTTGTTTTGGATTCGTTCCAGCATCAATTTATACTTCTCTTCATGCGGCGACCATATTACAGCGTTGCATTCTAAATTACTCCTAACAAGTGAATCGTATAACGCCCTTAGAGCACCGATGTTCGTGAATTGATTTGCCAGCCTTAATACCATTCCTAAATTCCGAAACGCTTTCTTACAAATCTCCATAATATGGCTCCGAAAGTTGACATCAGCCGTAAATCGCACGCCTAAATCCCTTATCTCAGATACACGCTGTAGAAGCGTTCCGTTCATATGATATTGATGATGTATCGGATTGCGCGCGCGGCTAAATGTCAACACCGAACATTTGGTCACATTAAAATATAACTTGTTCTCCCGACTCCACTCTAAATTTTTTTTAATATTTGGTTCGCCAAATTGACGCCGCCCGCCTGGTGGTAAGTCGTGACGACGTCTAGCGATTGTGGGCCACTCTCACAGCACACATTACTATTGAGAGTGGCCCTCAACTTGACGACCTACCGATGTGCCTCTTCACGCTCCGCTTAAAGAACCCAGGATTATATGTGGGAGGAAACACGTGCACAGGCAGGGCGTTCCAGGCCACTATCGTTCGGCAGAGAAACGAACGTTTAAAGAGTTCGGTTCTCGCGAACATGCTATCCACTGTGTGGGGGTGGCATCTCTGCCCGGCACGAGTCGTTCGGAAGGAAGAGGGTGGGATCAGATTGAAGAGCTCTTCAGAACACTCGCCGTGGTAAATACGGTAGAATGCGGCCAAGGAAGCTATTGTTCGGCGCTGAACTAGCGGCTCAAGGCTTCCCGTTACCTCCGGACAATCTATAATACGGATAGCCCGTCGCTGCATAGCGTCGAGAGCGTCCAGCAGATACTTCGCGGAGCCGTCCTAGAGGTGAGAGCAGTATTCGACGCAGGGTCTAATCTGCGTCTTGTACAGCAGACACCTCTGGTCCGGTGTAAAGAATCTCTTTACCTTATTCAGTATTCCTAGTTTCCGCGAAGCTAGCCCTATACATCTTTCGATGTAGTTTTTATTATTGAGCGCTCGACGAACGTCTATGCCAAGGATATCAAGGTTGTCCTTCATTGGTAATAATGCATTCTGAAGAGAGGGTAGGGGAAGGAAAGGGGATTTCTTCGCAGTAAATGCACACGCCTGTGTTTTGTGGGCATTGAACTCGACCAGGTTCTCGGTACCCCATTGAGAGATACTGTCGAGGTTACGGTCGAGATCAGCCACGAGTCGTCGTCTCTCCTCCTCAATCTCAGATCGCCCCGCCGTCGGACGAACCGAGTAACTCCCGTGCAGTGTGCTGTCATCTGCATTGCAATGAATGTTCCCGAGGGATAGCATATCATTGATATGCAGAAGAAAGAGAGTTGGTGATAGTACGGACCCCTGCGGTACCCCGGCATTCAATTGCAAGAAGCGAGAAGCCTGGCCATCGCAGAGGACCCGCACTCGGCGCTCGTTTAAAAAGCTGGCAATCCAGCTGCACAGTTGAGGAGGTAGACCATATGCCGGAAGCTTGGAAAGGAGCGAAGCATGCCAGACCCTATCGAAGGCTTTGGCGATGTCCAGGCTAATAGCCAAGGACTCGCCGTGCCTTTCCATAGCCCCACCCCAAACATGCGTTACGAATGCCAGAAGATCACCCGTTGATCGCTTTGGCCTGAAGCCGTATTGTCGATCATTGATTAGCGAGTGATCCTCTAGGAATTGCATGAGCTGCTTATTTATAAGGAGCTCAAGCACCTTGCAAATGACTGAGGTGACAGCTATGGGTCGATAGTTGCCTGGATCGGACCGATCCCCTTTCTTGGGATCGGTTGTACGTTCGCCTCCTTCCAGACCTCCGGCACGAGCCCTGAAGAGTATGACAGGCGGTACAGACGCGTTAATACTGGAGACAACTCAGCTGCACATTTTCGTAGCACCACCGCCGGAATGCCGTCAGGGCCACTGGCTTTCCGCGTGTCGAGTGACCGCAGCACTGCCCGTACATCACATTGCCTGATAACAATATCAGGCATTGTGTGGCCACAGTTGGCGATGGCGGGGGGCTGCAGGCCACGGTCGTCGACCCGGGAATTAGCCGCAAAGAGGTCTGCGAGCATATCCGCTTTCTCTTGGGCTTTGTGAGCCAGTGTTCCATCTGGGTAACGCAGCGGTGGCAGCGAGGGCTGACAAAAGTTAGATTGCACGGCTTTGGCCAGTTGCCAGAATCCACGGCTGCCCGTGGGATGGAAAGTGAGCTCCTGACCAAGCCGCGCGACGTGCTGGGCATCCGCTCTCTTAAAGGTCCTCTTACTTGATTTTGTGGCCCGGTTGTACGCTGCTTTGAGGTGGCCCACGTTTGGGTCACGCACAGCCCGGGCCCTGATCCAGGCGCGATATGCCGACTGTTTTTGTCGAACAGCTTTGGCACAATCTCGCCCGAACCAGGGACGGGCTCTGCGGATACTGGCGACATCAGTGAAAGGGATGTAATAATCCATCCCTAAACTGATCTCGCCAGCAATAGCAGATATTATTTATGCCCTCCTGGAGTAAGCCATGATCCGAGTCATGCCTTATGTCAAGAATTAATTTTAAATTTTCAGCGAACAACAAGGGTGTAGCTTTATTAACCACTCTCGGCAAGTCATTTATTGTTAAAATAAAGAGAAGAGGCCCTAGGTTACTGCCCTGACTAACTCCAGATCGTGTGAAGTAAGGTTCAGATAGTCGTCCGCCACAGTCAACATATTGACAACGGTCACGCAAATAGCTAGCAAAGAATGAAAGCGTATGTGGCGTGCAACCCACACCAGCCAATTTCGCCAGAAGAACGTCATTATCTACGGTGTCGAACGCTTTTTGGAAATCAAAGTAGGCAACATCCACCTGAACACCGGCATCCACAGCTGGCACCAAGTGTGTCATTAGGTGCAGCAAGTTCCCCGTTGTCCCACGCCCAGGCCGGAACCCGTGCTGGGCGTTTATGTGATCCATAGATGTGTGTTTCGGAGTTTGGGTGTTATCTATGTATAATTATGCATGTATTTAGAAATATATCTGTATAAGTATGATTATCAGTTGTCTAGACAAACTAAGCTTATAGCTTAGTTTGGGCTAGACGGCGTTGTGTGAGAATGTTCAAAATATTTATTTATAGTATTAGACTAGAGTTAAATCAGCGACTGTTCCCTTTACAGGAATTTGCTGTCTATAAATCTGCGTACTTGAATAACTTGATAACTTATGCACCTTTACCTAAGTTTAATAAGCTTGAATATATGTATGTATGTATGTATTTCTCATACTAAGTATGACCTATTATTTATTGAAATCAATAAATAGCAGATGGGATAACCTCATTACTTTCCCTCACACCGATAAATTCCTTCTCGTGGGACGTTGGCAATGGAATGGTAATTTAAACGCGGGTAAATCCGAGGCTTTTTCTTGTTTTATATAATAATACGAAGGAAGATGCACTACATTATAATATCCGGCGTACCTCAAGGCGGTATACTTTCTCCTCTTTTATTTTCTACTTTCATTAATGCAATCGCTTCAGATCTTCAGTGTGCGTATCACTTGTATGCAGACGACTTACAAATTTACAGCCATGCTAGTGTAGACAACCTCCCGCAAGCCATACACAGAGTAAATGCTGACTTAAACGCTTTAAGTGACTGGTGCGACCGGTTCGGGTTGGAAGTGAATCCTGGCAAATGTCAGGCCATATTGATAGGCTCCAGTTGTATGTTGGGTAGGCTGAATGTTGTAGATTTATCACATCTTTTTTACAAGTCAAAATCCATACCTGTTGCCAAGAGTGTCAAGAACTTGGGCTTACACTTTGATGTCAATCTAAGCTGGAGAGCTCAAGTCACTAGTGTAGCCCAGAAGGTGACGGGAACGTTACGAGCACTTTATCGCCTGAAAAATTTCTACTATGGTGATGTATGCTATATCGGCCTGAATGCAGATCTGCTCAACAAACTTGACCGCCTTCTCAACTATTGCATTCGATTCGTCTATTGTCTTCGCAAGTATGATCATGTCTCAGCATATCGTACAGAACTGGGCTGGTTGGCAATACGTCAACGGCACAGTCTACATGCTGTCACAACTCTTTTCTCTCTTCTTCATTCTCCCTATGCTCCCACCTACTTAACACCTCACTTTCAACTACTGTGCGATACCCACAGTAAAAACCTACGTTCCTCTAACAACCGCCTCCTTCTCTGTCCTAATCACAATTCGGCCCTTGTTCATTCCTCATTTTTTGTCCAAGCAATTCTCCTTTGGAATGTCCTTCCTCTCGAGGTCAGGTTATGCAATACCCGTCCTACTTTCAAGAAAAAAGTCTGCCAGATTTACATCAACGCACAGGCAAACCGACTTACTTATACTTTGTAGTTTATACAAATAGAAATATATATTTTATTACTTATAGTATGTATTTATATATTAAGTATTTATTATATGTAATTTATATACCTATATGTGTATTTAGTGTTGTATTTATTTGTACCATCTCACTCTCCTAATAAGAATGAGCACCTACCTGAGCATTATTTCTGTATCACCTCAAGGTTGACTGGTAGAGAATGCCTAAAGGCATTAAGTCCGCCATTGTACGTGTTTGTGCAAAAAGTTTAAATAAATAAATAAAATAAAAATAAATATAACAAACTTATTGATGCCCTCGGCTACCCTTGTGTGGAATAGTATATCTTTCCCAATTACTATGGGAGGGGACACATTACGGTGTCACATCTTTGCCACTTATTCACACAAACGAATGTTTTTTTTGGGATATGTGACTCCTTGGATTAACACAGGCTACTTTACAAAAAGTTGCTTGTGTGAATAAGTAGCAAAATTATACGGACACCCTAACTAACTTCGAAAGATATTTGCAAATCGTGCAAATATTTGATCCGACTCAGGGAGAGAACTCGGATCCTCTACGGTAGTACGAAAAACTAACGTATCGGACAGTCAACTACATACCTAAATTTAAAATCAATAGAGATAATTATTAGAGATATAGCAATACGGTGTTGTTCAGTCAAAACACAAATTCAGCTTCTAGTCTCTGGAATGAAATGATTTATTTATTTTGTATATAGGTCATTAAATAAATAAACTATTACAAACATCAGTAAGTAGGTACTTAAAATAAAAATATTATTGCTTCTATATTTACATGTAGGTACTGCCAGATTCGCATAGCAGTAGGTAGAACCTAGAGAAAGAACCTGGCAATAAAACTCACGGCCGCTCTTTTTCTATAAATGATAGGTAAATTACACATTTTCTTGAGACTAAATGTGGACGTATGTGGGTCTCCCTTGTTTGACCAAAAGGAACTTGACAAATGTTCACTTCCCAAAAATTTTTTCGCATAATTTCATTTGCACAAATTATTACTTAGCAAAAAATCTATTCACAAAAAATTGTAACGCAAACCTAATGTTTGGGAAATGAACGTTTAAACCTATAACTTGTTTACCAACTAGTACTTTTAACATTTTTTATTTAGTCAAATATTTCAGTTGGAATAACAGTTTTTACGCATAATCATCGTTTCTGGGAGGTCACAGTTTTAACCTTACCTAACCTACCCATTTTGTTTAAAGAAGAAATTAACCTAATCTAAATAGTTCAGTTCCGGGTAACCTACTAAAAACAATCTCTTTTTTCTATTAATGCAAGTCGTTTCTGGCACTCGCCGGCCACTGCCACGGCACCGCACGCTTCGCTCGCTCGGCTCGTGCGTAGGAGGTCACAGTTTTAACCTAACCTAACCTACCTATTTTGGTTAAAGAAGAAATTAACCTAATCTAAATAGTTCAGTTCCATGTCTACTAAAAACAAATTACAATTAATATTTTTTGTCTTAACAAATCATTTCACCAAACGTTTATTGTTTGAAGATTGTTTGCTGTAATAAATCATTTGATTAAAGACCAAATGCCATAATGACATTATACTTGGTAATATTTTGCCAAGTAAAAACTTGACTAAATTAAAATATACGTAGGTACTAAAATCATTCCAAATATTGCAATGGTACAAAAAAAAGTTGCTAAAATTTGTTTGGGTAATGAAATTTTGTCAAAATATTTTCAGCAAAACGGCAGGCACCCGGACGAATGTACGAGTACATTGGTCTTATTTCTAATCTAATTTCTAAACAAAAACATCACAGGCTATTTGACATCATATTCTTTGTAGAATGTACTACTACATTACCTACTGTACTATGCTATAGTACCTACGTACATGTAATAACTATCTTAACCCAGATAACATAATAACTTCAGAACACAAGTAACATGAAGGGCGTTGAAAATGTTCGCTGTCTAATATTAAGTGTCGAGTAATAACGTGGAAAGTTCCTGTTACTCCCATGTGAACAACCTTGGAACCGTCAGTGCCATGTTACGGAGGCTCTGGAGTGTAATTAAGTAATACTAGTTCACGCTCACTACTCTGCCTGAACACTGGGAACAAATTTTTGAAATTAAACTATCCTCTCATAAAATGAATCGTAAAACGACGTTTTTAACCCGATTCAAACCAGCGACTGTTCCTTTTCGAGAAGGAACGTTCTGCCAACTGACCGTAACTCCACTAGGCTAGGACCTTGAAATTTGCCTACATAGGTCCTACCTACATAGGTCTTTCGGTGACGGTTCATAGCCTACCTATTTAAGGAACTATTTATATGATAGGTGTGTTTAGTTTTGCAATTTACATATCCTCTGATATATGGGACTTGATCATGATAATATCAAAGTTACGTCGTTTGTCGACTCGTGTAGGGTCAGCAACGTCCTCACAGTGATTATCATACCAGTGTACCAAATTTCAATTAGTTCGGTTTAGATGTGAGCCCATGATGTACTAACTAACAAACATTATACAACAGCTTTTTTTATATTTGGTTCGCCAAATTGACGCCGCCCGCCCGGTGGTAAGTCGTGACGACGTCTAGCGATTGTGGGCCACTCTCACAGCACACAATACTATAGAGAGTGGCCCTCAACTTGACGACCTACTGATGTGCCTCTTCACGCCCCGCTTAAAGAACCCAGGATTATATGTGGGAGGAAACACGTGCACAGGCAGGGCGTTCCAGACCACTATCGTTCGGCAGAGAAACGAACGTTTAAAACGTTCGGTTCTCGCGAACATGCTATCCGCTGTGTGGGAGTGGCATCTCTGCCCGGCATGCGTTGTTCGGGATCGGAAGTAAGAGGGTGGGATCAGATTGAAGAGCTCTTCAGAACACTCGCCGTGGTAAATACGGTAGAATGCGGCCAAGGAAGCTATTGTTCGGCGCTGAGCTAGCGGCTCAAGGCTTCCCGTCACCTCCAGACAATCTATAATACGGATAGCCCGTCGCTGCATAGCGTCGAGAGCGTCCAGCAGATACTTCGCGGAGCCGTCCCAGAGGTGAGAGCAGTATTCGACGCAGGGTCTAATCTGCGTCTTGTACAGCAGATACCTCTGGTCCGGTGTAAAGAATCGCTTTACCTTATTCAGTATTCCTAGTTTCCGCGAAGCTAGCTCTATACATCTTTCGATGTAGTTTTTATTATTGAGCTCTCGACGAACGTCTATGCCAAGGATGTCAAGGTTGTCCTTCATTGGTAATAATGCATTCTGAAGAGAGGGTAGGGGAAGGAAAGGGGATTTCATCGCTGTAAATGCGCCTGTGTTTTACGGGCATTGAACTCGACCAGATTCTCGGTACCCCATTAAGAGATATGAGAGCTATGGGTCGATAGTTGCCTGGATCAGACCGACCCTTTCTTGGGGATAGGTTGTACGTTCGCCTACTTCCAGACCTATTTCTCTAAAGAAAAGGTCTATTGTATACCTACACATGCTCACAGTTCAACAGTTATTTTGAGAGCTTCTACGTTCACCATAGTCCAGTTAATTCTATACAGTTTGTTCTTAATAATTATTCTCATCAAATAACCATTACCGTGCAAAAACCTGTTTTAGTAGACTATTTAAGATCTTGATGGGGCCCCAACAAACAAACATCCGAATCCATTTTATAAATTGTTATTATAATGGGATATTAGATACCAAAACTGTCACGCAGGTAAACTAATTAAAGGTAAATATAATAATACTACCCTTGGAATAAAACACGGAGCAACTAATCATTTTGTATGAAAGGGTCCATTTGGTGTAAGGTTTACGAATATAATACCAAATTTTACATTATAAATCCTGGTAAGTTGCAGATTTATTTGAATATAGTTCAGATTCAAGTGCCTCAGAGAAGTAGTTGGTCTCGGTTGTCATACGAACATCTATGGCAGTCGTGCCCTAAATAAAAAATCCTACCGGTTTAACTACAGAATTCAATATCGCCCATGGGTTGTGGAGGTTAGTTGGCAGTCGCAGTTAGACTGGAAAGTCGACCCTAACTGCGTTGGAAAAGGCTCGGTGGAGGATGAGTTCAGATTCAAGATGTCGTTTCCGTCTTCTCTTATATTCCCTAGTCTTTCCTTATATTCCCTTTATTATATTAAGTATTTTATCTCCATGGCTATTAACTTCCATACAGCAAAATCCATTCAGTTGTTATCGCACAAAAAAAAACGAACAGAAGTTAAACTCACACATTTATGATATTAGAATATAATAGAAAGGGACATTAATCGAAACACAGAATAAACACAAAAAACCTTTAAATTACCGAAATGGGACTAAACTGAAATGGGAGTCACACGGGAAGCAGTAACTTTCAATTTATAAAAACTTTTCAAAATCGGTTCACTCAGTCGAAAGATATGAGGTAACAAATATAAAAAAACATACAGTCTAATTCTGAACTTCCTCCATTTTTTGCAGTCAGTTAAAAATATTACTAGCGGTGACGCTAGTTTTTTTTGATAACTGGTAGATTTACATAACCTATTTAAAAGGGACTAATATAGTTGATTAAGGATTATGTTCTACAATGCTTACAATATCATAACGTAGTATAAACCAAAGTCGCCCGTTGCGTATGTATGCTTAGATCTTTAAAATTGCGCAACGGATTTTGCTGCGGTTTTCACCAATCGATAGAGTGGTTTTTGAGGAAGGTTTATGTGTAAATAATTTTTCGAACGGGCGAAGCCACGAGCGTCCGCTAGTGCTACATATAATAGAGGCATCAATTGTAGACTTGTTGTGCGCAGTGTTTACCCTTCTTACACTTCTAATCATCGTCCACTGGGCTAGGCCTCTTCCTAGCTCAGTTGCCTTTCAGTCTAACTGCGATACGGCTGAAACTTCGATATTTTCCGTGGAGCAAATGCCATCTGACCTTCACAACCCATGGACAATATCGAGTTCTAATACCAGTCGAATTTTTTTTTAGGGCTCCAAAAACCCGTAACGATTTCCATAGATGTTCGTATGCCAACCGGGACTTATGAAGGCTCTAACGTGCTCTCTGAAGCAATGAATAAGAAAATATGGTCTTTTTACACTTCTTGTATGTTTTAATAATATTTAAATATCCCATAGTCGTGACTTAGTGAACAGTAGACTAATAATTGAACTCCGTTCTCATCAAGATGTAATTTGACTTGTAATGATAAACTCAAAGACAATTGGTTCTAATTAGTAGCTTGACTTGGTGTCTGAAACGTCTTCAATAAGTTGGAAATTTTGGTAAACTAATTTAAAGTTTGTTGATTGAAGAAAATTTACTTAAAGGGCTGAAGTTCACGGCCGGGTTCTGGCGTGAAGGCCAACTATTTTAGCTGTGATTTTAGAATAGGTAAAACTAATTTGTGTGTTGCCAGCGATGACCTACGAAACTGAGACATGGCCATTGACGATACACCTTTTGCAGAAGCTCGCTGTCACCCAAATAGCAATGGAAAGGGCTATGCTCGGAGTGTCACTTCGCGATCGAATTCGTAACGACGAGATCCGAAAGAGGACCAGGGTCACCGACATAGCCCAAAGAGTGGGGAAGCTCAAATGGCAGTGGGCAGGACACATTGCTCGTAGAACCGATGGCCGATGGGGCCAAAAAGTCCTCGAGTGGCGACTGCGTTCTGGGAGACGCTGCGTGGGTAGGCCTGTCACAAGGTGGACCGACGACATCGCAAAGGTCGCGGGAAGCCACTGGATGCGGAAAGCGCAGGACTGAATGTTGTGGCGTTCGTTGGGGGAGGCGTATGTCCAGCAGGGTGTCAACCTGCTGAAATAATGATGATGATGATGAAACCTTATTCTTTGTTCGGTAAATAGTTATTTATATCTTAGAATGATTAAATGAATCCATTTTTTTTTATTCTCCCGATGTCTCGTGTGTTATTTTGCTCAGTCAGAGATAAAAAAAATACTATCGGTAAGTACTATATTGCAGATGCTCCATCCAAGTATCCAAGAAAATGGAGCTTATTACACAAACTCATATTCAGGCTTCACTTAGCGACGTTATTAACGTAATTATTAACCGTTAAATTATTCATTATGTAGGCGGACGTACTTCGATAAAAAGGTTAAAAGTACCCGTAAGCAGGCCTCCGTCACTCGCTCAAGGCCGCGCGCTATATACCTACCGCTCGGCGTACCTTCAAGAGTATAAACTGGCAGAGGGTTGCCGAACGCCCGCCTGAGCGCTCGCTTCGCACCGCACTGCACGTATCCCGCGCTTACGCTTCGAAATGCAGAAACCACGTAATTATTGTGCGGATTATAGGTACCTAGTAGGTATGCAAATGGTATTCACTATTTTAATAATAACAAAATGCATTTTTAACTTGGGTTTCATTTACTTACATTTCCTTTCGTTTTTCGTGCACCAACCAAAAAGCGGCCAAGTGCGAGTCGAACTCGCCCATGGGTTCCGTAGCAGCAAGTAACATAATACATGGGGCACACTAAAAGTTTTGCACTTCTAGCTAATCGGAACTATTTGAATTTTGAATGTTATATTTTTTTAAACGTTGCAACCTTCTTAGTAATAAAAAAAAACAATTGGCGGGAAATCATTTGTCAATTGTTTTTTATCACACATCAAAGTTCTACGTATGCAACGAAAATGGAATTAAGTCGAAAAGATTTTAGAGCGATTATTTTTTATGATTTTAAAAGTTCTCTCTCTCCGCAAGACTGTGCCGCTCGTCTTCAAAATGCTTTTGGGAGAGAAGCACCTTGTTTGAGCACCGTGAGGCGATGGTTTGCTAAATTTGAGAGAGGTCGAGTTTCTTTACTTGATGAATTTCGTGACGGGCGGCCTTCAACTGCCGTCAACGAAAATAATGTGGCTACTGTTAAGCGGTTAATTGAAGAAAACCCGCGGATTACCTATGAGACAATTCGAGGACTATTGGGGATTGGTATGAGCCAAATCCAGAAAATTTTACACGAAGAATTGAAAGTTCGGAAACTTTGTTGTCGTTGGATCCCTCATGAACTGACAGCGGAGCAGAACCGGGCTCGCGTGGAATGGTGCTCACAGATGCTACTGAAGTACGACCACGGACATGCTAATGCTGTTTATGACATTGTCACAGGAGACGAAACGTGGATTTATTGTTTTGAACCCGAAAACTAACAGCAATCTTGTGAATGGGTGTTTGGAAATCAGAACAAGCCAACAAAAGTACAATTCCACTTGAAGATAACAAGAGTGTTAATGCCGAGTGGTATTCTACCATTTGTTTACCCAGTGTGTTAGAAAAAGTTCGCGAAAGACGACCCAAAAGCCGCGTTCTCCTACATCATGACAACGCTTCTTCACACACGGCCAACAAAACAAAGTCATTTTTAGCTTCCGAAAAATTACAACTCGTCACCCATCCTGCGCATAGCCCCGACCTAGCACCCTGTGATTTCTGTATTTTCCCCAAAATCAAAGATTTGATGAGAGGTTTCACTTTTACCAACTCCGAAGAGGCAGTGATAGCGTTTAATCAGCACGTAGAAAACATGCCTTCAGATCTGTGGTCCTCCTGTTTTAAAAAATGGTTCGATTGCATGAAAAAATGTTTAAAATGTAAAGGAGAGTATTTAGAAAAGCAATAAACATAATATTTTGGTTTATACAATCATGTTGTTTTTTTAAGTTACGCAAACGCAACAACCTACGTATTTTAACTTTTACGATTTATGGCGTATTAAAAAAGCTACTTACTGGATCTCGTTCAAACCAATTTTCGGTAGAAGTTTACATGGTAGTGTACAGCATATATATTTTTTGTTTTATCACTCTCTTATTTTAGAAGTTAGAGGTGGTGGGGCACATTTTACCAACTTGGAAGGGTCTCTCGCGCAAACTATTCAGTTTAGAAAAATAATGATAATAGAAACCTCAATATCATTTTTGATGACCTATCCATAGATATTATTTATTTTCTTTTTAGGGGTCCGTATCCAAAGGGGAAATACAGAACCATATTACTAAGACTTCACTGTCCGTCTGTCTGTCACCAGGCTGTATTTCATGAACCGTGATAATTAGTATACCTTGAACCGTAACATAGTAAATAATGTTTTTATGTTGCCGCTATACCAACAAATACTAAAAATTAATATTTTAGGGTACAACCCATACAACAAACGTGATTTTTTTGCCGTTTTTATTTATTGATCAATAAAAAAATATAAATCATTATATAAAACCAAAACATATTGGATTGACTAATAAAAAAAATTATTGATTCGTAACATTCGTTTTATTACAATAATCAACCTACAACCCTAGCGCATTCTTACGATGGCGTCACTCGCACGGCGGGCAACACAGTCTCGACTCTATGAGAGCGTGTTTAAGGTACAATTCTCCTCGTTCTGTGCAGCAGGTATTTTTATTAAAATTTTGTAGGTTAATATAGAGTAGGTATTTTCGCTTTTGTATGGGAGTGATGTATCTGTTACGTAGTAACTATTTATTAATCTGTGCCGTAACCGGACAGCATGCATGAACTAATGAGCATGCGTGAAATACTTATAAAAGTTGAAGGAGTATGCAAGGATCGTAGCAAGTTGAAATACGTAGTCTACCCCAAAGAGGCGTAAAAACAAATTCATTTCCGTTCTCTGTCTGTGGTTCTCTGGACCCGTGCAAATAGGAACTGGTCGCTGGTAGGTATTGACCTATAACACAAAAGTCTAACTTTAAAAAACTTATAATTGAACCATATCTCTTTGTTTGTTTGTGTTAATACTGTAAAGAGCTTCCTCTACAATAATACGTACCTAATTATATAGATCGTGAGTAATAAATCAACAATTTAGGGAGGCAATTTCCATAATTCACGCAGTATCAAGTTACCCGCGCAAGAATAAAGAAAAATCCAATTTCCTCAGCTTGCATTATGCGGAGGGACGAAAGGCGGTTGCTCCAGCCCTCGTTCACACCAGAACTATTTGACATGATATCTCACGTTGTACTATAAAATGTAAATCTCCGTGAAGATATGGAAGTAATAGTCGTGATGCGGATTCTATTATGGACTACAGATCTTTTTTTGTGAGCAGTTACTTTCACGTAGATATTCTTACGTTTCTTTAAAGAAGATTGCATGTCTACAGACTTTGCAATCATATTAGTTGTGCATGAGTTCTATAGAGTTATCTTCCGAGCATAGCAACATTACTAATTAAATATTACACAACACATTAATTTTAGACATAATATCCCGTCAACTTCTATGATTATAGCACTCAATGAAATACATGCAAAATAACATATATACATACATTGATTCGTTGGTAAATATTAGCTAAAACAGCCATAAAAAACAAGCTGGATATGACATTAAACTTCATGGATGGAAAAATTTACGCGTGGAAATTACTCAATTAAAAGTTTCAAAACAGGTGGGAAGCATCCAGCATCAATTTATTAACATCTGCTCCCAAGTGTGTAGGGACTCGTCCCTAGACCGGTGTTTCGGATATGAGCGATTGTTCAGACCCACGATAACGATGCTGAGTAAATTATGATTGATGAGTACTCCTAGAAACAATGTACACACCTCTTTATAGCAATATTTATTTCAGTATATTTAGTTGTATTTATGCTGAAGTTTGGGCAGTTCTAAGCAGAGTTGAAGACACGGCGGTGATCTGACCACGGAGGAATAATCACCGAAAATGTCCTGGACATCACCGAAAAACCAGATGATTAAATGGTTGCCATGGAAACACGTGCGTCAACAATAAAAATATTATTTTTTTCATTCGATTAATTAATTTAAGTGTTCGATTCTGATCTGATATGTAATAAAAACATTTGCTCGGCTCAACATTTGCAATTAGCAGCATGCATTGCATAGGTACCTATTTAAGCTGTCATAGAAACATTTTAGTTTTAATATCACAAATGCCTAAACAGAAAACAGATAGTAGCTATTCATCAAAGTCGTCTACGTATTGAAAGTAAACAATAAAGTGAAACCTTAACCGAACCCTAGACCGTTTCATTTTCAGCAAACAACATTAGTCATCTGTCACTGCGTACCCTTTCTGCTCAAGACAAACATGTTGTGGATGTTGGAAACTGCAAATATTAGTTGTCGAATGGCTATAGATAGGAATGGTAACGTTTATGAAAACAAAAGGTATTGCCGCATAAATATTGCCAAGTCGAGTACTGTGTAAATGTTTGTGAACGAATTTGACAACTCATGTAGGAAAATTAGATCGATTCTCACTAATTAGCACTTTAGAATTTCCATTACAAGTATATTTAACGTGCGTCAGGTAATTCTTTACTATCACACAACACACACACACACACACATATCACGCCTATATCCCCGAAGTGGTAGGCAGAGATGCATTACACACCCACAATATGCCAGTATTTTAGTCCCATGTAATAGGGGGCAAGCCTATTGCCGTCACCGGGCACATTTGTAATGAGTTATGTCCAAAATGGCCGAATGAATTTAATAAAAAGTAGCAGCTATATTGTAATTTTGAAAAAAAATTGAAACAAAATCTTACGTGCCTATTCTTTGTCCGTCTTGCCTTTAATCGCGGTTCTGGGTTCCCTTGATAACCACGAACGAGAAAACGCGAACGGTGCCGCTCTTCCTCGCCGCGAAAAAAGAAACAGTACAGAATCTGTGCAGTTTACAGCGGCTTATTTATATATTTCTTTTATATCACTACCTTAAATACTCATTAAGTTACATGAATATAAATCCTTAGTTAACAAGGAACGTGTCTGTCACTCACCGTCTCTTAAACCGTGATAATTGTCAAAGGAACGAATTTAGGCCATTTTCTTTCCTTTCTCGTGACAAGGTTATAGCTTGTAATTTGTTTATACACGTTTCCTAAGATGTCTTCCATATGTAATTAAGAATGCAAATATACGTTTAAAGACGTATAGTACCCTTTTACAACACCGTTTAAAAGCAGTAAAGTTACTCGTGTCAGCGCTGATAGGGTGAAATGTATGTAGATAAAGCACAAGGGGCCCAGGTCTTGCGTTTGTGAGCAAATGTATTGCCATCAAGTTTATTGGCATAATACTGTTTAAGGTAGGTTATGTTATTCGTAGCTATCTCAATTCTAAAAGAATACCTCAACTTCGAAACAATATTATCAGATTTCAATAGAATCAGAAAAAAACGCCTGATGGATTGAATAATATAGGAATTAAAGCGCATTTATAAACCGTGCGATCTGTAATGCAAGTCAACTGGTATTCTAAAAGAAAGATGGTAGTCAACGATGGCTTAGATAACGATGGCCACCATGTATTCCTTGTTAAACAAGGAATACATGGTGGCCATCGTTATCTACGCAGTAATCAAAGTTGCTAAGGTTTTCCCTCCGGAGTTCCCTTACAAAATCTGGAGGAATATAAATAATCATACATATTTATGAAATTTTATTGTATACCCACAAGAACAAAAGTAAATTTGTGAAAAATAGTGATAATCATAATCTAAACTTAAGAAATAAGGATAAACTGGCTGTTCCTAAATTTCGGCTTCATAAAGTGAGTAATTCTTTTGCGGGGAACTTTATTCGAATGTACAATATATTGCCAACCGAAATAGCAAATTTATCTGTTAATAAATTTAAAAAACTAATAAAACGTAAATTGTGCCATAAAGCTTATTATAGTATTAATGATTTCTTAGATGACAAGGCTGCCTGGTTGTAACACGAATTGCTCCTTTCTAAATAACTCTGTATTAGATTTAAGATTAAATATTTTGGAAAAAAGCCGAACTGAGTTTCTTGAGGGCTCTTCTCAGTCTAATTGCATTTTGGAACCCTCGGTAGAGTCACACCAACTTTTGACGAATCTAAATAATTTTCTAAAAATTTCAAAGATAATAAACGTTATTTTATTTTATTTTATTTTCATAGTTTTAGGTAAGTACTTACTTGTAAGTGAAGTTGTTAAGAAAGGACGACACGGACTGCTGAAATTCAGTCAGTGGTACGTATGTAACATCTGTCCTGGTATTTGGATTTGCAGTTTGATTTACAGATTGATTAGCTTGCCCGTGATTATGTGGAATCAATAAAATACCTGAGAAAGTGTGGTTATATAATGTAAGGCTGTAGCCCCTTCGGGGATAGAGCCGTGATGTATGAGAGAAAATGTCTGTTAACAAAAATATGAACAGCCAATTTCAAATATCAATTTCACTGTATAGTAAGTAAAACATTGAAGAACAATGAAAGATAAAACAAAAAGTATAATATGAAATACACTAAAAGTACATTTGCAATCGTTGGGCTTGACTAATTAAGAAGTTGGGGCATCGCATCGTTACTATCTAGTTAATCCGAGTTCGTTAGGGAAACTTGGTTAGTAGCAGTTATTCGTTGATTGTCGGTGAAAGTGAGAACTGCTAGCGAGAATGTTGCCAGTACACACCCGTGGGAATACGCGTTCATGAAAATCGTCTATTTATTGAAAATATACCTACTATTTCTCCATGCGCTTACTTACTCATCATCCTCCGAGCCTTTTTCCCTACGCAGTTGGGGTCGGCTTTCCGTGAAGCGATTGCCATCTGACCTCCACAACCCATGGGCGATATCGAAGTTCTGTAGTTAGACCGGTCGGATTTTTTATTTAGGGTTCCAACTACCCCTACCATAGATGTTCGTATGACAACCAGGACCGACGGCTTAACGTGCTCTCCGAGGCACGGAGGGGTATCAATGTCTTAAGATATGGTCACCCATCCTAAGACCGGCCTGACTAGATGTTGCTTAACCTTTGCAATGTGTTAATATTGTCAGTTACCACTTGACTACGAGCTCTTACTCACCGACACAGGATAAAACCCAACCCGAAAGATGCATCATAATTACACCCGACCCAACCATAGAGCAACGAATTTGGTCCCTGTACCGTTTCACCCGTAGGTGTATACCGTGTAGTGCCGGTGCTCTGGTTTATCCTTACGAGGGCGTATCCGGAATGCCCGGCAATGGACGGTAAAAAAGGAAGTCTAAGTATCTCTTCTCTTTACAACGTTAGTGGATCTGTAGAATATTGTAAGATTTATTGCTGGAATATTGCTTGATCAAATCAGTTTGTGTGTGATATGAATATGGTGACTAAACGAGGCTGGTACATCTGCTTACAGCCGTACCACGTGTAATCCATCCATTACCAGAGTAGGTAATCTTGGCACAGCCTCGATCAGGCTGTGCCAAGATTACCTACTCAAAGTTCCCGGAAACCGCAAAAGAGAATCCAATAAGAAATTTTTACCCACCTACTTAGTTTTAAATTAATAACATTGAGATGAGATATGTTACCAGCTCAATAAATTATAATTTGTCAAAGTAATGCGATATTGACTTAGTACCTTATTCGCGTTAATTTTCTGATTGAATTAAGTAGTTATACAGATCAATTTTGTAACAGATTTAAGTACTACAGACTATTACGAATACATGATACAAATGTATCCTATCAGTATAGGTATTATAGAGGTGCCAATTATTATCGTAACTTGTATCGTTAACTGTTACGGTTCCATCGGCAATGTTCGATTCAAATAATCGTTATTTAGTTTGCGAATGAAATTTTATGTTATGGCAGGTTTTCATAGTGATTATGAACTGATCCAAGTTTTTCCATGGCTTATGTAAAATACGAAATAATTATAAGTACAGTTTGTTTTTCTTTTAATGAAAATAAGTATTATATACCCGAGAATCAAGTCTTTACGTATTGACAAATGATTTCCCGCCAATTGTTATTTTATTACTAAGAAGGCTGCAACGTTTAAAAAAATATAACATTCGAAATTCAAATAGTTCCGATTAGCTAGAAGTGCATAACTTTTAGTGTGCCCCATGTACTTCAATATTAGAACACCCTTATTTTTTAATCTTTTTTGAACCTACGAATTCTATAATGTACGAGTATGTAGGGTTTTTCATTAGTTAGTTAGTTAGTTTTCGTTAGTTATTAAGAAAGAAATTATAAATAGATCACAAAAACTGATGTCATCGGCAGGACTCGAACCCACGGCCTTTCCCTAACAGGGAGAGTACTCTAACCACTGAGCTACAATGACCAATACTGACAACATCGAATTTTTGCTTCATATCATATTCATAATTTCTAGATCGCGCTATTAAGGTTAGCTTAATATTTTAAGATTGCAGTTTTTACATTATAAGTCTGTCAAGGTAACCTATTATGAAAATCATTACACATCATTACAGAAAGCAAAGCTGTGAAAATTTTAAGGTCATGCGGCGTTCATGTAGACTCGAAAGCGGTGTTGTGGCGGTTCTAACCATGCACATAATTTCCACAAAACTTGAATTAAATAAGTTTTAAACTCTTAAACACTTTTGCGTATAGCTAATTGACGCAGCGGTGCATTTTAACTTAATTAGTTTGTTCACATCGCTTATAAGCAAACCACCTTTTACTTGTATAGGTAGACAGACATACATCACGTCTGTATCCCCAAAGGGGTAGGCAGAGGTGCATTACATACCCACACATTGTCAGTAATTTTGTCGGTTCTACCTAATACGGGGCAAGCGTATTGCCGTTACCGAGCACTGTAGAAAATCCATAACTACTCTGTAATTCAAACGGCTACGTGTTCAATTTCATACAATGACATTTTGCATAGTATAGATTTACTTATAGATTAGCTATGCAACCGAGTGACGGTCGGCGCTGACCACCATTGATCCAATAGTTTCTAGCTTTAGTATTAAAAAAAATACAAACGTAATTAAAAGTGGCACTAACATACTATTTCACATAGCGATCCGCTATGTAATTTAGACACTTATCATACCGGTGAACCAGTTTTGAAATTCCAGTGTCGTAAAATTCTGCCGCCTGAGACTTCAGCCAGGTCATTAAGCCCTCTCGCAGTAAAACATCATAGACAACCTTCGCTGTAAAAGTCTCATCAGTACGGCATACGGCACCCCACTGGGGTTCTAAACCTTTGACTTACAACCGAGATTCTTGATTTTTATGTTTGTGTAATAAAAATATAAGAAATGTCTACACTTGAAGATATATTACTGCCTGCGGATACATAAAAACTATTGAACAGGGGCGGACTTAAGATACAAATTTTATAAATCCATAAGATAGTTAATTTAATTTCGCCATATACAACTCTGGACTCATAGATATTTTGTAACATATTTACTTTTGAAGGTATTTAATAACTTCCTAAAACGATCAAAAATACTACGGGACGTCTGCAGTATGTACTTCTTATTTTTTCCTTATTCGTTGCCCTCAGCCAATATCTATATCAACACCAGATTTTATTATAATCGGTTGTACCATTTTATCGTGTTAAATATTTGTAGAGAAACAATTCCATGTTTTAATTACTTTCTGGACTCCTGTGATTTTTCAGAATCCCGAAATGGTAGGCAGAGGTGACACAACCACTCTTTGCCAGGAATTTTGGTGTTACCACGTAATAAGGGGCAAGCCTATTGCTATTACTGGACAATACAAAAATCAATATAATACAATATAATTACAGACTGTAATTCAAACCAAAATCCAACAGCCAGTTGCCACAGCCGTTACTTATCACAGATGTTACTTACCTACTTACTACTAAATAGAACCTAAGTTCTGTAGTTCTAGCTAAGAATATAAATGGTATGTATATATTTTAGAAGAGGGTTAAGCCTTTAATTGCATTACTAGGCAATAAATACTGTAAAATCAATAATGATTCTAGAGAATTTCTATACGGATTAAGGCCATACCGAAATTTCAACATCTAGGTCCATTTAAAGCGTTTAAAGGTACATTATGTACATACACACAACCTCTGCAGATCTTAAACATACCTACTATATCAGGAAGAAGATACAATGTAGTCAGTTATCTCATTTAGTGTCTTGAGCCAGTAAACCGACGAGTAAAGTGTAATTTATTTATCGTATCCGATTATAAGAGGGTCACAATATTACATTAGCTAAGTCCGTACCTGTACCGCGAGCAGTTTATTCGGCAATCACTCGCTGTAGGGGTGTGTTTCTAACAGGATGTTTACTCGGCTTCCTTAGTTAAATATATTGCCGAGGTTGGAGGGTTAGTTATCCCTTACTCTCACGCACCATCCAAATGTAACGCGTACGTTGTTTGGTTAAAATATACCTATAGTTATATAGTATAATACAAGCTGAGGCTGACAGCTCCGCCCGCGTGAAATAGCTTGTGAAAATAACCTTTACTGCTATCCGATTTTATTTTACAATACCTACTTGGGGAGCTGGCGACGAACATTATGCAGACAAATATATGCCAAATACAAGTATCCACAGATCATTTGTTAACAACCTATCAAGCCTTTTACCAACCCAGTTGGGGTCTGGTTTCTCGTTTCACTGCGATACGGCTAAACTTCGATATTTTCCTGACCTCTAAAACCCATTGGGGGTAATCGATGTTATGTGGTTAGACGGATCGGGTTTTTTAGGACGCCAACTACCCCTAACTATTGTCATAGATGTCCGTATGACAACCGGTACCGACAGCTTAACGTGCTCCACAGATTAAAAATCAAATATTCTTCTACTTAGATGTCTTTTAAACAATTTCTGTTTCATCAAAGTCGAATTCATCAAATAAACTATATTTTTAAGTTATCTCCAGTTACCTACAATAAAACAAAATTAGCTTATCTTTAAAAATATAATATTCAGAGTTCATGTAACTTCAAATTTCGGAACGGTTTTTCACGGTTTGAACGTTAAACTCTGACTAAACGTCGTGTTTTCGTAGCTTCGATGAAACTTACCCGCAAACAGATTATCCGTTAGACAGAGTTATTTTGTTTTGTCTTCTGTTTTGCCAATCTATATATGTAATCTGTTCTAATGAATAATATTATATAGATAAATAAAATGTAAGTGTCTGTTTGAAATTCCAAATCAAAAGTTTTCTTACTAGATGCATATGAGAGTAATTACTTATTTATGGTAAGTACTTACAACATATTGCGTTAGGGCACTTTTCCTGTCATGCGTTTTTTCAACAGCGTCCGGATCTCGCCCGCAATGCGTGTCGATGTCAACGTCAACTCAGTTCGCGACTAGCTCCGTGACTATAACAACCGGTGTATGAACCGATTTAGAATTATTTTTATTGAAGCCTAGGAAGTGCTTCCTATGTTTACCCATTTCAATTTGATCCCAACTCGACAGTTATTTGGACTCATTCCGGTAATTTGAAGTCGGGGTTTTTGCCAAAATAGAAATAGAAATTGTGTCATCATAATGACACAATTTCTATTTCATCAAAATTAGATGCAACAAACAAAGTGTATTCTCAAGTTATCTCTAGTTTCTAACGATACAAAACAAATAGCTTATCTCTAAAAATCTTATATCGGAAATTCGCTTAACTCCAAATTTCAGAACATATAGTTCTAATATTGTTTGAACGCTAAACTCTGACTAAATGTAGTGTTTGCGTAGCTTCGATGAAACTTACCCCGCAAACAGATTTTCCGTTAGATAGAGTTATTTAGTTTTGTATTCGGTTTTTGCTAATCTATACAAGGCTAGGTATAGGCCTCCCCCAAAGAGGGGGAAAATCAGTCTATGTATTATACATGCATACATATATGTATTATAGTCAGACTATCTATTATACTAGGTAGTACTTTTGTTCCAAAAATCTATTCATGTAGTTCATTTACACCAATGTCTGCCCCCTTTTTCTTAAATTCTATTCTTTCTACCTTTCCATCCAAAGGTTGCCTGTAAGAAATAACTGTTTAGTAATAACGCCGCCATTTGTACATATTCAATATGGATTGTTTTTGTTATGTTATTTTTGTATTGGTGTACCATAAACTTTATTGTACTGTATCAGTATACATATACCACGCTGGCCAGACGCGTTGGTATAGGGATTTGTGTCGAGTTTTCCTTCTCTAAACATACTTCGCTAAACGTACTATATTTCCAAAAATACATAGAAAATTCCCAAACTCCATAACAGACATTTGTGGGTCACATAAATATTTGATTCGACCCGGGAATCGAACTCGCGACCTCGGGGACGGCAGTGATGCCACCGAGGCTGCAATATTTAAGTGTCTGTTTATAATTCCGAATTAATAGCTTTTCACTAGATTCATATGAAAGAAAATATTTATTTACGGTACTTAGGTACATAAACACATTTTTTTTTTAGTTCCGTGACCAAGGCCGCGGCCGCTCTAACGTCCGTTGCCAGGCGTCTCTGGTTACAAGCAGAACGTATTTCCAGTGGCGCCCGGCGGACTTTGACCACCTCTGTGGTCTCTGCGGGGGTTGGGTCGGGATGAGAATCCCGCGTCGTTGGGGTAGGGTTTTATCCCGCGTCAGTGAGTGAATCTGGTTGCGTGCTATGGGGCAAAGGCCCCGCAGCACGCAACCCTTCTAGCCTGCTTCTGTAAGGACGACGGGTGGCGATCCCGCCGTCCTCAGGCCCCGATCATGGAGGTCGATGGTCTTGGGCGTAGATGAGTCTGCGGCGCCCGCGCCGCTGACTACGGAACTCGGCGGGGAGGGCACGCTCCCTCTCCCTCTCGGCCGCCTCCTTCGCGAGCACGACTTGCTCGCAGAACATAAACAGTTTGAGGTAAACCAATTCATAAAAAAAAAACAAAATACTAAACACAGGGTCAATATTGGCGCCGGGCGCCATTGGAAATACGTTCTGCTTGTAACCAGAGACGCCCGGCAACGGACGTTAGAGCGGCCGCGGCACTAGGCCGCGAAAATAAAATAAAAAAAAGGGTCAATATTGGTCATTGGAAATACCTTCTGGTGTCACCCGAGACGCCCGCAGCAATGGACATGGGAGCGGCCGCAGTCTCGAGGAATTAAAAAAAGGGGTTAATATTGAATATTTTTTAAATAATTGTCTGCATTAACTGCTGCCATTACAAGGGTTGTTTACCCAGTGCTACATATGGATCTTTCTCATAAATATTTATACAGCTGAAACGTTTTAGACTACGCATTTTATGGAGACTCTGTAGCCCCATTATCATTCACAAAGACATCGTGACAGCTCACTCATGTTTAGGATTGCACTCGTATAAAAGTAATATCCTTATAAAACCTGTATTTCTGTCGGTAACACATTTGTTTTTATTTGGTTCTAGATGATGGCATTTCTCCCAATTCCCATGTGAACACAGCCAGGACCACACGTGGCCAATAACACTCAGGAATGATGCAGCTACATACCTATATTACCTAGCGAAAGAATATACCTACTTACCTAACAGAATCGGCTCAATAGTTCCAAAGATTATTTATTTAAGTATAAGTAGACATTGAATGTTTTTTTTTTTATATTTGGTTCGCCAAATTGACGCCGCCCGCCTGGTAGTCGTGCCGACGTCTAGCGATTGTGAGCCACTCTCACAGCACACAATACTATAGAGTGTGGCCCTCAACTTGACGACCTACTGATGTGCCTCTTCACGCTCCGCTTAAAGAACCCAGGATTATATGTGGGAGGAAACACGTGCACAGGCAGGGCGTTCCAGGCCACTATTGTCATGTATACATAATTATATTATGTATAAAATACACTATGTACAATTATGAAATATAGTAGTAGTATAAAAAAATAAAAAATGTAATATAGGTAGGTACAGGTCGCGAGAAGTAAGTGGAGCTTTGCATTTGTGTGAGTGACTACGAAAAGTAGAGTAAAAGTTCTTTTAGTAGCTGTGTGTACAACACATGTGTCTGTAAAAGAGGTCACATATACGTCAACGTACACTCCGCCAGTACCTAAAAAAAATATTGTAATATTAGGTCTTTACCTATGAAATTGCCGTTTTATATGAAAAAAATTAAACGATTTTTTTCTTTTTATGTATTTTTTATTTGTATTTATCGAAGTAATCACCCATGCAATCAATGCATCTTTGCCAACGCAGCGGCAGTTTATTGATGCCCTTCTTAAAGAAATCAGCTGGACGGTAGGCAACAAATTCTGCAAAGGCATTTTGTACTGCCTCTCGGGTATTGAATTTCTTTCCCGCTAAGAAGTTATCTAAATTCTGGAAAAAGTAGTAGTCTGTAGGCGCAAGGTCTGGTGAGTATGGCGGATGACGGAGAGCTTCCAACCAAAGTTCTTGCAACTTGGAGACCGTCTGCTGTGGAGTATAAGGTCACGCATTTTCGTGCAGGAGCAGCGGAGACGAGCGATTGACCAATGCTGGTTGGAGATGTGCCAGCTTCTCCATCATTGTGTTCAGTTCTTCACAGTACACATCTGCAGTAATGCTCACCCCGTTTGGTAAGAAGCTGTGATGAATCACACCGGCGCTAGACCACCAAACAGTGACCATCACTTTTCTAGGGGTAAGTTTTCGTTTAGGGCATTGTTTAGGTGTTGAAACAGGATCCAACCAACTTACTGAGCGATTGCGGTTATCAAACAGAATTCATTTTTCATCGCAAGTAACAATGCGGTTCAAAATTCCTTCATTTGTGTGTCTGTTGAGCAATGCAAGGCATGTCTCGACGCGTACTTCGCGCTGGCGATCATTGAGTTCGTGGGGCACCCATTTGTCAAGCTTTTTTACCTGGCCAATTTGACGCAAATGGACCAATATTGTTTTGACGCTAACGTCGAAAGCCGTAGATTGTGTATCGTCGGCTTCCACAATCACCTTTAATTGGTCATTGTCGACCAAAGTCCAAACGGCAATTTCATAGGTAAACACCTATTACGTATTAGCCACTACCTACCTAAACAATTTCGGGGCGTGAAACTTGGATTCTGGTTAGTTAACTCCTCTCACCAACAATCAGTGACACCTATAGGATCCTTCAAGCTCTTATCAGTGTCAGCGACGATATACAAAAGTCCTTTTATCAGACAATATATCAGCATAACCCCAAAACGAACGACTTGAAGTTTATGGCTTGTTTACGATTTAACTCTTTACTGAGTGTAGACAACGGCTATTTTATTACACTTCAGGCATGAACAATACAGTTTCAGAAATCCTCTTGTATTTCTGATGTACGATTATGTTTTGAATATTATTAAAGACAAGACATACACACTGTAAGATGTAAAAGAATAACATCATCCACCGAGCCTTTTCCCAACATAGTTGGGGTCGGCTTACCAGTCTAACTGCGATTTGGCTGAACTTTGATATTTCACGTGAAGCGACTGCCATCTGACCTCCACAACCCATGGGCGATATTGAAGTTCTGTAGTTAGACCGGTCGGATATTTGATTTAGGGCTCCAACTACCCCTAACGACTGCCATAGATGTTCGTATGACAACCGGGACCGACGGCTTAACTCTCTGTGCTCTCCGAGGCACGGAGGGGTCTCAGTGTCTTAAGAAATGGTCACGCACCCTAAGACCGGCCTGACTAGATGTTGCTTAACCTTTGCAATGTGTTAACATTGTCTGTTACCAGTAGACCACAATATCATCCAAGTAGGTATATTTCTAATTGTAAAAGTTTCAGGGAAGAAATGATGCGGCCATAAAATTTTACGCAGACTATTTTTACAGTTGATTCATGAAACATGCTACACGTAGGTATTGACTAATAATAAACTTGTACTTTGCTAGAACGCACACTCAAAACATAAATTCTTTATCTTTGAAGAATTAAAAGAGCTACTATTACATCCTTATTGTGTCACTTTGGTGGTGCCACACAATAGTTAGGGGGAGAACTTATTTGCCATTTTACAGTCACCGGCTGCAGAATAGCACCTTAGCACTTCCCCTTATAAGTAGGTATTCATTTAAAAAACCTGACTGGCCGAACTTGTGGAAAAGTATTCAATTGTTTGTTGAATATAAAAATAGTATGAAACCCGCAAAATTATAAATATCGAAAGACTGTTCGGGTATCTATAAATATTCAAATTTAATGCATCAAATGGATCAGTGGGCTTGCGAAAGTAAACTGACGAAGGGTAAGGACATTAATCCGGATCTGTATCGATAGGGAAAATCAAATTTCATTCCGTAGTGCTATCCTGTTGTAATTCTGTGAAAGGTCACCAAACTATTTCTATTCCGATAGGATTCGAGCGCAAGGCACGTCTTATTTTGAATCATTTTCTCACAGTGCTAACAGTTTGACTGAAATATTGGATAGAAACAGGCGTTACCTGGCGAAAATCCATGACAAAGTAATGGTAAGTAAGATGTTAAAAACTTATTAAAATTATAATAGCATTATTTTTCGCAGATTTAAAAAAGACAACAAAACGTCGACAATTGTTTCGCCTCTAAACGAGGCATTATCAAGACTGTCTCAAAGAGTTTGACTGAACTTTTAATTTTTATAATTTTAATCTACCTTGCAATGAACGTCAGCAGTTTTATGTTTCCATTAATTAGTTTTTATCCCTTTATTTCAGGTGTCATTCCTGAACCTTACCATAATATTATGTCAATATTATAAACATATTTTTACACACAGAATCCTAGTTAATTGTAGATACCTTAGCGGACTTTCGGTATACTTGCTGAAAGTTTGTTCTACATAACTAAATTTCGACAGGTTTGATAATAATACCCTCTCGCTGGAGACCATGCTTCAAGCCATGGCCCCCAGCGGGAGTAGGTGGAACGCGGCCGTGTCCTTCTGCGAGCAAGTCATGCTCGCGAAGGAGGCGGCCGAGAGGGAGAGGGAGCGTACCCTCCCCACCGAGTTCCGTAGTCGGCGGCAAGGGCGCCGCAGACTCATCTGAAAAAAAAAAAAAGGTTTGATAATAATAATGTGGATTGGTAGGTATACAGGGTGAATTTTTCAAGTGGGCTTGGATGGCCAAGTCCGGAACTATAAGGAATAGCGAAAAATGCTCAAAGGAGTCACGAGCCCGATTTTGATGAAACTTAAAACCTCATCATTGGATTTTATAAAATCAATAATCCTATCTGGGAATCGAACTCATTGATTTAGAAAAAAAATCACAGCCTTTATTATTACACCATACTAGTGTTGCTGTTAAGGATCAAATTCTGGGAAGTAATGATATACGGCAAATTTAGGGAAAACTTAGAATTTTAATAAAATTCATATTTCTTGTCTGTCTCTTAGTCTCTTATCACACTGGGCATAGGCGCGCGCGATACCACCGCCTCCTCCCAGTGTGATAAGAGACAGACATGTACTTACCAGCTTGTTTCTTCTAGTGTATTAAACGCGAGATTACGGTACTACTTACTAATTCCATACGCGAGATACAACATTATGTTCTACTTTCATATTGTACCTGCCCACGAGCATCATTTAGAAGATGAAATAGTCAGTTCTGTGATTACGAACAAAATAGACTCAAAATTGACATAAAATATGAATTTTATGAAAATTCTAAGTTTTCCTTAAATTTGCCGTAAATCATTACCTCTCAGAATTTGATCCTTAACAGCCATACTATCGTATGGTGTAATAATAAAGAGTGTGATTAGGATTATAGGTTTTTAAAAAATCTAATGATGAGGTTTCAAGTTTCATCAAAATTGGGCTCGTGACTCCTTTGAGCATTTTTCGCTATTCCTTATAGTTCCGGATTTGGCCATCCAAGCTCACTTGAAAAATTTACCCTGTTTACCGACTACCTCGATGGCGGAGTCAATTGAGCGTACGACTTGCCTGATTACCCAGAGACCTCTTGGGTCTCAGGCCTGACTCTGTTTCTGGACTGGAGATGGTATAGTACCTATTTCAAGTCAAGTACTATACCATCTCCAGTCTGGTCAAATAATTATTTGTACGATCTGTAAAATTTAGTTCGTATCTTTTTCTCGTATTCTCTAGCACAAGCAACGCTTAGTTAGGGATGAGTGAGCGCTGTATTTTATTGTCTTAATATATTTATCCATTTATTCATCACTGACACTGAGTATATTAAAAGTTAGAAGAAATCTAATAGACTTACTGTAATCTCGTTAGCAATATAGAATAAGAGGGGAGTGTTATCGGCAGTAGAACGGTAATAACGTTGCGATAAAATCGGCAAAGGGGAGACTGGGCTGAACCGACTGACTTACTTCAACCAGATTAAATCTTGGAAGAACTAGTCTCAATATTAACTAATGACACCTTGGGGTAGACAGCTACTGATTACACCCGGGTTGCCTCCTAATGGCGAGATGAACTCGCTAAAGTTTGAGAATCTTATACATAATATAACATATATCTTTACCTCCGTGGGAGCAGGCAGAGATGTATTACACACCCACAAAGCCAGCCGTTTAGTTGGATCCACGTAATAAAGGGCCACCTAAATTCCAACAGCTGATGGTTTGCTAAATGGATTTCAATACAGGTTTAAAAAAGCATAAATGAGTCATATAATATCAGAACTAACTGATACAACACAGAAGAAATAAAAAATAGCTCATAGCTTTCAGGAATAATTCAGCTACATATAACTGAAAATTGGTTCTGAGTCGGTCCAGTGGTTTCAAAGATTATACCCAGCATCGATTACCTACTGACACATTTTACTTCTTTATAACGTTAGTAGGTATAATACATATAGGCCATTGTATTCCGTAGGGTATTAGAAATGAGTAAACAATACTATAAGTACGTGAAAGGGGCCACTACTGACTTCAGCCAGTAATTTCAAAAACAATAAAGATACTATCAATTACTGAAATCCATTAGAAGCATTGTCCACTGTGAAGTAATCCCAAAATAGGACCGACACAATACATCTTGGGTCGTTACAGTACATGATGAAGGAATCGCGTAAATTAATCAATCCGTATGACGAGATAGGTACCTACTCTAATGGACTTCTGTTGTGATTTGGTCAGATCGGAAACTTTCTCTTATTGGGCGTTTATAATTAATTACAGACGACAAGGAAATGCGTTAGATTGATTAGAAGATAGATAGGTCTTAATTAATAAATATTCAATATTAAAATATCAAGATAGAAATTATAAATAGATCACAAAAATTTATGTAATCGGCAGGACTCGGACCCACGGCCTTTCCCTAACAGGCGAAATGCTCTGACCACTGAGGGAAAGGCCATGGGCTCGAGTCCTGCTGATGACATCAATTTTTGTGATCTATTTATAATTTCTATCTTAATATTTTAAGAATAGTTTCAGGAAACTTATTGCTTTGAAATACAAAGATAATTCTATTCAATATTAGTTTAACAAAATGCTTGGACTGCCAAATGCTCGAATTGTAGAGATTATATTTAGAGGTATGTATTATCTGTCTTGACTGTTGGAAAATCGGTGTTAATTAGGTAACAATCACACTGGTCATTCACCACGCTGTCTTACGCGTCACCGTGCCAGATTCGCGTGTTCCCATGCTATCTCAAGCGTACGACGCTGTTGTGTCATAGCGCGTAGATAACGTAAACGTCAGACGTCGTAAGACGTAGGACCAGTATGTCGCTGTTTCCCATGTCGCGTAGCATATATGTCGTATGTGAAGGACCAGTGTGTTTTAAGCCTTACCGTGGGGAAAACCAAAATTAATGGAAAAGTGTGGGTCTGTAACTCACCTCTGTCCATCCCTTCAGGATATAGGCTTACGCTATTACGCTGTACCTCACATAGTTCGTACAGAGGCAGTTGATATAATTGTCAGTAGTTAGTAGTTAGTTATTTACATTTTCAAAAGATTTATTATACGAAATTTCGTTGAACAATTTGAAGGGAGTTTCAGATCCTCCAGATAACACCAGAACAGTAAACAACAAAGTAAGTAGCTCTTCCAAGATATTCACAGTTCAACTAACTAATAAACCTGAGACGTGGAACACGAACTGCTGTTATGTCGGAATTTCAAGACCGTTTATTTGTAGTTGCTGTCATAACAATTATCTCATAAATGAAATATAACAAAGATGCTTTAAACACGTCAATAATTTTAAGTAAGTATGTTTGTATAATAATATACTAATAGTATTTGATCTTGTGGACCAACAAGGAGTTTAAAAAATAGTTTACGAGCGGTTGTCAGACCTATCAAATATGAACAAAAATTTTCATAAGAATCAGAGAAGCCGATTCGAAGGAGTTTCCCAACAAACACTGCCCGATTAGCGATAGGTGAAAGAGCTATTTTTTTCAGGCATCTAATTGCCTGAAAAAAAAAAAAATAATTAATGTATCTCTTACTTACTGGCTTAGTATATCATTTATCGAATAAATGATATACTAAGCCGACTAAATCTCATGGGTACAAAATACCTATATTTTTTAATAGTAAGAAATTAAGTAGTACTTATATTATGTACGCGACAGACAATTCTAAAGCACAAAAGTAAATAACCCTCACTTACTAAAATGTTACTAGTATTAAACAGTTGAGAGCAGTAAAAGCAATCAGTGCAGAAGTGTATTATTATGGATTACTGCTTTCTACCTCCGTCCTTTATTGGTATTAATTTTCTTTCTGATGTATATTTTAATTCAGTTATGCTGAAGTGTCAGACAAAGCAGTATTAAATTAATAGCTGTTGCTTTAGTCTGTTGTCGTTTACAATATGTATTTACAACATGTGCCTCGTGCTTTTGAGAGCACGTTAATATAAAGAAGCCGTCGCGGTCCCGGTTGTCTTAACAACTTAGCAGTTGTTACGCACATCTTAAAGACCAAAGCCAACGTCACCAGCGAATGGTGCACCTGCCGATCAATGAACGAGTCTTTGTCTATACTAATATTATAAAAAGAAAAGATCTGATTGTTTGTTTATTTGAAGCGTATAGGCTCCGTAACTAATGATCAGATTTTGAGAATTCTTTCACTGATATGTAGCTACACTATCACTGAGTAACTAGGCTGCTTTTTTATCCCGGTAATATGTTCCCACTGTAACCGGGAACGAGAAAACTATATCCCGCGGGTAGAGCCGTGGTGATCAGTTAGTCAATCATCAAAGTTCAATCGTGAAAATAGCATAACCGATCCGCAAAGTTACTGGCAACAAGTGGGCGAATATGCCCCTGCCTACCCCTTTTCAGCAAGGGGCGTGATAATAACGTATCACAAATCCTTATCCTACGATATAGTGTTAACGTTACCAAAGGCTTGGCTCTAGATTAAACACAATCCGACCATAAGCTGCTGAATATCTATGCAATGTACCAAATTCCTCTCGTAGCCGCGCTTACAGTTCCACTGACAGAATTTGAATTACTACAGTACCTACGCAAATATTGAACTGGTATTTTAGCAGTTTACATAACAAATTAGTATGCGTTTTGAATACCATCATGGCTCATTTATATTGGTAGTTATAGTTAGCTCCCGCATGCGGGGTGCGGTTGTCGATCAAGTTAATTTGATTCCCCGCATGAGGGTAATCGACTAAGTTAATTACATTAGTCCTTACGCGGAGGACGACTCCACGTGGAGTAACGACCGAGTTATATAAATAGTTCTCATTAAAATGTATACTTCTGTAGTAACATTATTAGAAACAAAATTTGTAGTTGTCGAACAATTTGAGAATGACAGGAAGACTTATCTTATTCTTAACTTAGTTTTTTTAACCCTGCTTAAACTAGGTTACTGTCTGTCTGCCTGTATCTTAAGGAGCAGAAATTCTAGGTAAATCAGCCATGCGCTTACTTTGTACTTATGTAGGTAATTGTAAAACCATAGCCTATTGATTTTTATAAAATATAACACACAAAATCTAGCAAGAATATTATGCTGCCAATGAAGAACATACCATTTTCTTACTCTTTTACACGTATATTTTCACCCTAATCCAAACCAAAGTGAGTTACAAAGTTAATACTATCAGGCGTTACTTTTCGGAAGTCCATAGTTAAATAAAATAAATCTAACTACTTTGCAATATTCCGCCACATGCAAATTACCCAACTCTCGTATTTATTCATGCACAAGTCCGCCCTCCAATCCCACTTAGGCCGAAAGAATAGAGAAATAATATTGAAAATAGAATAAATATGAGAGTTGTGTTATCGTGCAAAAAATAATAAAAAACCTCGACAGGTGTTTCGCCCCCAACCAGGGGCATCATCAGGAGATGTCGATGGCTCGGCGCACGGCGTGCGCCGAGCCACACAACTCTCATATTTATTCTATTTTCAATATTATTTCTCTATTCTTTCGGCCTAAGTGGGATTGGAGGGCGGACTTGTGCATGAATAAATACGAGAGTTGGGTAATTTGCATGTGGCGGAATATTGCAAAGTAGTTAGATTTATTTTATTTAAAGTGAGTTACCACTACGCAATTTGCAAATCTTGTAAACCTATTTGCAGGGTTGGTCTTAATATGTGATGTAAACGGAGCATCCATCAATGTTACCCTTCTACTCCAAGTGGATAATAGTCTTGAAGAAAACAGTATATAAGTTTTGTGTATATTATTGAGCGAAGCGAGCGTAGCGAGCGGAGCTCCTTATCAGGTGACTCAAATGCAACTTGATGTGAAATTGTTTCTCGACAACTACTCAACCGATTTTCATGATTTTTTCAATCAAAAATCAAGCATTCTCAGGAGCAGGTTTTGTTCGAGACCGAATTTTGATTTGGGACCCTCAAAAAAAGTTATTGACCAAAAATATGACAATAGTCGCTTCGCTCAATTACATGCTGCAGCGCAGTACCACGGCAGCGACCGCAGCTCCTACTTATAATATAGCATGATATAGGTACAAGGGAATGGAGGCTTATTTTCTGTATTACAAACCAGTTGACTGGTTGATAATTTCTTTGTTATCATAGTCTGTTTCGTTTAAAAAAATAGTAACTCATCACTGCAACTGCAGAGTAAAGACGTATTCATACTGGGCTTGAATGGCATTACGAATTGGTGAGGTACCTGTTCTTTTTTAAATTGATACATGACGCATCTACTTGACACTTTTTGCATGGCTTATGATAACTCGTATAACCAGATTCCCATCTATGTGTTTAAACTGTAAAGTAATCTCAATCGACTAATAAAATAACTCACAAGTGGGCCACAGATTTAAGTGTTAAACTTTTAATGATATTGAGATAAAAATAAATACAGATAAAAATATAACTCGACTCGTAACGTTACAAATTTCTAGATACTCGTAATTTGTTTGCGGACCCTCTATTAAGTGTGGCCCTGCATTTGAAAGAGGGTGCACGAACAAATTACCAAAGAGTAAGCTTAAAGAGCCCGCTGTCTATCTAACTGTCAATAATGTGCTTTCATTTATTTTGTATATTATGGCAAGGGGCTTTAATCAAGATTTTAAAAGCCTGAGTGAATCTGTAAGAGCTGAACCTAAAGGTTAATGGCCATAGCTTGGCCATAGCTTGCCAACAGACGGTCCAACAAAGCTACTGGCAATCAGTAGACGGAAGGACGTTTCTGCATCCCCCATTATATGGTAACATTTTCATTCTTAAAATTCATACAATAAATAAAATTAAATAATTTTTTAGAGGGGGTTTTCGTACATAATTGTCTCGGAAAGGGAGACTACTTATAATTTCTTGTTGTCTGTCCATTCCTTCGTACGCAGCAACATTTCGTCTACAGTGGTAGTTAATTTAACTCTACTTAAAGTAGGATATCCAGCGTATCACAGTAGCTCAAGTGATATCAAAACCAGGATTTAAAGGCTGACCTCGGATATAATATATTCCATTTCATTCGTAGTCTCCATCACAATTGAGAGAACCTTTTGTGGTAGACTATTATTGGATTTGGTGCACGCGCCTTATTTCATTATTTGCTCACTTTAAGCCCAAAACACACAAAGGAAAATGAAATAGATATTTTTACAATATGAAAGTGATTTTGGAACGGACGATACGCTACCTGAATTTTGATGAGAAATAGGTACTGGTGGACTCATAAATTGCATCACTGTTTTAGCAATAGGTTTATTTGCAAATCAAAGGTGTTCAATAGAACATCTTAGGAGTTGGACGTCATTTGATTTTAAAATGAACTATAAACGTTATTTCAATCTCTGTTTCAAAAAGCGGTTTGAAACTGGCTTATCTCATATACAATTAATCTAGCCTATATTACAGAATTATAAACGCGGAAAGAGGTCAACAAAAATTAAATGATAATCATTTTAAACTTAATATAAATGATAAAATAACTACATCAGACTTCGAGGTCGCTAACGAATTTGAAAATTTTTTCTCCCGAATTCCTGTAGATTTGACAAAAACCCTAGGCTCTTCAACCCCCATTGCAGAATCTTTGTTAAAAGCAAACGTTCCTTGTTGTAACGTTATATTTAAATTCAGTAAAGTTAACATAAACACTATCTTAAAAACTTTTAAATCTTTAAATATCAAGAAAACAGCTGACCTCTGGGGCATCTCTGTGTATTTAGTAAATTCTTTTATTGAAATGGTTGCTCCTGAACTAGTAATAATATTTAATAATTGTGTTGATAGTGGTGTGTTCCCTGATTTAATGAAATCTAGTAAATTAATTCCCCAGTTTAAATCGGGTAGTACTTCAGATCCGTCCAATTTCCGTCCCATTTCTGTACTACCTACATTTAGTAAAATTTTTGAAAAAATTATGCTTAATCAAATGCAAAATCACTTTAACGTTACTAAACTATTACATACAAAACAATTCGGTTTCACTCGTGGTCGGTCCACCACTGAGGCCGGTATTAAATTATTAGAGTGTATATACAGGGCCTGGGATGAGTCATATGATGCTTATGGTGTATTCTGTGACTTATCTAAGGCCTTCGATTGCGTTCAGCACCAGACTTTAATTAAGAAACTTGATCATTACGGAATCCGGGGGACGGCCTTGAATTTCGTCAATTCTTACTTAAGTGATAGGGTCCAGAAAGTAGTGATCAATGGTAAACAGTCACCTGGTTCTCCTGTAGCAATGGGGGTACCGCAGGGTTCAATTTTGGGACCTTTTCTTTTTCTAGTATATATTAATGATCTCCCTCACCTCATAAGAGACGACCACGAGGTAGTTTTGTTTGCTGATGACACTTCTTTAATATTTAAAGTTAAACGTGGACAGCGCGAACTTGACGATGTAAACATTGCCCTCTCTAGGATAGTCCACTGGTTTTGTGCTAATAATTTATTATTAAATGAAAATAAAACTAAATGTGTAAGATTCACCTTACCTAATGTAAGACTTGTTAAAACCAGTGTTAAGGTTAGGGATGATATAATAGAATTGGTCGATGACACTGTCTTTCTGGGCATAACGTTAGACTCCAAATTGCAATGGGGGCCTCATATCGGGAAAATTTCGGCCAGGCTTAGTTCAGCAGCCTATGCTGTCAAAAAGATCCGACAACTTACAGACATTAAAACGGCGCGTCTTGTCTACTTCAGCTACTTCCACAGTATCATGACATATGGCATACTACTGTGGGGTAACGCTGCCGATATTGAATGCATCTTTGTGTTGCAGAAGAGGGCTATCCGGACTATCTATGGAATGGGGTCTCGGGAGTCATTAAGAGATAAGTTTAAGCATATTAACATCCTTACAGTGTATTCACAGTATATTTATGAAATTTTATTGTATACCCACAAGAACAAAAGTAAATTTGTGAAAAATAGTGATAATCATAATCTAAACTTAAGAAATAAGGATAAACTGGCTGTTCCTAAATTTAGGCTTCATAAAGTGAGTAATTCTTTTGCGGGGAACTTTATTCGAATGTACAATACATTGCCAACCGAAATAGCAAATTTATCTGTCAATAAATTTAAAAAACTAATAAAAAGTAAATTGTGCCATAAAGCTTATTATAGTATTAATGATTTCTTAGATGACAAGGCGGCCTGGTTGTAACAACGTAACGAATTGCTCCTTTCTAAATAACTCTGTATTAGATTTAAGATGAAATATTTTGAAAAAAGCCGAGCTGAGTTTCTTGAGGGCTCTTCTCAGTCTCGTTGCATTTTGGAACCCTCGGTAGAGTCACACCAACTTCTGACGAATCTAAATAATTTTCTGAAAATTTCAAAGATAATAAACGTTATTTTATTTTATTTTATTTTATTTAGAATAGGGAATAGTACTTACATACCTATATCCCTAAAGGTGGTAGACATACACTCATATTTTGTGAGTAGTTTTGTTTTACGTAATAGGGGCATGAGAGAGATAAGCCGATAATACGATAGGCTTTCTATCGTAAATGGCACGGAACCCTATACTAAGACTCCGCCGTCTGTTGGTCTGTCCGACTGTCACCAGGCTGTATCTCAAGAACCGTGAAAGCTTTGTTGAAATTTTCACAGATGATGTTTTTGTTGCCTTGCTATAAAAGCGGCAACATATTTTGATTATTTTTTCAGAAATATAGCAATAAATATTGTTTATGAAAACACAGTTTGTATTTATTTGATTCTTTACCAAATTATTTAATGTTCCAATCCCTCTATTTTCGATTGCGAACGCCTTCAATTCAAAACTTTTAATGAATAAATAACGATTCGTGATCCAGAGGAATTGCTCACTTCGAGTTTCTAACATCTGTGATGTATTTTGAATTTTCTTGTGAAAAACTTTTTAAGTAATTATGGACGTCAACAACTTGTGAACATGTTTTGATCAAGCAACTGGAATCAAGTTTGAAGTACAAAATGAATCTACTTTATTATAGGAAATTGCTGTTTGATTATCTTTGTAACTTTTGCTTTGTACTTATTTGTAACTACTAAGATTGGTACGATCTAAGCCGACAGATAAAACGGAAAAATTAACACAACGTCAGCTAGGATTTATCTAAGCTAAGCAGCTTGTACTACGATTGCCTCTGTGGCGCAGTGGTTTAAGTTTGCGATTGCCTTCCCTGAAGACCCGGGTTCGACTCCCGGGTTTGATTCGATTTGTGTGATTGATATGTATCGCTATCCTTGTCTAATTAGGCATCTACTGTGTACATTATATAAGACTGTCAACTTGCTTTCTCAGTAATATAGGTACCATCTTCCACGCTATTCGCTTGTTTGTTTTTACATACACTTTCAGTGTCCACCAGAGGCGCTCGGCAATGGACGTAGGTTCGGCCGCGGCCCAGGGCTGAAGATAAAAAAAAAAGAAAAAAAAAGGTATGTAGGTATATCTCAGAGATTGAAAAATGTTTGTTTTGGAGTTTCGGTGTTTTCTACGTACTATAAAATGTATCTATGTCATCATTCACCGGGCCTTTTCCCAACTCAGTTGGGGTCGGCTTTCCAGTCTAACTGCGATTCGGCTGAACTTCGATATTTTCCGTGAAGCGACTGCCATCTGACCTTCACAACCCATGGGCGATATCGAAGTTCTGTAGCTAGACCGGTCGGATTTTTGATTTAGGGCTCCAACTCCCCTAACGACTGCCATAAATGTTCGTATGACAACCGGGGCCGACGGCTTAACGTGCTCTCCGAGGCACGGAGGGGTGGTCTCAGTGTCTTAAAAAATGGTCACCCATCCTAAGACCAGCCTGACTACATGTAGCTTAACCTTTGCAATGTGTTAACATTGTCGGTTACCACTTGACCACGAGCCCAAAATGTATCTATGTATTTAGAAATATATAAATACCTACGTTTATCAGTTGTCCAGATCACATATCACAAGCTTAATATTAGCTAAATTTGGGCTATATAACGTTGTGTGAGAATGTCCAAAATTCTCAATAAAAAACATGAGGTGCATTTTAAGATATTATCAAAATGATAATTCTTCTACTCATATCTGTCAATAAAATATTTATAACTATTGACACTATGCACCTCACGCTTTTTTTACAATAATAGGCATACATTTATTTCTTATTTACACTATTCTTAATTCAAACTTATTAAAATATATTTTCTACTTTTTAGTTGAATTCTCTATAAAAGCGTGTTTTTTTTTTAGTTTTTTAAACTATTATGTATTTTTAATTATTTAGTTTTTATTTTCATTTTTTTTTTTCAATCGAATTATTGCATTGTCATCGGTCTTTGACAGGTGTGCAAAGTTTGAATTAAATCTGATCGTTCAAAGTAGGGCAAAATCGAGCCCAAAAGAGTCGGTTACAAACAAACATATTTTTTTTTTTTAATTTTCAATCGAATTATTGCATTGTCATCGGTCTTAGGCAGGTGTGCAAAGTTTGAATTAAATCTGATCGTTCAAAGTAGGGCAAAATCGAACCCAAAAGAGTCGGTTACAAACATACAAGCAAGCATGCTAATAAACGCGTAGTAAAAAAAACTAGTTACGCGACAATTGAAGTGTCCATACGCTAAGAGGTTGGACTTGCGTTTTGACGACGTGAGTTCAATCCCCGGTCAACACACACTATTGACGTGACTCCTTACTCAAGCAATTTTAGCTAACGGATACAAATTATTTAAACACACTCATGCAGGTCGTAGCTACGTTATACTGGCTGCGCCACAGAAGTAGTCAAGTATTAGAGTTCATTACAAAAGTATTTTCTTCTAAATAAAATGACTTTGTTAAATGAAAACAGTAAATGGTATTCTTCTAATTATATTTCTGAACGCATCTGAATAGTTATGACTAGGCGTATTTGATGTAATTAATTTTAAGATAACTGACAAAAAACGTCATAACGTAAATCATTTATCAAACTAATGACGTCTTGTGACCGTAGTTATCAACTGTCAAATAAATGTGAGAGTATTATCATTAGTTGCACTAGACTGACGGCCGAACACTGAAACGTCACTCAAATAAGCAGATACTCGGGAGTTCGATTTTTGCTGAGCGCGTGGCTGGTCCTTTTTAGGTTACCTCTGGCGCTCCGCAAAAATCGGGCTCCCAGATACTCACATACCGAACAACGTTTCTTGTCCTGCACCTGGAGCTAGTTAGGAATAACTAGTTCAAAGGTGCGGGACTATCAACAAATCAAGCATTACCTTGACATTGGCAAATCATCGATCAACATCGATGGAGCCACGTGTTTAAAAGAAGAAGAAGAAGAAGAAGAAGCAGATACTCAAATTGACGTTTGAGGATGAAAAAGTAAAAAGACTGCTTAAAAATTTATACATCTCTCAGACTTCGGCTACATATGGCAAAGCTGACTGTTGGCACGCCTCACACCATTAAAAGAAGAAAACAGACACAGACAGACATTTTAATCACATAGACATAGGAGCTTATTTCGTCCACATTTCACCATTTGTCTTACCACACACGTAATAGGTGCCTAGGTGGTGAGCCTATTGCCGTGTCTGGGCACTATACTACCAGGGCCCTGGAGATGTGCAAAATGTAGGAGAAAATTACACGATAGTTTACTTTTCGTTTGATTGACGTAATATTTAGAGTTTTTTTTATTTAATAAACATACAAACACAAAGTCACGTATCTATCCCTAAATGCATATACAGAGGTTCTCGTTACACCCACATTTTGTCCGGAACTGGCAATAGGCGCAGCTCCTATTACGAGAGTCCAAAATAAACTGGCGAAATAGATAGGTATGTATTAATGGACGCATCTGTGTAGATCTACCTCTACGGGAATGAAGACGTGATTTTGTCATTTTGTTGTGAGAGATCTCCTATGTGATTCCTGGAAGGTGTGCACCATCAATCTATTATGTATTTAGTGTACCCACTTACACACAACGATGGTGAACGTTCTATGTTTCATCGACATAGAATCAATCTACGTCAGGGTTTAATTATCTTAATAGCCGATACTTCCATGATACGCTTGTTACATGCAAGCCTGATAAAGTACAACCATCTATTGCTACAGAATATTGGTTACGAGAAATTTTGAGCGTAACTCTGTTAATTAATATTGCATACAGCGTAACTTACATATTTAAGTAACAATCTAAACCTAACTATATTATGAAGTTAAAAAGTTTGTTCGTTTGTTTGGTTGAACGCGCTAATATTTATAATATTATAATGGAGCTAATTTTAGGTAAGGTAGGTAAGTATCGGTAGGGTGAGGGAGCGTACCCTCCCCGCGGAGTTCCGAAGTGAACGGTGAGGGCGCCGCAGACTAGACTACGCCCAGGATCATCGAACTCCATGATCGGGGCCTGAGGACGATGGATTAGCAACCCACCGTCCTTCCAGAAGCAGGCTAGAAGGGTTGTGTACTGTGGTGCTTCACCCCACCCACGCCTTCACTCACCGACGCGGGATAAAACTCGACCCCAAAGATGCGGGGTAGGCGGGGTAACACCCGACCACGGTCCGCCGGGCGCCACTGGGAATTCTTTCAGTGCTTACCGGAGGTGCTCAGCCGCGGCCTGGGACCGCGGATTAAAAAACAAGCAAGGAGCCCTTCACTATCGCAGTGAAGGCATAAGACGACTTCTTACTATTATGTGTCACATGTCTGCAGGCAATACCATTTTCACCTTTATCTACGTAATTTTTTAAAATACTTAAAATCAATATCAAAGTTGAAAATTTTACAATGGAATTACACTGGAACTTTTTTTAAATGTCGTAATGTTGCAAAATATTTTTGTTTATTTATTTTATGAAATTTATTGAAATATTCTCACTCGTCTAAAATTTTGCGACATTAAAATATTTTATAGAATTTTTTACCCATACATTTTCTATGGGAATTTCAGAAACTTTAGGTCCATGCTTCTCAGGAACCACTTGACCCCCGATCGAAATTATTTCGGCTATGGTGTTTATTCTGTACCAAAATTCTATGTGCCAAATCATAACTTTCTAGCACTTGTAGTTCTCGAGTTGAAAAGTGCGGACAGACGGACAGGACCGGACTATAAGACTTCTCTTACATAGTATACTTGTCAGTATAGTAAGAAGTCTAAAAAAGGGTAGGTAGGTACTGCTGATTTGAATTGCATATCTATTTTCTAGTGAATATATTAATATGGCATTTAATTACAATCAGAAAGTGTTTGTTTATCGGGGAAAGATGCAGGTTATTTAACATACAACAATAATAAATAAATAAATATTTTTGGACATTCTCACACAACATCATCTAGCCCAAATTAAGCTAATATAAGCTTGTGTTATGGGATCTAGACGACTGATAAACATACTTATATATTTCTAAATACATACATATTATACATAGAAAACACCCAAACTCCGAAACAAACATTTGTGGATCACACAAATAATTCGAATCGACCCGGAATCGAACCTGGGACCTCAGGGGCGGCAGTCGCATACTCATACCACTGAGCCACCGAGGCAGTCATAACTATGAGTATGTAAGCGCTATTCCCTATTCTGTGTTACAAGTGAAGCAACGATTAAAAAATACCTGCCAAGTGCGTGTCGTTCTTTATCCCGCGTATACAAGCTATAGTATATTATTATCTTTTTTTAAATACCTATGGAATATCATTGTATAGTATAGTTTGGAATACGAAGCACTCATACTCAGACCTCTTTCATATTGCCAATGCAAACTATTTGTAGCAGACCTGCAGTTTAAAAACAAAATATAAAACTCCTTTTACAACGAAGTGTAAACTATAATCGCACCGTGCCAGCTAATTATTATGCAAATAGCGCGCATTAGCCAGAATTCAATTTCAGAAAATTATAACCGTCCGTTCAGAATAGCACCCGGTAATTGAACCATAATTGAATAGTAGTGTACTATTTTGTGACTATTACATAAATCAGAAGCAGGTAGCCCACTTCCGACACACGGAAGTTTTATAATACAGAAGTGGCTATTTATTAGTACACCTATGCCTCAATACCGAGGCTTATGCTTTTTAATCAGTAACTAGTGACCCGCCCTCGCTTCGCTTTGGTTTCACACGGTAATTGATACCAAATTTGAATGAATTATGAAATACGAGTATAACTTTTCCTTTAAATCATTATATCTAGGTATTGCTGAATACTACACTAAAATCCGTTAATTAACTTTTTATTTTTAAATTCCACGGCCTAAGGCCGCGGTCTGTTTGGCCTCTTCTGGGGTTTGACCGGGTTTCATACCGCATCGTTGGGGTTGGGTTTTATCCCGCGTCGTCGGTGAGTGAGTCTAGTTGCGTGTCGCGGGGCCTCAGCACGCAAGCACCAGACCTTCTAGCCTGCTTCTGTCTGTGTGTCCTTTTAGCATGTATATACCTCAGGCCCTGATCATGGAGGTCGATGGTCTTGGGCGTAAATAAGACTGCGGAACTCAGCGGGGAGGGTACGCTCCCTTTCCTTCTCGGCCGCCTCCTTCGCGAGCACGACTTGCGACGGGCGGCGTAACGTGCTACGCCGACGCCCTCAGGCAATGCACCCAGCACCCAGTCGTATCCGATGTTCCACAGATTCGGCCTAGTACCGACCCCTGTGGAACACCGCACGGCACATCTTGTCCGTTGAGTACCTAGTTTAAAAGATCTAAAAAAACAGACAAACTTAGCATTAGTAATTTCAAGCCCATTTTGTATCTTGTACGTAGGTCACACTATAAGTTTTACGTAACTTAAAAAACAACATGTTAAAACCAAAATTTTATGTTCATTGCTTTTCAAAATACTCTCCTTTACATTTTAAATTTTTTTTCATGCGAACGAACCATTTTTTAAAACAGGAGGACCACAGATCTGAAGGCATGTTTTCTACGTGCTGATTGAACGCTATCACTGCCTCTTCGGAGTTGGTAAAAGTGAAACCTCTCATCAAATCCTTGATTTTGGGGAAAATACAGAAACCACAGGGTGCTAGGTCGGGGCTATGCGCAGGATGGGTGACGAGTTGTATTTTTCGGAAGCTAAAAATGACTTTGTTTTGTTGACCGTGTGTGAAGAAGCGTTGTCATGATGTAGGAGAATGCGGCTTTTGGGTCGTCTTTCGCGAACTTTTTCTAACACCCTGGATAAACAAATTGTAGAATACCACTCGGCATTAACACTCTTTTGATCTTCAAGTGGAATTGTACAGATGGGACCCGTAGCTGAAAAAATATACGCGATCATTTTTTTACCAACGTTTCTCGCCTGCCTCACTTTTGTTGGCTTGTTCTCATTTTCAAACACCCATTCACGAGATTGCTGTTTTTTTTCGGGTTCAAAACAATAAATCCACGTTTCGTCGCCTGTGACAATGTCATAAACAGCATTAGAATGTCCTTGGTCGTACTTCAGTAGCATCTGTGAGCACCATTCCACGCGAGCCCCGCTTCTGCTCCGCTGTCAGTTCATGAGGGATCCAACGACAACCAAAGTTTCCTAACTTTCAATTCTTCATGTAAATTTTTTTGGATTTGACTCATGCCAATCCCCAATAGTCGTCGAATTGTCTCATAGGTAATCTGCGGGTTTTCTTCAATTAACCGCTTAACAGTAGCCACATTATTTTCGTTGACGGCAGTTGAAGGCCGCCCTTCACGAAATTCGTCATGTAAAGAAACTCGACCTCTCTCAAATTCAGCAAACCATCGCCTCACGGTGCTCAAACAAGGTGCTTCTCTCCCAAAAGCATTTTGAAGACGAGCGGCACAGTCTTGCGGAGAGAGAGAACTTTTTTAAAATCATAAAAAACCATCGCTCTAAAATCTTTTCGACTTAATTCCATTTTCGTTGCATACGTAGAACTTTGATGTGTGATAAAAAACAATTGACAAATGATTTCCCGCCAAACGATTTCTTTTATTACTAAGAAGGTTGCAACGTTTAAAAAAATATAACATTCGAAATTCAAATAGTTCCGATTAGCTAGAAGTGCAAAACTTTTAGTGTGCCCCATGTATTGTTTGATAATGTCACAACACTGATACAAACCGCGGGAATAGTCTTCTCTTTACTATTATTCCCGTGGCGGGTACGGTATAATTTTGTTAGTTTAACGTTTTTACTGGTAATAACAAACACAAAATAAAATACTTAGCTTAATTGGTCCAACCGCATGATGTCGTGACCAAGGGCAAATGGGAAATAATGAGGATACATTTTTGTATAGGTATGTTGGCGGACCAGCAGCGCCTAACAACGCGCGGCCGGGTAGAACGGAACGTTGGTCGGCCCGGGTGGGCGTCCCCCACTAACTTCATACGACTCAAAGGCTCCATTAAATGTTTTAATAATTAAAATCCATCCTAGTTCCGGCTAAAACCTATATTTTTGTCATAAACAATAATTTGTTTGATGAAAGCTTTTTGAAAAATTTGTATTATTATGAACTAAAACAAACTGAACAAAGTCAGTTCTGTCTTTATGAATGTCGTGCTCGGAAACTACAAAATATTTAGCTATATATTCTATATTCCTATACGTTATTGTAATATTTATAGATATTTTGTAAAGAATATATCCTATATATTCTATACAAAATATCTATAAATATTACAATAACAAAAGAATACGTAGTTCGTGAGATAACTGCGTAGAACTCTGTGACTTTATACCTAATACTAAGTATACCATTCTCATTTTCTGCAATACATTGAAGCGACAGTATAATATAGGCTGCCGCTATTGTAATTCTGAGTACGTAGGGGATACAAAATTAGGGTTCTATTCAATTTCCTCCAACTTAACTTCCTAATTAGACATCGCAATTTTGTCTCGCGTCAATACGTCACATAGGTATAGCTAGGTCCCTACATTGTGATGTATTATATGACCTTATTGAATAAAATCAAGATAAGTACAACGGAAAGGATGTTAAGAAAGAAAGAAAATGAGTTTATTAAACTGTTAGCTACTGAATCACGCGTAAACAGTTGAAAACATTATTTTGATTGAAACTTAGCACATGTATTGACTGCTTCGGTGGCGTGGTCGGTAGTGCATCGGCTTTCGACGCCGGAGTCTCGGGTTCGATTCCCGGTCGGGACAAACTTTGTGTGATGACATATGCGTTTGTACCGAAGTCTGGATGTTTCCTATGTATAATATGTATTTACAAAAAAAAAATGTATAAAAGTATTTATATCAGTTTATCTAGTACTCATATCACAAGCTCTGCTTAGTTTGAGACTAGATGGCGTTGTGTGCATTGTCCTAATATATTTATTTATTTATTATTTATTTATTATAACCATTTTCTGAATTAGTACATCGACTATTTTGAAACCCAGAAATGAGTTCTCAACGGAATGGAGAAACAATTATTCTACGTACCTACATACTTACTTTGAAATTAATATTTACCCTAAATCTCCCGTTCTAGAAACACATTTAATTGTGTATGTTTCGGTGTAAATTCACGAATAATTCCCAAATGTGAGTTCGACCGATGTGTCAACACTACATGATGGAGATTTGAACCGGACTGCCTCTTCTATTTTTATGTTTCGTTGCTCCAAACGAAATTCATTTTAATCCGCAGTGCACTCTGCCCAATTGCTAGGCCTTGTCAAAACGGTACGTGCTCCTATATTAATCAACGGGTTTTGTGAAAGTTTTCATTTGATTCTATATAACGCGAATTATGTTTCATAAATATAATTACGATTTTTTATTTAATATTTTTCAAAATATATTGAATTTTAAAGACAAACAAATAACAACAAAATAATATTAATTTTCAAATTGAAATGCAAATATTTTCAATTTTTTTTATATTTTTACTGTGTACTTTATTATCGATGCTCAAAACACATAATATACAAATAAATTCAACCACAATATTTTTATATTGCAATAATGTATTCATTTGTGAACTGGTTAAACTGCATTTGGCATTAAGTCCGACATTTGACTAAACGGTTTTTTTTAAATATCGGTATAGTTAAGTTTATATATATTTTATGAATTTTAAGACCTCAAGATTTCAATAGAGCGTTTTCTTAGTCCGTAACTCGATTTAGGTAGCTCGTTACTTTCGTAGTAAGTTATGAAAGGAGAAATAAAATAATAATAATATTTTTGGACATTCTCACACAACTTTATCTAGCCCAAATTAAGCTATAACCTTGTGCTATAGAGTTTAGACAACTATAAACATACTAACATATTTCTAAATACATACATCTATACTTATAATAAATCTGTAGAAGTGAAAATTCTGTACATTGAAAGTATCAAAAAAATTAATGGCAGGAGGTGTTACTAGACCGACATCGAACCCAAAAATGTGATTAAAAAAATTTTTGTCTGTCTGTTCAGGCATCACGCAAAAACTACCGGTTTGATTACGATGAAATTTGGTATGGGTATGGGCCACTCTCATAGCACACAATAGGTACTATAGAGAGTGGCCCTCAACTTGACGACCTACTGATGCACATCAGTAGGTTTTATATGTAGGCTCTTCACGCTTCGCTAAAAGAACCCAGGGTTATATGTGGGAGGAAACACGTGCACAGGCAGGGCGTTCCAGGCCACTATTGTTCGGTAGAGAAACGAACGTTTAAAACGTTGGGTTCTCGCGAACATGCTATTCACTGTGTGGGAGTGGCATCTCTGCCCGCCACGCGTTGTTCGGGATCGGAAGGAAGAGGGTGGGATCAGATTGAAGAGCTCTTCAGAACAGGTTACGTCACCCGCAGTGCAGTTCACTAAGGGGCGCTGCACACGGCTAAGATACTATAATATTTTAACTTAAGATACAATATCGCTCACCAAACAATTCAATGGACTATTACACACGACGAAGATCATCTTTCACCGAGCCTTTTCCCAACGCAGTTGGGGTCGGCTTTCCAGTCTAACTGCGATTCGGCTGAACTTCGATATTTTTAGTGAAATGACTGCCATCTGACCTCCACAACCCATTAGGCAATAACGAAGTTCTGTAGTAAGCCCGTCTGATTTTTGATTTAGGGCTCCAACTACCCCTAACGACTGCCATAGATGATCGTATGACAACCGGGACCGACGGATTAATGTGCTCTCCGAGGCACGGAGGGGTCTCAGTGTCTTAAGCAATGGTCACCCATCCTAAGACCGACCTGACTCGATGTTGCTTAACCTTTGCAATGTGTTAATATTGTCGGTTACCACTAGACCACGAGCCCCTCTAGATAATAAATAATACGAGTATTTCATATTTTCGTATCTTAAGATGATTTTTTATGATATAATAGAGAATATTATAGAAGATATAATAGATAAACTGTTGTAGGAGCGCTTTATGAACGCAATAAAACCCAAAACAATGGTTTTTAGAACTTTACTCTGTTTGTCTGAATGTTTGGACACGCTAATCTCCGAAACGGCTTAACCGATTTGAATTTTTGATTTGAATTTGCGGTTTCGTTTTCATTCGCTTCATAAATTAAAAAGTTATGTAGATCTAAAGTAACACGCAGGCGGAGCTGCGGGCCACAGCTAGTATCTAATAAACATAGAAAACACCCAAACTCCGAAACAACAATTTGTGGATCACGAAATATTTGATTTGACCCGGGAATCGAACCCGAGACTCCGGAGTCGAAAGCCGATGCACTAACGACCACGGTCACCGAAGCAGTTAAAAAATTCCATGTTCATAGGTAGTTATGAAAACTCAGTTATAAATATATGGATGGAACCCCTCGTACACGGGAGCAAGTTCAGATAACTGAAATGAAAATCAACTTTTGATTGTAAAAGGTGCAGAGAACAATGTATAACTGGAACAATTTAAAAAAAAACCTACGGTATTCAATACCATACAATCTGCGGAGGCAATTTTTGAAGCGCTCAAAAGAGCAAACAACTTTGTACGTTGGTAGTGCATGTAGTTTACTGAATATACTGGATATTTTTTTAAACGTGAAATTCCGACGTTTATTTTCGATGAATCTGGAATTTTTTTTTAGTTGTTCATAGCAATATTCATTTTCATTTCTTCTCTTTGAGTAACTCGCGCTCGTAGATAATACCTACGGTAATATATTATTTTAACTCAAACTCCATGTCATAAACCATAAACAATCAATGGATAGTTATATAACTGCAACTGGTGATTATGTTTGAATTGTATAACAATTATCCGAATGAAACGCCAATCAACCTGTGGAGAGGGTGTAATTAAGCAGTAGGCTGGTTAGCATCACAAACGAGTGGGTTCCACACTATATCATTATGTTACCTAGTGATGGGACATAATGGTGTACAAGCTTTTATCTTATATATTTATTTATTTATCTCTGTTATCACATACGAGTATTACAAAAACACCAAGCTGTATTGTTTAACTTAAAATAGTATGCGCACTAAGTAACAGTAACAACAACAGATAAGTAGCAAGCTCGGCGTGATGATTCAAGATTATAAACCATTCATATTATAAACCCACATATTGTTGAGAGTTCGATATTGGTGTTTTACGGGAACTTTTGTTTTTATTAGAAGGCTCTAATGAATACAAAAGTTCCCGAAAAGACCATTCACAATATCCATTCTACCATAGATAAGGCTGTCTATTGATTGACTAGACACAATTCTCAGATCTTCTATTTCTAAGACCGCGGCACTTGTATCATCCTAAGAAAGTAAATGCAACGTATTGTAAATATAAAAAATGTATACATTTGCCTAAGGATTGAATAACTAATGACGTGTAGTTTGCTAGATATGAAAATGAATTGACAGTTTAATAACTTGTTGAATCACTGCTTTGACTGAGAGGACTTCATCTCGCACATATAATGCAATAAAAAAGTTTATAAAAATAAATGTAAGAGCCTTTTCAAGTGAGTCTATAAATGGATTGAATCTGAAGTAAATTTTGTAGGAGTTCAATTCCAATTAAACTCAATAGCGTTCTTAAATTTTTATTGCATTTTTATAGAATCTTGAATCGTAGTCATACAATTAGTATAGTGAGATCTTTATTTACACTAAGAATTACAATATACAAAATAAACATAATTATAGACTAAAAATATTTACATTACAAAATATCGTTTAAAAAATCCTCCGCGTCATTGCCGACTGGGAAGGTTCCCAGAATGCTGGCTGTGTTGCCACGTTGGATGGCGATACTTATTCTTTGGGCCAGAAAATAGCCAGCCTTCTGGTCCTGAGAAGCATCGATTAGGCGTTTAGCAATGTCTCTATATGCGGCGAGCACTCGGACCCCATGACCCCAGTGTCTCAACCCCAAACGCAGCAGCAGCAGCAGCGCCGGCACATCCGGATGTGCTTGGAAGGTGTGAAGGTGCTAAGGTGTCAACGCATGTAGCGTCCCACACCAAAGGCCTTCCCATCTTCCACGGTAGCAACAACATACCGTCCAGTCTCTTTCCATCGCTTCGTGCTAAACCATTTGGTTCACGTACGGCCGGAAGACCTGCGGTGGAAAGAGCCCTACGAATTATGTCATTTAAAATAGCGTGCCGAGGTATACGACCTGCGCTTCTGCTACATGAAAGGCCATGGTGTCCCAGATTATCGACGGCTACTCCACAGGTGCAATGATGCGGGGATACACAAGGTGTACCCAGCCGAAGGCAAGTGGCAATGCGGAAGGTTGTGTCGTCCAACATTGTACCGATGTTGGGCGATGGGAGCGCCTGGATCCATAACCCTGACTCCCATTCTCCAACAGCTAGTAGGCGTGCACGCTCTGAAATATTGACAAAAGTGTCAATTAGTGTATTAGATATTAGTATAGTAATTTGTAAATATAAAATATTATTATGAACTATACATTGCCCCAATTGTATGAATTTTATAGCACCTCAAATAATTATTACTACGTATATTACTCAATAAACTCAATATCTAACTTCTCATTATGAAGTTATGGCTTACTCAATGATATATAAAGTGAAGCACATCACTAGTTAACATTATTTAAACGTTCACAAACCTTAGGGCAACCAGTTATTTGGGTGATATTATGCAGTCCTAACTTCTTAACACCATAATTTAGGTATTAAGTAACGCTTCAAGGCTATTATAGTTTCAATGGCATCCCTGTCAGTTTTAAGAGGGTAATAAGTAAAATAATTTAAATTTAATACAAAGTGACTTTTCTTGAAGCTAAGTCGCTATTATAATACTATGAGTAACAGATAAAAATGCAACTTTACGTGGTTTAAAGTTTGAAAGCATATTAATCAATACTCCGACCGACTACTTTTCTGTCTCTTTGTGTGTTTTTTTTATTAAATATTTCAACTTGAAAATAGGTTGACCACTAGTTGTGCTCTATACAAGGATATTTTTGATTAATTTTACAACGAATCAAAGAATCAAAGAATCAATTTCATTTATTCAGTTTAGGCACATAAAGAGCACATATGAATGTCAAAATTTTACAATTTTATGTCAAGCACTATTATAAAAATACAAAATTAATTACATAAATAACCATTTGAAAATGATTCTTTCGAACGAACTGATTACTGCTGCTCCGGCTGCGTGATATAGTTTTCTCCTTCACAATTCCCACGGGAATACATAACCGGGATATAAAATAGCCTATAGCACTCAAGGATACGTAATCTAATATATAATATTCTCGTGTCGCGGTGTTTGTAGTTAAAGTCCCCCGAAACGGCTTGACCGATTCTCATAAAATTTTGTGTGCATATTTGGTAGGTCTGAGAATCAGACATCATCTATTTTTCATCCCCCTAAATGATAAGGGTAGTCCACCCCTAATTTTTTTTTTTAATTTTCAGATAATTTTTTATTTTTTTATGATACAGCATTAGAAAATACATACAACCCTGAATTTTCAACCCTCTACGATTCCCCTATTTTTTCCATCGCATTTTTTTTTTATTTAGATATTAATAAATGTATAGATATTTAAAGTCGGGTTGGTTAAAATATGAATATCTCGAGAACGGCTGGATCGATTTCGCTTATTCTTTTTTGTTGTGTTTGTTATTATCAGTAGGATCTTTTGGAAGAAAATAAAGCTGTCCGGAACATTAGAATAATTTTATTAAGGTAGTACGAAGTTTGCCGGGAGAGCTAGTGTAGCTATATATTAGTAAAATAATTCTCAAAGTAAATCTTTCCTTTTTATACCTAATACCTAGTAGATTTACATAGTAGTTTAGCTGTCATGATTTTATTATTTCATTTTAGTTATTTAATAGCGATGATAAAACTTAAAGCATCGGGATTTAAAACATAGCAATCAAAGTGTGACATAAACGAGGTGTAATGGGACCCATTAAATCGATGACTGACCACAACGTATCGCATTCAACTGCAATTAATCACTACCGAACATTAATATATAATCACAAAATATATCACTGGCCTTTAATATATTTTTTTTTTTTTTTTTTAGTTCCGCGACCAAGGCCGCGGCCGCTTCAACGTCCGTTGCCGGGCGTCTCTGGTTACAAGCAGAACGTATTTCCAGTGGCGCCCGGCGGACTTTGACCACCTCTGTGGTCTCTGCGGGGGGTTGGGTCGGGATGACAATCCCGCGTCGTTGGGGTAGGGTTTTATCCCGCGTCAATGAGTGAATCTGGTTGCGTGCTATGGGGCAAAGGCCCCGCAGCACGCAACCCTTCTAGCCTGCTTCTGTAAGGACGACGGGTGGCGATCCCGCCGTCCTCAGGCCCCGATCATGGAGGTCGATGGTCTTGGGCGTAGATGAGTCTGCGGCGGCCTCGCCGCTGACTACGGAACTCGGCGGGGAGGGCACGCTCCCTCTCCCTCTCGGCCGCCTCCTTCGCGAGCACGACTTGCTCGCAGAAGGACACGGCCGCGTTCCACCTACTCCCGCTGGAGACCATGGCTTGAAGCATGGTCTCCAGCGAGAGGGTATCCACGCCCAGACCCACTACGAGGTCCCGGCGCTGACTCGCCCACGCTGAGCACTCCACCAACGTGTGGAGTGCGGTGTCGTCGTCGGAAACCTCGCAGTGTTGACACCGGGGTGTGACCTCACGATGGATGCGAAACAGATAGCTACCGAAGCATCCATGCCCGGTAACGATCTGCGTCGCACGATACGTGAGGTCACCATGCTGCCTCTGCAGCCAATCGTCCATGATCGGTCTCACCGCCGCGATGATGGTGGCACCCCACTTGGGTTGCTCAAGTCGCACCCTCCATGACTCCATGAGATCCTGGCGGAGTTGGGACCGCCGGTCATCGATTTCTCGAGACGCAGGCCTGTGGTCCCGCTCCAGCGCCTCCTTGCGCCATTGGAACAATGACGCAAGGGCTCTCGCTTCCAGGTCCCATGGAGGGGTCCCGGCTAGGAGACATGCAGCCTCTCCGGAGATCGTGCGGTAGCCCCTTATTGTTTTGACGGCCAAGGTCCTCAACGGTCTGTTAAGGAGCGTTGAGTTGTTGGCCGTCAACCGCGCCGCCCATACGGGAGCCCCGTATAGGGCCATACTCCGCACGATCCCCAGGTACAGTCTCCTGCAGGAAGCGTTGGGTCCCTTTAGGTTGGGCATCAGTCGCGAAAGCGCGACCGATGCCTGTGTCACCTTGGGGACCAAACTTCGGAAATGTGGTCCGAAGTTCCATCGGCTATCAAGTACGATCCCTAGATACTTCATCGAGGGCTTGATGCCGATGCTAACGCCTCCCACATTTATGCTGGAACCTTCAGGTGGACCGTTCCGAGGTCTGTGAAAACACAGAACCTCGGACTTGTGCAAGGCCACCTCCAGTCCCAGCCGCCGTATCCGACCCACGACTTGAGCAACACCCGTCGTGACCTTGAGTGCTGCCTCCTGGTACGTTGCACCCCGCGCCGTGACGAGGGTATCGTCGGCGTAGCACGTTACGCCGACGCCCTCAGGCAACGCACCCCGCAGCACCCAGTCGTAGCCGATGTTCCACAGAAGCGGCCCCAGGACCGACCCCTGCGGAACACCGCACGACACATCTCGCCGAGCTGGCCCGAGCCAGCTGGGGAAAGCTATGGCCCTCTCCGAGAGATAGGCCCCGACAATACGACGGAGGTAGAGAGGCGTTTCGTGATACACGAGCGCCTCCCTAACGCAGCTCCATGGCAAGGTGTTGAACGCGTTGGCGATGTCTAGAGACACCGCCACCACCACCTTGCCCTGTGAGACTGCTTCCTCCGTCAGGCTCTTGACGCGCATGATCGCGCTCACGGTGGAGCGTCCCCGACGGAAACCGTACTGGTTGTCCGCCAGGTCTGGCCCCACCGTCGAGAGATGCTCGACGAGGCGTTCCGCGATAATTCGCTCAAAGAGCTTACACACCTCGTCGAGCAACACGATCGGCCGGTATCCGGACGGTGAGTCCACCGGCCGCCCCGCCTTACGAATCAGGACCAGTTTCCCCGTCCTCCACACCTTGGGAAACTGGCCCCTTTCGAGGCATGCGCTAAAGAGCCCCATCAGTCGAGGCCCGAGTTCTTCGAGGGCCAGGACCCATGCACGGCCAGGAATGCCGTCGGGTCCGGGGGCAGTGATTTTCCGGCGTTTAAGCCGGAGCACTGCCGCACCTAGCTCCCCCACCCTGACTTCGGGTACGTCGTCTTCACTGATGCTATCCGCGTCGGGCAGAGACGGAGCCATGCGCGGAGGGACGTGTTCCTCCGCGCTCGTCGGAAACAGGGAGCCCATGACCCGCTCCAGCTGCTGCGGCTGGAGACTCTGGGTCAGTGGGGGCGCCCTAGGTCGGAGTTTCTCCCTGACCTGTAGGTACGGGCGCCCCCATGGGTTCTGCTGCAGGGTCTCCAGGAGCTCCTCGCGGGCCGCCGTCTTGGCCCGCTTTATTGTCTCCTGGAGATTACCTTTAGCCTCCCTGTAAGCCTGATAAAGCTCCGCCTCTCGGGTTGCCGCGTCGTCTGGGCGGCGATGCCTCCGGCGAAACCTGGTGTACTGGCGGCGGGCGGAGATGCATGCTGCGCGCAGCTGTGCAATCTCCGGCGACCACCAGTACACCTGCTTCCTTGCCGGTCTGGGTGTAACCCTAGGCATCGCCGCATCACAGATTTGCGACATGGCTCTCCTGAACCACTCCGCCTCGGCATCCACATCGGCAGGCCGGTCCGGTGCCGGAATCCAGGCCTGCACGATGGATGCCTCCAGGAGAGCCTCCCGATCCAGATGGTGAAGTGCCCAACGCGGATCCGGGGGATTTTCTACCGGCTGTGGGAGGTCAGGTGGGGGGACGACATCGAATCGGATGTACCGATGGTCCGAGTGCGTCTCCTCACCCTCCTCCACGTGCCAGCCAGTAATACGGGCGGCGAGGGCAGAGGTCGCGAACGATACGTCCACGACCGAGCTGGTCCCCCGCCGCCAGAAGGTGGCGACATTCCCCCGGTTGAGGACCTCCAGACCACGTGTTCTGGTCCAGTCCTCAAGAAGCCTCCCCTTGTCCCTGGTTTCCCGGGAGCCCCACGCCTCACTCCAGGCGTTGAAGTCTCCCAGGAGCAGGACAGGGCGAGGACGGCACGCAGCGAAGACGACTTCGAGCTCAGTGAGCCATAGCTCAAACTGAGTCTCGTCCAGTGTCGGCGAGATGTAGGTGGCCACGACTGCCAACCCATCATATTCCGCCGCAACACACCCGCGGCCCCTTGCAATGATAGCAAGGCGCGAGTTGTCTGCGGCGGACCCCCCGAAGATAAAACAGGCCGAGCCGTCCTCGTCCACCGGGCTTCCCGGGTGGACGTAGTACGGCTCGGCGACCACGGCCAAGTTTATGGACCACTGCCGGATGCTCTGGTACAGAAGATCCTGAGCAGCGCGGCAGCGGTTCAAATTCACTTGCAGGATGCGGATATGGGCGTCAGACATTAATGGACGTCCATATCAGCATCCCGCCGAGAAACATCTGGCCGTGCAGTAGCGGCACCCCCACCGCTCTCAGCGGACGGACGAGGCTTTGGCCTCGAGGCGGCGCAGGTTGTGCTGCCGACCCGGTGGTCCGCAGTTTTGCCCTCCGCCTCGCATCTAAAGCAGCGAGGCGGGGCATCACAGGCACTTGCCTTGTGACCGGGCCGGCTGCAGCGGAAGCATCGATCGCCCACGGTGACTTCCGCTGTGCACTGCACTCCGACGTGCCCCACCACCATGCACCGGAAACATCTAGTTTCCCGGGCACGAAGGAGGTGCACCTGCGCCTTTAGGAAGCCCCCTACGAGGAGGCTTCGTCCGTCCGTCACTTTCAGTGCCGCCGCGACGGGGCACTGGACGACTGTCATCCCATGACCAGTGGTGCCGAAGGAGATGTCTCCAGCCTTCACCTGGTCACGGGGGCAGCCGCCCGCCTCCACGACGGCGGAGATTACTTCCTCCGTCGTGGCCGCGTCATCCAGACCCGTGATGCGCAATGCAGCGCATTTGGTGGGCCTGGTGACGCGGACGGCTTCTGCGTCCAGCGCGTCCCTAAGCTGCGCTGCTAGGGCGTCAGCTTTAGGGCCGCTGGAGGCGCCGGAGACCTCGAGGAGGCGAGCCCCGGTGCGTGTCGTCTTGCACCGGAGACCCCCCTGGATATCGAGGGCTGAGAGGTTGACTGAGGACTTCACGGTCCTCAGGACATCAGCGTACCCCACACCCCTCTCCACACCCTCCGTCGTCACCGTAAGGACGACGGCTGTGGAGCGAGGAGCGCGGGGCCTCTTCGGCGCCTTCGCCGCGGCGGCTTTGGCCACTTTCTTGGCCGCTTTCTTGGCGGCCTTCGTCTTCCTCTTCTTGGCCCCCACTACCTCCCATCCCTCCCGTCCGGAGGGATGTAAAGGAGCAGCGGGAGCGTTAGAGGAAGAGGAGGCGGCAGGGGTGCCGCTCTTCTTGCCGCGCCCCTTCGCCTTCCGCGCCTGGGCCGCGGTCTCGGCCGGCAACCGGTACGCTGGAGCGGACTGGGGCGGAGCGGGGCGGTGGACAGCGGGTGTGCCGCTTGGTCCTGGAGCGGGAGAACCGCCAACAGCCGCCGCGTATGAGAACGCGGGACGTGCTAGCGGAGGGCGGTACGCCCGGTCCTCCAGGACGGCGAGGCGCCTCTCGATCGCCGTCAGGACCTGTACCATAGTCGGCACAGGCTGTGGCGGCGATCCGGGCGCCGTGTTGGGCGCCGTGGTGGGCGCCATGGTGGGCGCCTTAGTGGGCGCCTTGGTGGGCGCCTTGGTGGACGCCGTGGTTGGCGCCGTGGCGGGCGCCTTGGTGGGCGCCGTGGTGGGCGCCGTGGGTGGCGCCGTCTTCGGCGCTGGTCCAGCCGTCGGAGGAGGAGGCGGCAGCATGGGACCGGGAGGCGCCTTGACCACCTTGGTCAAGTCAGCGACCTCCCGCCACAGGTCATCCATCTGCTTCCTGGAAGCAGCGAGCTCCGCCTCCAGGCTCGTCACCTGCTTCCGGAGCCTCGCCTCCTCCTTGGTGACGCTCCGCGCGAGGAGCTTGTTGAGGGAAGATTGGGCTTCATCCACCAGTGAAGCCACAATCTTCTTCCTCCCCGCCACGTTCCTGTTGCCGCCTTTAATATATCAGAGTATATTCAGTTTCGAGTGCCGTGTGTTTACGGACTTCTGATACGTTCGTGTATTGCGGTCACTTCAATAGCTCAATTGTCGCTTACCACAACTTTGATTAATGCAATTTAGGTACCTACCTAAATATTATCCAAATTATAGATCTCAACATCTTCAACTATACCTATTTAGTACAATTATGGTCATGTATGGTTTATACCTACACATTTGTCATTTCATGTTTTATTGCTTAGAAACTCTACGAGTATACAAATCTCTCATAAGGGTACTTTTCGAACAGAGATTTGCTAAGTATAATTATAGCTAGTTAAATAAAATAAATCTAACTACTTTGCAATATTCCGCCACATGCAAATTACCCAACTCTCGTATTTATTCATGCACAAGTCCGCCCTCCAATCCCACTTAGGCCGAAAGAATAGAGAAATAATTTTGAAAATAGAATAAATATGAGAGTTGTGTTATCGTGCAAAAATAATAAAAAACCTCGACACGTGTTTCGCCCCCAACCAGGGGCATCATCAGGAGATGTCGATGGCTCGGCGCACGGCGACCGAATTCGGTCGCCGTGCGCCGAGCTATTCTTTCGGCCTAAGTGGGATTGGAGGGCGGACTTGTGCATGAATAAATACGAGAGTTGGGTAATTTGCATGTGGCGGAATATTGCAAAGTAGTTAGATTTATTTTATTTAACTATGGACTTCCGAAAAGTAACGCCTGATAGTATTAACTTTATAGCTAGTTATGCTGTAAGGTTGTGCTATGTGGACAAATGAAAATCAAATCAAATCAAAATATCTTTACTCATGTAGGTCACAAAGTAACAATTATGAACGTCAAAAAAAGAAAATGCTTCTACATTTACATTTACCGCCAGATTCGCAAGGCAATAGGTAGAGCCTGTGAGGAAAGAACCTGGCAAGAAAAACTCACGGCCACTTTTTTTATTCGCCAGTAAATACAATGATTCTGTTACAACAATAAAAGGAGGGCAAGGGCAGTACGTGACCATGTGTGGACCAAGTGAACTCAAAAATTATGGATCTCTGTTATTAACAAAAAAGTCAAATACCTACTAGTTAAAGGTGCCACATAATCTCAAAGTACCCATACCTAACAATATCATAATAATAATAATTTAACAATAATAAGTGAGTTTCAGCAATAAAACAACATTTCAAACAGAAGTAGCCCCTATGTAGCTCGAGTGATGAGCAAGCAACTCATTGCCATTTCTCTGTATCGTTTAGATAATCCATAATAGTATATGCCTTTTTAAGGAGCCTTTTTTAACAGCTACTTTGAATTTATTCAAAGGAAGGTTCATAATGTTTCGAGGAATTTTGTTATAAAAACGCACACCAAATCCTGCAAAGGAGTCATGAACCTTCTGTAAACGATAATACGTCACAACCAATTTATGCTTATTTCTATAGTATTGAGTACTAGTAGTTCATACTGTATAAATTCTGTGAACATAATATTCGCATATAATTATATATATATTGTGATGCAACTGTTAAAATGCCTATTTCTTTAAATCTTTCTCTAAGAGAAACTCGTGCATTTAGTTTATAAATCGCACGTATAGCTCGCTTTTGGAGTATAAAAATGATCTCTATATCAGCTGCCTTGCCCCACAGTAAAATTCCATACGACATGACACTGTGAAAATAGCTAAAATAAACCAGCCTGGCAGTTTCTACATAAAATGATTGGACTATGATTTAATGTGTTGAGGATGTTTAACGTATTCATAGCAACGTAGCATATCTCTCGTCGAAAAGCAACCTAAATACTTTGACATTGACTTGGATGTTGGTTCCTACTTTGTGAAGTTAAACCTCAATCACCATACTGTTGCCGTGAATCTACTTTTACAGGAAATCAGAAATGCTAGTAAATAGTATTACCAGTTGTTAATATTATAAAAATAAATCGTTTAATCGGTCTAAAAGAAAAAGCGACCGCAATGAATGAAAGAAAATTCCGTGCGGTAAGATTAGAAACCCGACAAAGGAAAATTGAGTAGGAGCCTAATTAGCCGTCTGTACGGACTTACGGACAAAATAGCAGCCATACACGTGAATAAACTTTATATCTAATGTAGTGAATTATAACTCAGTATATGTTTATTTTGAAACTAGCAAGAAGTTTGAATAAGTCTTCGATTGCCGAGTACTTGTTGGGTCCAAACCACTGGATTGACCTCTACAAGCCACAAGTCCCACTAACTGTCACTAATTCCTTCAAATTAACTCTTTCCTGTATTAGAGTAGATTGAACATCTCTGAAGTAGCCTATATTCCCAAAGAATGGAATAAATTCCCAACGGCTATTGACTTAAAATGTACGAAGATTGCGTCCGAAGGTTCTTTCGCTAACTAATTGACAGGCGAACTGACACCACAGCTATGGCCAGTTAAGAATATCGTTCTCTAATTCGTTTTCTATGTTTCAAGAAGACGGTTTGGCTTATCTATAAATATCTGTAGATAATTATTTAGTACAAAGAGGGGCTCGTGGTCTAGTGGTAACCGACAATATTAATACATTGCAAAGGTTAAGCAACATCTAGTCAGGCCGGTCTTAGGATGGCTGACCATTTTTTAAGACACTGATACCCCTCCGTGCCTCGGAGAGCACGTTAAGCCGTCGGTCCCGGTTGTCATACGAACATCTATGGCAGTCGTTAGGGGTAGTTGGAGCCCTTAAAAATCCGACCGGTCTAACTACAGAACTCGATATCGCCCATGGGTTGTGAAGGTCAGATGGCATTCGCTTCACGGAAAATATCGAAGTTCAGCCGAATCACAGTTAGACTGGAAAGCCGACCCCAACTAAGTTGGGAAAAGGCTCGGTGAATGATGATGAATTTTACTTATCTTTTTAAATTAATATATAAATATATATATATATTTATACTTATATTTATTATATTATATTTATCTATATAGTATATTTATGAATAATTCGTTCGATAGCCTTGATAATGAAACCTTTCTTTCATGTTCTTCTTTTGACTCCAGTTTCGATAGTGCAGCAAGCCATAGCATCTGCAGCTTTGACCTTGAACGACGAGCTATCCTCAATCTTCTCAAACTTTCCTAAGAATCTTAACATAGTCCACATCAATGCTCAGATTATTTCCCACCATCATTCTGATATTCTAGCATCCTTCAGCAGTGTTCGCGTGGACGCAGTCTTGGTATCCGAAACGTTCCTGAAGCCGTCCCATCGATCATCACTAGTTGCCCTCCCGGGGTTTGTACTAATTCGTAATGACAGGGCTGGCAAAGGCTGTGGCGGCGTAGCGATGTATCTGCGTGAAGACATTCCCTTTCGCATTATTAGAACCTCGTCTCCAGCAACTAATGCAGCAGAACATCTATTTTTGGAAATATCTGTACATCACTGCAAAATGTTTCTGGGTGTGTTCTATAGCCCTAGTCTTCGCATAGATTATTTTGATGCACTGGATGCGCTGCTCAATGACTTGTGCCCAAATTATAATCAAATCGTTCTGATGGGCGATTTTAACACATGCCTCATTAAAGACGACCATCGTACTCACTCCTTACACTCTCTTCTAACTTCTATAAATCTACATATCCTTCCCCTTTCTGCTACTCACCATGTCCCTAATCGTAAACCTTCTCTACTCGACTTAATGATTGTATCTTCACCTGATCATGTAGCCTCACATGGTCAACTCACTGCTGCGTTTTCGTATCATGACCTCATTTATGCATATCTATTTATTCGTCCACCTAAACGGAAATCACAATTTGCTGTGTTCCGGAATTTTAGGTCTGGAGGCTTTACGCGGTGATGCTGGCAGCTTAGATTGGGGACACGTCATTCATTGTGAAGCTGTCGACCAGAAGGTAGAACTTTTTAATAATGCCATTACCACTTTATATGATCGGCATGCACCGCTGCGTAGGGTAAGGTTAAAGCATGTCCCCGCTCCCTGGATTACGCTTGAAATCAAAGAGCTCATGGCTAACCGTGACCAGGCTAAAAGGAGGCTCAAGCGTAGTCCGACTGACTTCAAATTTGCTCGTTATACGAACCTTAGCAACCGCTGTGATCGTCTGTGTCGTGATGCCAAACGCCGCCATTTTCACGAATCTCTTGTCAACCACAACTCTTCAAACGTCTGGAAATTCCTTAAAGCTAATGGAATCAGCAAATCACCAACTATTGATTGTCACAACATCGATGTTCGAGCCCTCAATAAGCATTTCTCTCTCCCACCTGTAACACTTGACCCGCTTGTTAGGGCCAACACTCTGCTCGATTTGTCTCTTTTGCCGGTCTCATCATGCCCTTCGGTTCATCTCTCTGCGGTTGGTGAGGATGACGTCTAAAAATCTCTTTTAGCCATCACTTCCTCTGCTGTTGGGAACGATCAGCTGTGTTCTAAAATGTTTTCTCCTATTCTCCCGTCCGTAATCCCCATTTTAACTCATATCTTTAATTTCTCCCTTTCCTCCGGCTGTTTTCCTAGTGCTTGGAAACAGGCACAAGTTATTCCACTACCTAAAACATCAAACCCTTCTCTCCCGTCCCAATTTCGTCCTATATCCATTCTACCATTCCTATCCAAAGTCCTTGAACATATAGTACATCGCCAGTAGACTAGTTACCTGACACGGAATAATCTCCTTAGTCCCTTTCAATCTGGGTTTAGGACAGGTCACAGCACTGTGACGGCACTTCTTAAGGTGACCGACGACATACGTTGGGCCATGGAGAGTAGATCTCTTACGGTATTGATGCTACTGGGCTTCAGTAGTGCCTTTAACTCGGTAGACTTTGACATTCTCCTTGGTATCCTTAAGTCGTTGAATTGTTCCATGGAGGCTGTGACCTGGTTTAAATCCTATCTTCAGGGCCGCACGCAGTGTGTTCGCTACAATGACGCTCAGTCTGACTGGTGCAATCTCACTGCGGGCGTGCCCCAAGGTGGTGTACTCTCTCCTCTTTTGTTCTCCATTTTTATCAACTCCGCAGTTAGAGTCATTTCTTCCAACTTCCATCTGTATGCAGACGACCTACAGCTGTATAGGCACTTTACCCTCAATGAGTATCGGACTGCCATCGCTGTCATGAATCATGACTTGAGTGCCATCAGCCTATGGGCAAGGTCATACGGTCTCCACATAAATCCCACTAAATCTCAGGCCATGGTAATTGGCAGTCGGCAGATGTTGGCAGGGCTGGATATGGCATCTCTTCCAGCTATCGTGCTGGATGATATCCCTATCAAATACACCAATGCCGCTAAGAACTTGGGAGTTATTATCGACAACAACTTGTCCTGGGGCTCTCATATTAACGAGGTCAGCAAGAAGATCCACTTCACCTTTCATACACTTAAATGTCTCCAGAGTTTCTTGCCCCACGATACTAAAATCTCGCTGGCCCAAACACTAATCGTGCCGATCTTGGACTACGCGGACGCTTGCTGCCTGGATGCTACAGAGGAGCTCTTAAACAAACTTGACCGGTTGCTAACTTACGTAAGTATGATCACGTCTCAAAATTTCGCAAGGAACTCAAGTGGCTCCCAATCCGACTTCGTAGAAATACTCGGTTATTATGTCTCCTCTTCAATGTCCTACACAATCCCTCATATCCTTCCTACCTGCGGGAGCGGTTCACATTGATGCGTCCATCAGATGAATCGTGCCGGCCTCATCTCTCCTACCGCCTCAATTGTCCTTCCCACAAATCTGACTTCTTCTCCTACTCTTTCTCCGTTCATGCCGTCAGACTGTGGAACGCTCTTCCAACCGATATAAGGAACTGCAGAACTGTGTCTGGCTTCAAGAAGAGAGTCAAGGAACACTATCTCGCTTCCTTACCTTAATTATTGTACGTCTATGTATGTTTATATAACTTTTTATGTATGTATTTGTGTATTTATGTAGTTATAGTTTATGTAAGTTTATTAACCTGCACACACATCAGGACCTGTTTGCATCACGATCTCCTCTCTTAGGCCCACTGAAAGAGATCTCTTTAGAGATAAGTGGCGCCATTGTATACATGTTTAGTTTGTATCCATTTACTGTTTTATTTACTGTGTGTGTACAAAAATAAATAAATAAATAAAAAAATGAATTGTTTAGTGCAAAGTTATATCTAAGTATATTTACTCAATATTAAGTGTACTTTTTTAAAGGTTTTTTCAACCATAGGTGCCCTGAGGTTATTTTCCGAGGGCGTATTCGGGGCGTCCAAGTAATGAACGTAAGGGTGACGACCTAAAAAAAATAAACCAAAAGGTTTGTCAAAGGCTCCTAAGACTGCCCTCTTCCATATCCTAAGAGTGTTTGTAATATCCTTACCGGATATCACTTAGCCACGAGGCCCTAGTAATAACTTGGAAATACGACTTAGTTATATGGAGGATCGAATTTAAAAATTGTTCTAATTGAAATTCAAATTCAAATACTCTTTATTGTACGAGTACCTACACAAAAAAAAAATACAATTAGGAGACTTAACTTAAACAGAGTACAAAAGGCGGCCTTATCGCTTCCAGACAACCTTTGGATGGATAGTGAGTTAAAGAAATTAAAAGGGTAGTGTACAATACATGAAAAATAAAGCTTAGTTAATAATAAAATAAAGATAAGACAGAGTATGATAACAATATAAATGAACTAATAAACTTACCCACTTAGTAATGATATCATAGGAAAAGAAAGAATACTTACATAAATACTTAAAATACACAAAATACATAGACATTCTAAATATTGGTTAGAGAAAGGTAGTAATAGAAAGAAAGTAAAAGAGAGAAAGGAAGTAAGAGCACGTCTGATGTGAAGTGGCAAAGCATTCCACAAACGAACCGCCCTGACCGTGAAAGATTGTTCTATTACCTAATGTCGGAACTATTTGAATTTCGAAAATTATATTTTTTTAAACGTTGCAAACTTCTTAGTAATAAAAAAAACATTTGGCGGGAAATCATTTGTCAATTGTTTTTTTATCACACATCAAAGTTCTACGTATGCAACGAAAATGGAATTAAGTCGAAAAGATTTTAGAGCGATGATTTTTTATGATTTTAAAAGTTCTCTCTCTCCGCAAGACTGTGCCGCTCGTCTTCAAAATGCATTTGGGAGAGAAGCACCTTGTTTGAGCACCGTGAGGCGATGGTTTGCTGAATTTGAGAGAGGTCGAGTTTCTTTACATCACGAATTTCGTGAAGGGCGGCCTTCAATTGCCGTCAACGAAAATAATGTGGCTACTGTTAAGAGGTTAATTGAAGAAAACCCGCGGATTACCTATAAGCCAATTCGAGGACTATTTGGGATTGGTATGAGTCAAATCCAGAAAATTTCACACGAAGAATTGAAAGTTCGGAAACTTTGTTGTCGTTGGATCCCTCATGAACTGACAGCGGAGCAGAAGCGGACTCGCATGGAATGGTGCTCACAGATGCTACTGAAGTACGACCACGGACATTCTAATGCTGTTTATGACATTGTCACAGGAGACGAAACGTGGATTTATTTCATATATTTATGTATTTCAAAGCAATGAGTTTGCTTACACTATTCTTAAAATATTAAGAAAGAAATTATAAATAGATCACAAAAACTGATGTGGATTTATTGTTTTAAACTGGAAAAAAATTAATCTGGGTGTTTGAACATGAGAACAAGCCAACAAAAGTGAGGCAGGCGAGAAACGTTGGTAAAAAAATGATTGCGTTTTTTTTCTCAGGTACAGGTCCCATTTGTACAACTCCACTTGAAGATCAAAAGAGTGTTAATGCCGAGTGGTATTCTACCATTTGTTTACCCAGAGTGTTAGAAAAAGTTTGCGAAAGACGACCCAAAAGCCGCGTTCTCCTACATTATGACAACACTTCTTTACACACGGCCAACAAAACAAAGTCATTTTTAGCTTCCGAAAAAGTACAACTCGTCACGCATCCTGCGCATAGCCCTGACCTAGCACCCTGTGATTTCTGTATTTTCCCCAAAATCAAAGATTTGATGAGAGGTTTCACTTTTACCAACTCCGAAGAGGCAGTGATAGCGTTCAATCAGCAGGTAGAAAACATGCCTTCAGATCTGTAGTCCTCCTGTTTTAAAAAATGGTTCGATCGCATGAAAAAAAGTATTTTGAAAAGCAATAAACATTATATTTTGGTTTTCACATGTTGTTTTTTTAAGTTACGCAAAACGTATAGTGTGACCTACGTATAATAAATTAAAAACAATATATTAGCTATAAGTAGTAGGTATTAAACGATACATATGAAAGTCAATGTGCAGACCCAGTTAACAGAATAAAGCCTATTATAAAATGGACTACACATTCTGAAAGCTGACTTGAATTTTCACGAAGTTCCTTGATGTCAAATAGTCCTTTATATACTGGTTAGTGACAGTCCGCGTGATGTGAATAAACCATGAGTTGTTTTCAATTTAGCTTAAAAGCGTTCCGTCATAAAGTTAGTACTCTCTTAATTATTATTTTATGTTCACGCAACCAATGTATCTGTTTGTTTGTGACAAAATGTGTGCATAGTGACAAATATCTCATGATAAATACAATACAATGAACACCAGTGTGTGTGTAGTGAAATGGCTAGTTATTCTCACTTTTTGGAACGAAGTTCTCTAACGTGGCTTACGGGTAAGTAGTGCGATTTAGTAGAAATCGTCACGTTACGCTTATCAATGGTTCCCAAACGGTGGTCCGCAGAAGCCAAAATATGGTCCGTTTTTTTTTAATTTAGCGTCAGCGTCATTAGTAAAACGAATAGTAACCCAAACCCAAGTTCGTTTGTGTTGCAGTTGCGTAAAGAACTTCGTTCCTGACCCGACCACACCATTCTTTGTTAGTCTGCGTCCCAAGGCCGCAGTCGCCCTATTTCCATTGCCGGGCGCCTCAGGCAGAACACTCGGAAGAATTTCCAGTGTTGCCCGACGAGTGATACCCACTGTCTAAAGTTCGAATAGCGAGCGAAGCGTCTACATTTCGAAAGTAGACTTCTTTGCTTTCGTCTGTCTGTATGTGTGTTCCGGGCTAGCAGCCACAGTTTTTATCCGATCTTCACGAAACTTGGCACAAGTGTTCCAATAATACAATTTTTTCGTCATGAGATTTTTGTATTGTGGAGAAAATGGAGTAAAAAGCTAAAAAAATGTTTTAATATTTTCCGGGCTAGCCCCATTTATTATGCGATCTCCACGAAACTTGACACAAGTATTCCTTTACTTAAAACAGTTATTTTATCGTGACTTTTTTTATTGGGTGCGAGGATGGGGTGAAATCCTAAAAAAATATTTTTAACATTCGCGAGGTCTACTGTGAGACCATAGGGCGACCACTAGTCTTCTCTTGGTTTGTTCAATTAATGGACAATGTTCGACAGCATCCAAAAATTGTGTCATAGTAGGTAGGTATATATTTGTTATTTTACCAGTTGTATGTTTTTCTCCGTAACTGTAACAATCAAAAGTTACTTTTCATTTAACTTATCAGGAATTCCAAACAATGCGGGTATCGGAAAATGTGGAAAAGTGGAATTGGATTTCGACCTTTGTTTTGTTGGATTACATTCAACAAGAATAGAGTTGTGCTGAATGAATATTTTTTTGGTTTTGTTTTCTTTATTATCATTAGGTCAATCTTTGTGTGGCAAGTCCCCGACGGATATTCTTTGAAATTATTTTATCCTTTTTCAACTACTTTTGAACGCATCGTGGGTTTTTACAAAATTTTGTTTTTTTTTGTTTACCTATTTTTTCTAATCGGTATAAAATTTGGGGTAGATGTTTATTTCTTTTGGCATTTAGGTACTAACTTATTTATCTCAAGCGGCTTATAGACTTGTATGGATATCACAATAATAATAATCTTTATTCATGGAACAAGTACCGTTGAGTAATGTTTGCATTAAACAGGCTTGGATATGTTTACAAAAATCCTGTTCTCACCCCAATGATGTCAATATTTAGATTACAAGTATATATAAATTAGGCTTCCTCAACCGGCCTAAAATAATGACTTTGTCTTAAAATACTTACATTATCGAACACCACTTTGCACTTCAAATATTTCACAGTGGCTTTACATTAATATTTCGTACAAAGTGCGTCATGCATGAGTTCTAACCGAGCACTCCAAGTAATGGAAACTAGGATTATAAATTTTCTACTCTAAGAGCTTGTCAGAAGACATTGATATTTTTCTTAAGAAATATTACTTTCTTGCCCTTCACCTTAAATATAATATATTTAATGGATGTTTGACATCATCTACCAAGCTTATATCTTTCAATATTATACGTCGGTACATAACATATGGACTTATGAAACGTTAATTTTGAGCTTAGAAGTAAATTAAGCGGTATTACTTTCATGAGTTTGGAGAAAAAGAGTCTGATAAGTGAACGTAGGAGAGTGAAAGGAATTGTAGTAATATAACATTATGATGGTTTAGACAGGTAAGTAGATGATGGATGAATGAAGAAATTTATATGAATAAAACTTAGTGAGAATCATCCAACGCGTAAAGTACAAAACAATGACACTGTAGCTGGCACTCATTTAACATTCGATATTAACAAATTCAGTAGTATACAATTATAACCCAGAAGGATATTAGATATTAATTTTAGTGTTTATAGTATAATATTTTAAGTTAGGTTAGTATTTTCTTTTCCGCCGGGCGCCACTGGAAATACGTTCGGCTTGTAACCAGAGACGCCCGGCAACGGACGTTAGAGCGGCCGCGGCCTTGGTCGCGGAACTAAAAAAAAAAAAAAAAAAAGTATTTTCTTTTGTTTTAAATTAAAAAACATTTATTTACAATAAGAATTACAATATACATAATTATAGACTAAAAATATTTACATTACAAAATATCGTTTAAAAAATCCTCCGCGTCATTGCCGACTGGGAAGATTCCCAGAATGTTGGCTGTATTGCCACGTTGGATGGCGATACTTAATCTTTGGGCCAGAAAATAGCCAGCCTTCTGGTCCTGAGAAGCATCGATTAGGCGTTTAGCAATGTCTCTATAAAGGCGGCGAGCACTCAGACCCCATGATCCTAGTGTCTCAACCCCAAACGGCCCAAATATGTAATCACCTGCTAGGTTAGCAAGGCCTTCAGCCGATGCAGCAGCAGCGCCGGCACATCCGGATGTGCTTGGAAGGTGTGGAGGTGCTAAGGTGTCAACGCATGTAGCGTCCCACACCAAAGGCCTTCCCATCTTCCACGGTAGCAACGACATACCATCCGGTCTCTTTCCATCGCTTCGTGCTAAACCATTTGGTTCACGTACGACCGGAAGACCTGCTGTGGAAAGAGCCCGACGAATTATGTCGTTTAGAATAGCGTGCCGAGGTATACGACCTGCGGTTCTGCTACAAGAAAGGCCATGGTGTCCCAGATTATCGACGACTACTCCACAGGTGCAATGATGCGGGGATACACAAGGTGTACCCAGCCGAAGGCAAGTGGCAATTCGGAAGGTTGTGTCGTCCAACATTGTACCGATGTTGGGCGATGGGAGCGCCTGGATTCATAACCCTGACTCCCATTCTCCAACAGCTAGTAGGCGTGCACGCTCTGAAATATTGACAGAAGTGTCAATTAGTGTATTAATTCTCAATTTACAGAGCGGCGAATCCCACAGTCGCTGTGAGCCTAGGCGTGAGGGCAGGTTAGTGTCGGGGCAAGACATCCTCTAAGCATTTATGGCATCGGTCTTGCATCGGAATCAATCAGTGTATTTGACAAAATTTTCCTGACTAATTCTTCGGTGCTATGGACCGACGACAGAAATGCTGGCAGAGACTCTACGAATACCTAGCCCGCCCAAGCGAACTGGAAGAGACGCTTTTACCCAGGCCCGGTCATTAGTATTTACATTTAAAATTTTACACAAAGAATTTTGTATTAAGTGTCTGGCCAAAATTTCTACATTTTTCCAAAATTGTCCTGAATGGAGGGCATGTGTAAATCCAAATTTATTCTTCGTTTTTGTCTTTTCGTACCCAAAACGAAACAAACGAGACAAAAACGAAGAATAGTGAAAGCTGAATGAATACTGATATTACATAGACTATCAATAACCTGATCAATATTTGAATTTTTTCCTCAATAAAAGTGGAAAAGCCATCTTCTAAAATCGGGGACCCTAGGAGGCGTAAAGAAGTTTTGTCCAAAACTTTTATGTTGGTTATATAAACCTTTTGTTTTTAATTTTCTTGTGTACCTGAATTTTTAAAAGATTTCTTGATAGCTAACGTTGTTGATCCCAAGTAAAAGGCTACGTATTGCCGCTAATCGAACAGTTTTATGTTTTCCAAGACCTCGTCAGATCATCATGGCTTGGGCCTAAACTAAGATCTTAATAGAGCCCTTAAGCACACAATAGATGAAAACAAACATCACAAAGCTTGTTGCTTACAAAACTACTACGTTAAAGAATATTTATGGACATCTTGATCAGTCTTATCTTAATTATGTTGGTGGCTACCATATACGATAACGTTTTTCGACATGACCGTTGTTTTCGCTGCTTGAAGGGATTCCCTAGAACATGGTCGGGTCGAATGATTATAGCCTGATTAAGAAGGGTCACGTCCGGTCTTGTTTTCCTTACCTCTAGCCAAAAAGAAAACTATTTTGTGTCTGTATCAAAATCTACTGCAAAATTTTCTATACACACTCACACATTGTGTAAGTACCTACCTATTTATCTCCAAAGAGGTGGACAGAGGTGTTCATTGCACACGCATATTGTCAGGCACTGTTGGTCTCATGTTATAGGTATAGGTACATTGGCATTTTCGGGAACTTTTATGTATTTTTTGGAAAATCAAATGAGTGAAATGTCCAGTAGAAACCATTGAGCATTGACGCTTCAATAAGATTTTTTGTACCAAAGTTTCAGTTCAGTACCGAAACTTCCTGTAGTATCTATGCCAAGCACTTACTGAAACGTTACGCCCAAGTGCCAAAAGAACACGATTTTTTATCGATATGTCTGTCGTCTCCATATTTATAATTTATCTCTATGGTCAAAACGTTTCTGTAGGTAGGTACTGGTAGCCATCTTAACTAACTAGCAATACTAAATAAATTGATATACAGTATCCCGTTCCACCATTATCACTAATTACTACTGCAAATCGTAGTCTCACTATCAAAGATTAGTCGGTTCACCCCCTTTTCCTGATGGCGCCTGAACTAATTGCAACTACATTACCGTTCAACTGGAAATAACGTTCCCCAGTATCGCTCCCGAGATTAAAACTCTGTAGCTTCCAACTTTTACTACGGTCGATGTGATACAAATTCTAAATCTAGCTTATTACTTTCATGATCATGACCACAAGGAACACTGGACACAATTAACATACACTCACAAAACTGATGCCTAGAATAATTTAAAACAATTGGAAACGGTTTTGAGCATCAATAATAGCATGATGAGGAGAAAGGGGAGCATATTATATATCGAAAAAAAAGAATTATTAAAAAATTGGTGGTGACATGATTGAATGTTTTGGAAACGGGTGTTTTGGCAAAGGCGCTGGGTTTTCTGAATGGATTTGGATATTCGATACATAAGCATTATTTAATTTTGGTACAATTCAAGGGATGTAATGAAATTGAATACCTTTATATTATTTTTTTTTATTTGAAGTTTGCTTACTTTCCTTAAAAAAATTTACACTATTTTCAAAAACTATTTTGTCTGACCGAAAAATATCTAAGTAATGAAATTGTTGCAAAAAAGAAGCCAATTTATTCTTCAGTGTTACATAAATGTGACGATTTCAGGAAGGAAAGCATTAAATGAAGACCCAAGAACCGACAACACGCCACAGTTTGCAGGTGAAGAAAAATCTAATTTGCTCGAGAGTCTGAATGAAATAAATAACACTTTGTCCCTACTAAAGAAAATTAAATAATATTTTCTTCAAGTGTAGATACTTGTTTAGACAAAGTTCGTTGATGGAAAACAAGAGTATTCTTTTATTGTGCTATTGTAAATAACTGCACTTATAATTAAAGTTGAGTTAGTATCCACAATCTTGTAATAATGCCACAGACGCTTTTTAGACTTCAGGAGACCATAATGAAAGGATATGTGAACGGAAAACTTTACGACTTACTTCTAGACCAACCAAATAAACAAAAAATTGTTGTGACATTTTGGAGATTTTTTTATAGTGATAGAAGCAATAAAAATTAATTGTAAGTCCCACATTCACCCCTCCATGGGACCTGGAAGCGAGAGCCCTTGCGTCATTGTTCCAATGGCGCAAGGAGGCGCTGGAGCGGGACCACAGGCCTGCGTCTCGAGAAATCGAGGACCAGCGGTCCCAACTCCGCCAGGATCTCATGGAGTCATGGAGGGTGCGACTTGAGCAACCCAAGGGGGGTGCCATCTTCATCGCGGCGGTGAGACCGATCATGGACGATTGGCTGCAGAGGCAGCATGGTGACCTCACGTACCGTGCGACGCAGATCGTTGCCGGGCATGGATGCTTCGGTAGCTATCTGTTTCGCATGCGTCGTGAGGTCACACCCCGGTGTCAACACTGCGAGGTTTCCGACGACGACACCGCACTCCACACGTTGGTGGAGTGCTCAGCGTGGGCGAGTCAGCGCCGGGACCTCGTAGTGGGTCTGGGCGTGGATACCCTCTCGCTGGGGACCATGCTTCAAGCCATGGTATCCAGCGGGAGTAGGTGGAACGCGGCCGTGTCCTTCTGCGAGCAAGTCATGCTCGCGAAGGAGGCGGCCGGGAGGCAGAGGGAGCGTACCCTCCCCGCTGAGTTCCGTAGTCGGCGGCCAGGCCGCCCCAGACTACGCGACTACGCCCAAGACTATCGTCCTCCATGATCGGGGCCTGAGGACGGCGGGATCGCCACCCACCGTCCTTACAGAAGCAGGCTAGAAGGGTTGCGTGCTGCGGGGCCTTTGTCCCATAGCACGCAACCAGATTCACTCACTGACGCGGGATAAAACCCGACCCCAATGACGCGGGATTCTCGTCCCGACCAAACACCCGCAGAGACCACAGAGGTGGTCAAAGTCCGACGGGCGCCACTGGACATACCCTCTGCTAGTAACCAGAGACGCCCGGCAACGGACGTTAGAGCGGCCGCGGCCTTCGGCCGCGGAAAAAAAAAAAAAAAAAAAAAAGTCCCACATTCACAAACCTACCTACACCATAATGCCATGGCTTTTAATATTATCACTAAGTAGTTTTGGTGTTAATCAGAACCACACTTCATTATCACAATTGTTAATTCAAGCATGCCTTTGACAGTTCAATTTCGATGTTTACATTAATTTCTGGTATTGAATATTGAATTTAATTCCACTTATGCCACTAAATCTACCCTTTATGCTGAAAATATGTTTACAGCATAATTAAATAACGCAGGTACCTAGCTACTTCAACAAGTTTTGATATTTTATGTAAATTTTCAAGAAACGTAACGTCTTAAAGAGTTTTTTTACTTCACATGCCAATCAAAAATACAAAAAAAAATCGGACTACAAATATCGTGAATAGAGGTTTTTACATAATGTGATTATTTTTTGTAAATCTGAGCGCATCCATGAACTCTTTGTTCATACCGCTGCTTTTTTTGTGGTTGTAACGGTTCCTTCTGCGAGCAAGTCATGCTCGCGAAGGAGGCGGCCGGGAGGGAGAGGGAGCGTACCCTCACCGCCGAGTTCCGTAGTCGGCGGCGAGGGCGCCCCAGACTCCGCGATTACGTCCAAGACTATCGACCTCCATGATCGGGGCCTGAGGACAGCGGGATCGCCACCCGCCGTCCTTACATAAGCAGGCTAGAAGGGCTGCGTGCTGCGGGGCCTTTGCCTCATAGCACGCAACCAGATTCACTCACTGACGCGGGATAAAACCCTACCCCAACGACGCGGGATTCTCGTCCCGATCAAACACCCACAGAGGCCACAGAGGCGGTCAAAGTCCGCCGGGCGCCACCGGACATACCCTCTGCTAGTAACCAAAGACGCCCGGCAACGGACGTTAGAGCGACGGCGGCCCTAGGCCGCGGAATTAAAAAAAAAAAAGGTTTTTTTAAGAACCGCGGCCCGTGACCACGGCTGCTATATAATCTATTGTCGGGCACCACGGGCGCGCTTTCAGAAGTATTCTCCATGGCGCCGGCGGACTTTAGTGTTATCCTGCGTCTTTGCCTCCATCGATGGTGAGCGAAGGCATGAGTGGGCTAAGACCTTTCTAGCTTGCTCCTGTAAGGATGGTGTGTTGCTAGCCCGCTGTCCTCAGGACTGATCATGGAGACCGGTGGTTCTGAGCGTTATCGCTGAGGTGTACCTTCGCTTGAGATGGTACTTGGTCTTGTCTTTGTACCAAGTTGGAGTGTTCTATTCTTATTTTGTATCATCTATTTTTCAGTAACTTGTCACCCACATAAGTAATTTTCCAATCTCCAAGTACTTACCTAAATTGTCTCGGAAAATTACTGTGTATTATGACCACTAAAACATTATAATGTATTCCAGTTGGCGTTAACTGTCGGCCCAATCTTGTGTAAATTATGATAGTTTGTTTTCTATTAATATCAAATTATTTATGTTTTTGTACACAGCGAATAATATAACTACAAAGAATAAACGGATAATTTCTCTTAGACAATTCTGCTTCTTCTGGTCTGAAACAGATGGCTCCTACAAATAATCAAACAAAATGATTGATGAAGATACTGAGTGCCACAATATTGTGGCTTTGCTAATTTATTTTTGCCAAATGTACTTTGTCTTAATGGACCAATGGCATGGCTTACAAACTCAGACAACACAATATTATAGCTCAGTCAGTGGTTAGAGCGTGATAGTACAAGTAAACAAAACTAATCACCGGTCGCCACTAGAAATTCTCTGTGTGCTCACTAGAGGCGCTCGGCAATGGATGTAAGAGCGGCCGTTTAAATTGAAAAGGGATCATTTCAATTTGGCCCATTCCGACTATTAGAGCCGCGTTAGAGAACTTCGTTCCAAAAATAAAAAACAACACAATACACGTCTTTGTTTTGAATATTTATTTCCGACCACACCGAAAATAGTTTTCCACCACACCATTGACAATAGAGCGGGCGTTGTCAGAAACTCAAATTGGCTTTGTGTCATGCCTATCGAATTTGAAATAGATTTGAATACATACAATTCCACGATACCAATATTCCGTTTACTTTATTTTAAACTAGCGGACGCCCGCGGCTTCTCCCACTTGACAAATTGTAAACAAAAACTTATATATATAATATGACTGCTTCTGTGGCACAGTCAGTAGTGCATATCCTTGCCGAAGGCTGTGGCCTGGAATACAACAAAAAAATATAAGTACCTAAGATCAGATTTCTAGTTCTGAGAGAACAAGTTTTTGCGTCGTTTGAGACTAAAATGCGCTGTTTGTCCTAATTCACTACCTACTTAATAATAGTACTACTACTACTTAAAAACAAAACAACATTTTTATAAACAATATGAACACACTCACTTGTACACGTTATTCCACATTACTAAGATTACCTGACTGGTTTCATCTCACTACTCCTAAGGTTCTCCTAATATACTGACCAATGTATGACTATAACGAATAATGTATGAGCTCTACCCCAAGTGTCAAAGAGAGTTAGACAAATGCCAAAGTGATCAATATTAAATCCCTATCTTAAGGCGGTTGATTAAATTCCACATAGTTACATTCTGAAACGTTCAAACTCCAAGTAAAGTTTCCAAAGGGGATGTTAAGGGACGATTTAATGTCCCACCACACATAGTTTTGGGCATATTAAATTGATTTGAATGCTTTGAATTAATTATATATTGGGAAGTTTGAAGTGCTGTGACTGGCAAAAGGGTGTAATGTAAGGTTGACACTAAGAGAAGATAATGGGAATTTTCAAATGATTCTTCACAGTAGAAGTTTTGTTTTCCTGGCAGTCATTTCATTTCACGATTCAGTAACTTAATGATGCTATCGATTGGTCCTATATATTTTAGGTATATCGCCTTCTATGTCGGATTCCAGCGGGCCTTATTGATTACGGCGGCAGTTGGTTACGGTCCTGAATACTGACGAAAAGTGGGTGTATAAAATGTTACAGTCTACCCCTTCGAAGAAGTCGTGATAGCCCATGATAGTCTAATGTTTTTATTTAAACAGAAGCTTAGAACTCTTTCAAGAAAGAGTAACACAATGGAATATTAACGTTTGTGTCGAAATTTCAGCGAAGCCCAAAAGAATCCTTAGTACTGTCCGCGGGATTGAACAGAGTGTTTATTGTGACAGGCGGAAACAGGACATTTCCCAACATGTCGCGATCGTTTTGTACAACCATCTGTTGTTATTAAGCGGGCCCTTACTTTTATTTATGATGGTAACTGGTGACAGCTTAACTGACAGGTTTTACTGATGTTATGGGATTAGGCTGACCACGTCACGGGGACTTATGTTTGTTTATACAAGTGTAAAGGCAGTCTTGGGGATTGGTTTTGTTGGCAGTTTTGGGTTCCGTAGGTTAATACCCCATACCCTCACTGCATTTCAAAAACCCATTTTACAGTCAGTTCAGAACAAAGGAAGCCTTCAAACTACTTCAAGGATATTTTGTGTGTTCTTTTAACAAAAAACAGCGAGACGTGAGGCCTTCGCTGGTCACATTTTTTTGTTTACGTAGTCCAGTCATTTAAGCTTAAATTAGGTAAGAATCTCGGAATTAGAGATACCCAGTTGTAAGTCTGTAAATACTTGTATATTGACACCCTAAAAGTTGTCTCAAAACCTAATATGGTAGGGTGTACGCAACTATTAAATTTCAAGGTCACTCAAATCCTGTGGGTTTTTTGCTATTTGCATTTATTATCAATATTGTAGAATACAAAATTCTCTACAAATTTTGTTTAAAAAATTTTTCATACGGTGAACTGTTTTCGAGATAGAGGGCGGAGAGCGCGCGGTCACAGCAT